>CM042010.1:159045406-159467906 GCA_023525715.1 Cichorium intybus | reverse complement strand
TTTCGGAGTCCGAACCTGTTCTTCGTATTTCTGAGATGTTTTTCTCATTCCGGACATGTACTTTACACATTTTGACTTAAAATCTTAGCAGATAAGCATGTAAAACTAACTTGGTTCGTAGAATCCATGTCTCTCTTCATAAGAAACTTTGAAAACTGAGTTTCAATATTTTCAGATTTTTTCAATATTATTTCTGTAGAATGTGAGTCTTATTTATATAAGAAGAGACCACATAAATGGGTTTGACCCGTTTTCGTCGGTTCCGGAATGCCACATTCCAAATAAATGGGTTGGTTTTCAAAATTCTGAAAAGATCGATTATTTTTATTAAAACTTTTAAAAAATAACTAATTTAATCAGGATCTCGATATTGTTAGATGGTTCCCATTTAATATCATCAAGTAAACGATTATTATAACATATATATATAAATGTTACGATATCTCTTTTTAATTTCAACGTCGGCAATACATACTTGCAAATTATAACATATCCTCTACTAAAACCAATACGGAAGAAAATGTTTGGATTCCTACAAATATTCAGAGTGGATTAGCCTGTCATAACAAATTTTGAAGCTAGTCATGTGAGTTTAGTTTGTCTCAAGTATTTGCATGCCAAGCTGTTCTTTTAATTAATTAATCTACGCTTTACACTTTGACCCCCATGTCTTCATATATTCAATCATTTTATTTTATTTTAATCTTTCAACAATCATTATAACTATATATAAAATATTTAAAAGAACTTGGGATATATATGTATCAATTTCAGCAACTATGATCGTTATTTTATTGAAAGCTAAAACCGTTATAATGGTTATTGATGTTTAAGTTTTAATATTATGTTTTTATAACTTCTGAAACAGCATACAATATGATTATAAATGTTATCAATTAAGAATTTGTTAATAAAGGTTTCGTGAATAGATAAGTCGATGAGACGGGTGATTGGTAACGTCATAGGAGAATGGGTTTCATCCACCGTCATGAGTCCTTTGCACATACATGTACATGTAGGTACCAAAAGTCGTTTGTTTTTTTTTCAGGGGCTGTTTTAATGGTTCCATTCAGAGGTAGCCTCTAAATGGTTCAGACATTAAGGCTGTGTTTGGCAGCAGCTGAACGATTCAGATCTGAACGATTCAGATGTCTGAATCATTTAGAGGCTTTAAATGAATCTGCTCTAAAGGAAAGCATGCCGTTTAGTTGGTCATCTGAATGGTTTTGCTGAATGGAAAAAATGACCATTTTGCCCTTTTACTTAAAATATTAATATATACCATTATAAAGCAAAATACATATAAATTATAACTTTTAACCATCGATACATAGAACTTTCAGATTTTTCTCTTATTTATTTGTTCATTAAAGTATCCTACTTCGTAATATTTTTTTCATATACTGGTTATTGAAACTCAAAAGCCAAAAACCACAAACATTTCGACCATCATCAAACTCTGCAAAATTACGATTGGTTAAGAACACAAATACATTCTAGAGTTAATTGTATACACAACAATAAAACCACATGAACTTTCTCCACTGAAAAAGTCACAAAACATCAACGAATCTCTAATCTTCAGAACGCAAAGTAGGTCTCGCGAATTGATTGCTCCAAAACAAACTCTTTAACGACAAAGGTAGGTCTCGTGATTTGAATCTGAACTAAATTTGCCAAGAAATCAGCAATTTTGAAGCAACAACTCAAAGCCCAAATTGCACAAATTTCTAGCGAGATTAGTATCGATTCAATCAGATTATATAAGAAAAAAGAACAGATCAATCTAATAGGGAGATGAACGACGCCAGGAAAATTGCCCTTCCGTCAAGCTATTTATGGAATTACGGGATGACTGAAGTCTGTAGACGACGACAAAGGAAAGAGGAGGGCGGAGCCGAGATGAGAATGGCGACAAAGGGAAGAGTGGGCAGCACTGGTGGAAGGGAAGGAAGAAAGAGGGTGGCGATGGAGGCCGTGTTGGTGTCGATTGGAGAAGGCGGCGATGAGAATGGGGAAGCAAGGGTAGTGGGTGGAAATTGTTAGCCTATGAATGATTCAGCGATCACCACATCTATGAATGGTTCAGAGGTAAATAGAAACCCTCTGACCGATTAAGAGGAGATAAGTAAGCCAATCAAACACTCTGAACTATTTAGAGCCTCTTAACTGAATGGTTAAGAGGCTATCAAACAGTCCCTAATAGCGTTTGGTTCGTCAGATTCAAATCTCTGAACTATTAAGAAGCATTTATCATCAAGAGTCGTCTGAATGGTTAAGTTTAATGATATTAAACCGAGTTTGAACCGTTAAGAGGTCAGAGTATACTATTTTTACCTTTAAACAAAAAAAACACTCTTATATTTTATTCTTAAAGTCATTAAGAGACATATTTATTTACAGCCTCTGAATCATTCAGAGTCTCTTAATCATTCATAAATGAATCATTCAGATGCTATCAAACAGCCTCCGTTATTTGCATTACATATTGACCAAACATATCTTTAGTGCTCGGGCCACACCTAAGATGTATACTTGAAATAAGCTTCAAAGTTTAATGAGTTTCATACATTTTTATTTTAGTAGTAAAATGTCAAGATCAAAAATCCTTAATAAGAAACATGCGATAAATATTTATATCAAGGATAACTTGTATATATATGCACCAATCTCAAATTACATTTAACATGAAAAGCATGGCGTTCCTCCTCTTGACATCTAGAAACACGTGTTGTTCCCTTTGCCAACAATCACCCTATGAACAAAACATCGTTCCATCAATGAGACCATCCTGGAATACATGTTCTTTACCATCCACGAACATGTGTGGCTTGCATTTATAAAATTACACGAAACAATGAAATCCAAATTCAAAATAAAGTTGATCCTCATCCAAGAATCTATGATTAATTAAAACTTAATGAGTAATTAAAAGAGAGAAGAAAACATTGAACATTTGAATGATGATTTAAGAAGCTCGTATTGGAGGATTTCTTTTTTATATTTAAAGATTGTCAAAATTTATCCACGCATAGAAAGACAAACGTGACAAAAAGAAGCCTAACTTAACATGGACATAATTTTAATTAGAAAGGAATTTGGAGGTGTGCAATACATCGTCGGAAAGCTATCTTCGGGCCGGATTCATGAGAAACTACGTATGACGTTTTCCCCTTCGTCGGACCCCAAATTTCACTGTTTATGTGGTTCTATTTTGTTTAAAGATTATCCATGCCTCTATCTTTGTTTAGCTATTTTTTTAACAACCATGTAATATGACCACATTACCCCCCTTTCATCATTTGATTTATATATTATAATAATTGACATAAACTAAAAACAAAAAAATACAACAACATTAAACAAGTCGAGTATTTGGATGAAGTTGCCTCCCCTTTCCCTTCATCCATCCGACGCCATCTAGTAACAACTTGTTTTTTAGTTTATTTATAGATGGAATGGGAGTAATCTGAGTGGAACAAGTGTTATCCGGTATTTTTAGAGGAGGAAGGAGAGGGGAAAATAGGATGAATTCCATCCGCCCATTTTTTGGAATGTTACGAAGGGAAAGAGTGTCAAATCGCTGATTTACCCTCCATGACTATTCAACTTCATCTTAATTTATTTCGGGCAGAAAGCAACGTCTCTTTTTTCCTTCTGGTTGTGTTCTCTCTGCATTCCTATTCATAAATTCCATACAACAAATCCTTCATTCATCATGTGTGTTCCGCCCATCTTGTTTTCTCTATCTGCTTAATAATGTGTTGTTATATGATCCATGATTTCCAATACATCATCCAGATACATCTATTTTCTCTTGGTCCAATACATCTCCCAGATGTATCTATTTGCTGCTTTGGTTCCTTGTATCTTGTCTGCTTTTAGTCCTCGTATATTGTCTGTTGTGCTTGTTGTACCTTTAATGGAACCCAATTTTTATCATATTAAACAATATAGGGAAATCTCCAATAAAGTCCCAATATTTTGACCCAGTTTATGAAAAAGTCCCAAATTAATTTTTATTTTCAAAAAAGGACAGAAAACCGGCAAATGTATTCAAATTAGCCCCTTTTAACCTTTTCAGCAGGTTACCTTGCCACGTGAAAAGTCTACATGTTTTATCTTCAACAAAGTCCCAATATTTTGGCCCAGTTTACAGAAAAGTCCCAACATGTTTATTTTCAATAAAGTCCTAATATTTTGGCCCAGTTTATGGAAATGTCCCAACATTTTAAATCAGTTTTACTTGGAAAACATTACGTATTTTTACATTTATTTACGTTTTTAATAACGTATTTATATGTTTAAAAATGTATTTTTGCGTATTTATAAAAAATACTTAAAAATAACGTATTTAATAACGTAAAAAACATAAATTAAATTGCACGGAACTAGATGATTAATTAAAAAATACGTCAGAAATACGTAAAAAGTAAAAACGATGTATAAACACCTTTTATAAACGTATAAATACGTAAAAGTGACGTTTTATTCATGTATTTAATTCAAATGACGGATATGAATTTCGGTAAGTTTGCTTACAGGGATTAGACAGACTGGAAATTAACCGAACAAAATTGAATTGCACGGAACTAGATGATTAATTTACGTAAAAATTAAGTATTTTTACGTATTTTAAATAGATACATGTATAAATATCTAAAAAAATAAGTTTTCAAACGTATAAATACGGTATTAAAGACGTAAATACATGTAAAAATACATAATTTTTTCCAAGTAAACTAAGTCAAAATGTTCGGATTTTTTCGTAAATTGGGCCAAAATATTAGGACTTTATCAAAGATAAAACATGTTGGGACTTTTCCGTAAACTGTGCCAAAATATTAGGATTTTATTGAGGATCAAACATGTAGTTACCTGCTGAAAAGGTTAAAAAGGGCAAAATTGGAAACATTAGCCGGTTTTCTGTCCTTTTTTATAAATAAAAATTAATTTAGGACTTTTTTATAAATTAGGCCAAAATAGTGGGACTTTATTGGAGATTTCCCAAACAATATACAAAAGAGTAACTGAAATTTTGATAAGACTGGTTTATGTAATATTGGAGGAAACTAACTGATTGAACTGGTTTATGGAATTGGAATCTGTCAAAGAATCAGAATCCAATTTTATATTTTGTTTGGTTGGCCGGAAATGGAATGAAAATCCAATTTCATATCATGTTTGGTCGGCAGGAAATGGAATTGCAATCCATGTAAATTACAAATTTGCATTTATTGTTTATTTGCATAATCTTACTTTGGTGGTGGGTGGTGGCGGAGGATGGTGGTGGTGAGTGATGGTGGTGGCGGTGGTGATGGTGGGTGGTGGCGATGGTGGTGGGGGCGATAATGGGTGGCGGCGGCGGTGGTGGATGGTGGAGGTAGTGGTGATGGGTGACGATAATGGGTGAGTGCTGGTGGTGGTAGCGGTGGCGGTGATGGTTGGTGGGTGGTGGCGGGTGGCAGTGGTGGGTGGTGGTGGTGATAGAGGGTTTCAATCAGAAAGGTAATGGACGGGATATAACGATAATCTTGCAAATTCATTGCATTTCGATTCCTTTCATCTACCTAAAGAATTCAATTCCCTCACTTTATTGGAATTAGAATCCAATTCTTTCAACCATAACTTAAACCAAACGCAGGAATTCGAAGGAATTGAATTTTAATTCCATCAAATTCCTTTGAAATCCCGTAACCAAAAGCCACCTAAGTCCATCTCCCTCACTATGTGTAAATCTATCTCCTTCACCTTTGGAAAAATCATCTCTCGTGTCTCTTCAAGATGTGTAAGGCGATTGTAGGGCGGTTTCTAATATTATCGACAGGGTGTGCCCAAGATTCTCAATAACGATTTGTTTCCTTTTATAGGTTTCTTGATAAAGCGGCGATCAAAGAGTAAGATTTTGCTTAATAAAAATTTATTTTATTAAACATTAATAAAAAAGGGCGGATTTCTAGAGGGGAGGGGGCCTATACAATCGTATTGCTCCAAGTTGGTCCGCGAATCTTGAAAGTCGTGCCAGAAAAGTTGTGCAGAAATTCCAATTGGGCTGCGGCCCATTCCTTCATCTCAATCTCAACACGCTCGCAGACACCAAGAAAAGTCAGCATCAAAACAAGCGTGCCCGAAACTTGCTTTTACTCTTTTTTCTTTTCTCCAACCATCTGGGGCTACACTTCTGCAATCGATTGCATTCATTCTGGTAAATGTTCAACCTTTTCAAATCTTACATCATTGTTTGAATTTAGCTAACGTCGTCTCACGATTGCCTTTTCTTTCGCTGTCGATGCTTTTGCAATCAATCAGGTTAATTTATAATAAAAGAAATGACGATGGTTCAAGCATATCGTCGAATATCTGGTGGATCGGCTATTGTAGCAGATTCATTACGGTTCACGGCATGCTGGAGACATTTTTCCACGGCGTTCAGAGAAGAAAGAGATACGTTTGGACCAATTCAAGTCCCATCTGATAAGTTTGTGTTCTTGCTTTGTTTTTTTAATCTTTGTTTCACTATTCCTAGGATCTTTACCCTAAACATTTACTTCTTAATTGGAAATGAAACCTAGCATGAGACGATTTTTTGTCGGTTGTATTGGCTTTTGTTTATTTTCACTGATTATTTTCCCCATTTTTCAGGTTATGGGGAGCTCAAACGCAAAGATCTTTACAGAATTTTGAAATTGGAGGCGACCGTGAAAGGATGCCAGAACCAATCATACGTTCTTTTGGAATCCTCAAAAAGTGTGCTGCCAAGGTTCTTACAACTTCCAAACCTTTCTTTCTCTTCAAGCTTCCGGATTTCAGATAACCATCAGCATTCTTTATCAATCAGCTAAAATCGGCATTAGCATTGTTTTATTGAACACATAACTGAATCAGGTGAACATGGAATATGGTCTTGATCCATCCATAGGGAAAGCAATAATGCAAGCTGCACAAGAAGTAGCCGAGGGGAAGCTTAATGATCACTTTCCATTGGTTGTATGGCAGACTGGCAGTGGCACTCAAAGCAATATGAATGCCAACGAGGTAACTTATAGCATTAATTTTCATGTACCAATATTATTCTTTAATGCTTCCTTGTAATAGGTCATTGCAAATAGAGCAGCCGAAATTCTGGGCCATAAGCGTGGTGATAAGTTTGTGCATCCAAATGATCATGTCAACAGATCACAGTCCTCAAATGATACATTTCCAACTGTAAGCTTCTAGAAGACATTGCTGTGGGTTTATTCATTATGATTTTTATTCTTCTTGTCTTTCCATGTGTTTATACTTTATACATTCTCTCTCTTTTATTTTTACTGTTCATAGGTAATGCATATTGCAGCTGCTACAGAAATCAACTCGAGACTTATCCCAAAACTTAAACAGTTGCATACTTCCCTACAAGCAAAGGTGATTAAACCATTTTGTTAATCTCCAATTTTGTTGACCGTATTGTGGCTATTAATAATTATGGTTACTTTTTATTGTTAACAGACAAACGAGTTCTCTGATATAGTTAAAATTGGGCGCACCCACACTCAAGATGCAACCCCTTTGACTCTTGGTCAAGAATTCAGTGGCTATACCACACAAGTATGCTTTGAAGATTTACCTAGCTAATAGTTTGAATTTGGAAGGGTAAAACAGGAATAAGAATATTTTGTTTTTTGCAGGTGAAGTACGGAATTGAACGGGTCATATGCACACTCCCTCGCATGTATCAGCTTGCACAAGGTGGCACTGCTGTAGGGACAGGATTGAACACAAAGAAAGGGTGGGATACTTTTTGCTGAATTGTTTGTTTTATTTATTTTTTTCCAACTTTATATAATGACATGCTTTTTGTACAGATTTGATGTGAAGATTGCTGCAGCAGTAGCTGATGAAACAAACTTACCATTTGTAACAGCTGAAAATAAGTTCGAGGCACTGGTTAGTATTAGTTTTCTTATTGATAACTTTTTTTTATATATTTGATTTATTCGTTTATTGTGATGCAAAAATTGTTATAAACTATATGTTATTTTTCTCAGGCTGCACATGATGCTTTTGTTGAAGCTAGTGGAGCCCTTAACACAATTGCTACTTCTCTCATGAAGATTGCTAATGACATACGCTTCCTAGGAAGGTACAGATTTTATATCCGTTTTATTTTATAAAGTAAATTACATTTTTGGCCCCTGACTACAGCTGAATTTTTCAATTTTGGCCCTCATTTATGTTCTTGTAACGATTTTGGTCCATGATCCAAGTAAATGACTGTTTTTCAAAATTTGGTCCTAAAATCTTGGAACAGAGACCAAAATGGCAAAAACCATTTATACTCAGGGACCAAAAATGTATATTACTTTATTATTTTTATATGCTATTTTACACTTGTATTTTTGTGTGTTTAGTGGTCCACGATGTGGTCTTGGGGAACTTATTCTTCCCGAGAATGAACCTGGTAGCAGCATCATGCCTGTAAAGTCACTACTACTTCATATATAACAAATCATAAAGTAATATATTTGAATGCTTGTAATTAATTTTATTTTAGGGGAAAGTGAACCCTACACAATGCGAGGCCATGACTATGGTGTGTGCTCAGGCAATTGGAAACCATGTAGCTCTTACAGTTGGTGGTTCAAATGGTCATTTTGAGCTCAATGTTTTCAAGCCAATGATTGCCAGTACTCTTTTACATGTAAGTTGCATCTCTCTTTAAAAAAGCAAGAATTCTCTCATGATAATGATTTCTGACAATTTTACTATGATATTATTGTTTACAGTCGATAAGGCTTCTTGCGGATGCATCTGCTTCATTTGAAAAGAATTGTGTAAGAGGCATTCAAGCCAACAGGGATAGAATCTCAAAGTTATTGCACGAGGTAACATCACTTTCAACACAAGTTTCACATCATTCTGCAATCTGATTCCTAATATTGTCTGTTTTTTTCTGGTAACTTGCAGTCGCTTATGCTTGTGACATCTTTGAATCCTGTAAGTTTGTATTCAATTTTAAAAATATTATATTTTTTTACATATTATCATGGATATTAATGGAATGATATAAAATGTGATTTGGTACAGAAAATTGGGTATGACAATGCTGCAGCAGTTGCCAAGACCGCCCACAAGGAGGGAAGTACACTGAAGGTGGTTTTTCTTTCTTTTTCAAATATTACTATTAAAATAGTAGCAATCTTTCTAATTGCAAGATTTAAAAATGTTACAGGAAGCTGCATTGAAATTGGGAGTGCTTACAAGTGAAGAATTTGATCAACTTGTAGTGCCAGAAAAGATGATTGGTCCCTCTGACTGAAGCAACCAATCTCATGTTGTCATGTTTTTTTTTTTTTTTTATGATGAAGTCGAAGCCATTTTAGTGTAAGTTGAGATAAGAAATAAACAATCATTTGGGGTACCGAAATTTTCAGAGATTCGTTCAAGTACTGCATTCTTCCAAGTGATTAATTATAGCACGACAACACTACATTAATTGTGTAAAAGAGAAGTTGTTGAGAAAACTTAATTTTGTGGAAGGGCTTCTTATTTTTGATACTTAATGCAGGTGGTGAGATAAGGATCACGTGAATGATCTGTTATTGTTTCAACAATTATGCGTATCTGATTATAAAATGTTTTATATTGGTTTTAAATTGTTTGGGCAGTATAACCGGTTTTCAATCAAGTCACACTGGTTATTGATTTTCATTAACGGATCTGGTTATAGCCCAAATCTCCTTTGGGAAAGCCCAATTATAAAACTTTGTCTTGGGCCAGGGTCCGGTTAAAGGCCCAGTCAGACCCGATTTTTAGCACCTCTATCTTGGACAACTAAACCAATGGCAACATGACAACTTTTCTTAAGCATCGTTTTGGGTTGAACAAGTAATGATGTCCATATAAAGTGTTCTACCTATGGCTATAAGGTTTGCTTTTCTTAAAACTAAATGAGACTAAATGGTCATGTATCCTTGCATCCCAAAAGATAAATTTCACAATAATTATTAACTTTAACAGTATGTATTGGTTTTAACGTGGTATTTATTAGTTTTAATGTGGTAGAAGATGAGAGGAAAGAAAGGCAAGTAGGCAAAAGGTTTAGCGTCTCAATATATTATGCCAAGTTTTTTGACTTAACCTATAACGCCATTATGTGTAGATTAAGTAAAAAATGAACAAACATAGTTTTTGGAATGAGGGAATTTTACTAGAAAACAAACAAAATGAATATATTACAAAGTTCAAAATTCAAATAGCCAAAACCAACCCAAATCATCGTACATTTTTTACTCCTTGAAGATCAAAAGGTAGGATTAAGAAACAATCTTCTCAAGAATTTATCTTCTTCAAACTTTAACCATTCCAAACAAATTGTTTTTTCCACAAAATCCAAAAGACCCAAAGAGTGGTGATAATGACCACAACAAAATATTTTCTTTGAGTCATATTTAACTTGGTCGTGTTCGTCCAAGTGATCAAATCAGCAACGTATATGTGTATAGGAAGCTAAGCCCCATCACCTTCCAACGTGGCTTCAAATAGAACCAGTGATTAGACAAAAAGAAACTAATTATCGAAATTCTGGATAGAAGCATCACACACACTAGGTAAAGTGTGGAATCAACACCAATCCCTTAATCAATCAAATTCAAAACCATGGGACCCGATTAAGACGCAAAATCTAAGATATTGAGCGAATGAGCGTGATAGAAACGAAAGAGTTCCATCTTATAGGGATGTAAGCTTGCCCAAAAGTGTCATTTTGTTAAAAAAAAGGGTTATTGTTACTGTAGCACAATCAACTTTGTGTTTTTTCCCGATTTGGTCACCAAACTTTTTTTTTTGCACAATAGGTCATTAAAATTACAAATTACCTATCAATTACACCATTATAATACATTTGAAACGGTTACCCGGTATCTTGGCTGACTTGGAAGCTGACATGGAATTTAATTAATTAGTTAAATAAAATATTGAGATAGTACCATTTATGTTGACTAAACCTGCGTTTCTTCCCCCTCTCTATCTGATAATCACTCGAACCTCCGAAAAGCGACTACGAGGACATGCGAAATGCTGAAATTCTTCCATCGATCCATAAAAAAAGGATGATTTGATTTGGAAGAAGAAAAAATGAAATGAGATTTGAAACAATTCCACTTGATCTGGTTCTATTGGAGCCACCGGCGTTGCTCCTGCTACTGCCGGTTTTCGGATTTGAGGCCTGATGTAGACTTCGTCGGTCTCGACGGTATTCCGCCAAACACGGTGGGTTACGAAGGTACGGAGTCGGTGGTGGCCAGAAACACCATACATCACTGGTGAAACAAAACACACAACCCACTGATTCACACTTACCATGAAATACCACATTTCACAAATGAATAACCTAAGCTAATAGATCGACTCGAACAAAATCATCGATCATCCCACACTAGATATATATAGAAAATAAATGGATAAATCACGATTTTTCTAGCAAAAAGACACATATGGAACATTTAATTTCGACATGATTTGGAGCTTGAGTAATGGATTTTATATCTTCGAAATCGGAATACTGTGCAGCAGGTAGCAGTGTGTGTTCTTGTGTGAATGAGGGAGAGATGCAGGTGGTTCTTGGATATCGGAGTGAAGCACTGCTTGTTCATATGGTGTTGAAGTTGAATTTACAAAGAGAATCAAAGATCTTGAAGTTGAAAATTTTGGGCCAATTTGTGGAAATTTTGGGATCTGTCAGAGTGGGTTTCTTCCAGGCTTGAAGAATTAAGGCTTGGTATTGAGATGTGAAGACATTAGATTGTAGCAAAACAAATAATAGAATCGAAAACGATAATCGGTGACACATTTACCTTCCATGAGCAGCCATCATTCGTTGTTTCTTGGTTTTCTTATAAGTGAGAGGATAAAAGGGACTTTGTACAAGTTGTAATGGGGTATGTACAAGTAAAATTAGCAGGATTTTTGGGACTGAGTGCGAGAGAATAAGGGGTCTTCTTATGTGGCAATGATGTGGCATGTTATCTCCATGTCAGCAATGCCAACTGAGCGTCGTCACCTGGAAACCGGTAAAGTATTGATCTTGATCCCCTATTTAACAGGTAAAATACAACTTCAATGACCTATTGTGCAAAAAAAAAAGTTTGGTGACCAAATCGGGAAAAAACACAAAGTTGATTGTGCTACAGTAACAATAACCCTAAAAAAAAATCTAGCAGAAGAAACAAAAAAATATTATTGGGATCTAAGTTTTTGCACTATCTATTGTGTTGGTCCGGAAAAATAAAATGACTGAAGTAAGCCATGTAATTCCCTCCATAGGAGCTCACCCCCACTCCCGATGACAACCTAAGAAGAAATAAAGGACAATTCTCTATCCTACTTGGTCTTTAATCAAACGATGCGTATGCTCCTATAGGGGATAATCTCAAAAAATATTAGCTCTAACAGAGTATCTCCAAACCAAATCATTCAAAAACTTAGACTCTTGAGGCTGCCAACTTTGGAAGTGCAAAGCATACTCAAATCCAAGCCTCTACTTTGAGGTTGTACAAAAGACCAAATAATATTCGACCAAGGACAATTATAGTTCCTATTTGAAGTGTATTCGAATTTATTATCTTCACCATGGAGAGCTTTAATCACCCGCAACCACAAAACATTACCACCCTCAAGAAACTGCCATTTCCTTTTGCACTGAAATGTCGATTAAACAGAATTAAACTACTGATTCCAAGACCGTTATATTTGTTACTAGTCATTAGTTTCTTCCAAATAAGCTAAGTCAACTTTGCTTCTCCCAACTCACCTCCCTACATGAATTGACTTGTCAAATATTCCATTAATGTTAAAATTATGTCTGAAACTTTAAACTACATCTGATAGATACCCAAGCTTCCTAATACCGACTTTATAAGAGTAAGGTGCTGTTTGTTTTTGAAGAGGTAAAACATCTGCGGTCTGCGGACCACATCTGCAGAAGAAGAGGTGGACCAAATGTCTGCAGTCTGCAAGAAAAAGACTGTTTGTTTTGTAAAGTCTGCAAATTGATCAAATTAACTAAAATTTAAATAAACTAATTTTTAAACGTGTTTTTCCTTTTTATGTATTTTAAATGTATTACAACAAATTTCAAGTGTACCACAACAAATTTAATATTACAATGTGAACATATTCTACGACTGTTGTACCTTCCAAATTCAATACTTTTAACTGTACATCCAGCTGTAAAACAAATAGATATAGTACACGACAATTTCTTATTAGCATATATTCAATATAAAAACGAATATCATAATATCTCTCTTTTATTCCTCTTATATGATAAATGATCTCTCTTCTTTTCATGAATACAAACGTCGGCCATGCTTTGTATTAAATCTCAATTATCGGTAAAATCTCCAACAGCATACACAAAAGAACCATCGATGGCAGGAATTACAATCGTCTGCATCACCCACCAGCTGCAAGAGCAGCAGCGGCTCAGGAAGACGGGCCGGCGGGGAAGCAGAGACAACAACAAGAAGCGAAGACGACGGCGGGGAAGCAACACCGACAGCGGGAAGAATCGCCGGTGAAGAAGTGGGATAGGGGAATAAGCGATGTGAAGAAGAGGGGGAGAGGAAGGAGAAAGACGGGTTCTTTTTTTTTTTTTTCCCTTAGGTCTGCGAAGGTCTGCAAGAGTGAGAAGCTATATTCCAAGTCTTCTGGCAGAAGACCACGCGCAGACGTTTCTACATCTTCAGTCTTCAAAAAAACAAACTCACTTTTGTTAAAAAGTCTGCCCGCCGGCAGACATAAGAGCTCCTGCAGATCTTCTAACAAAAAACAAACACAACCTAAGTCTACCATCAATAGATAAGTCTTCCCCTTCCAATTCAAGAGCATGGTGGTGAATTTATCCAAAAATAAATATCCAAATTTCAATTTGATTGATATTTTCCCTAACCGGCAGACTAAGGTAAAGAAAAGGTAAGTGAGTAGTTGAGCACCTAATAATATCATGAAATGTTCCAATTCTCCGTTAGTTATCCCCACACCAATCAACTTACTTTTTTGTAAGTTGATTTTCAACCTAAAGTTAAAAAGAGACATTTGAGAATTCGCACCACATGTATATCACATTTTCAAGAGACCGGTCGTAAATAAGCGTAATATAGGCGAAGAGGCAAAATAGGGTAGAATA
Source organism: Cichorium intybus (assembly GCA_023525715.1). NCBI lineage: Eukaryota > Viridiplantae > Streptophyta > Magnoliopsida > Asterales > Asteraceae > Cichorium > Cichorium intybus. The sequence goes on along the minus strand of CM042010.1, from coordinate 159,453,739 downwards.
TTTCATATCATTATTGACAATCTCTAATAGTTTATATACACCTCTGTACAAAATGGATAATAAGTAACATGAGTAATTCTAGGAAGCTAATTACAGAAGATTATATGATTGATTGATAACAATGGAATGAATTCCTAATTACGTGGTGTTTCCATTATTGGTGTTAATACGCCCCCGCAAGATGGAGGCTCCGTTGGAGACTCCAATCTTGGAACGAAACAGAAGAAATGCCTGTCGAGACAGAGGTTTGGTTAGGACATCGGCCAGTTGATCTTTTGAATTTATATGGAGAACTTTCAAGGAACCATCTGTGACCTGTTCTCGTACAAAATGATAATCTAAGGCGACGTGCTTCATGCGAGAGTGATAAACCGGATTGGTACACAAGTATGTAGCACCTGTGTTGTCACAATAAAGGGTTGGAGTTGTGGGGACAGGAACGCCGAGTTCATGTAGAAGGTGTTTAACCCAAAGAACTTCAGCTGCGGCATTTGCTAAAGCTTTGTACTCCGCCTCGGTAGATGACCGTGAGACAGATTTTTGGCGGTTTGACCGCCAAGAGATGATATTGGAACCAAGGTATAGCAAATAAGCAGTCGTGGAACGACCCCCATCAGATGTGCCGCCCCAGTCCGAGTCCGAGAAAGCAGTGAGATGTAATGGTGAGCCTCGTTTCAAGAATAACCCAAAATGAATTGTTCCTTTAAGATAGCGAAGTACTCGTTTTAATGCTTGCCAGTGCTTTTGTGATGGAGCATGCATGAACTGGGACAATCGGTTGACTGCAAAGGAGATGTCGGGTCGTGTGAACGCTAGATATTGTAGCGAGCCTACAATCTTCCTGTACGGAATAGGATCAACAGATGGAGTTCCATCATTTGGGTGAAGCATATCGGAGGAACTCAAAGGGGTGACAACCTCCTTTGCACCAGCCATGTTGAATTTAGCAAGCAGGTCATGTATATGACGGTGTTGCGTCAGAAACAAGCCGGTATTTGTTGGAATCGCTTCAATGCCCAAAAAATAATGTAATGACCCAAGGTCTTTAACCGAAAACCGATGTGAAAGAACATTGATAAAGTGACCCAGAAAACCATTATTGTTACCCGTGATCACAATATCATCCACGTAGACCATAAAATAGCATATGATATCACCACGTGAGTAAATAAATAGTGATGCATCAGCAAGCGACTTTTTGAACCCGGATTGCAATAGGAAATTGGCGAGTTCGATGTACCATGCACGTGGTGCTTGTTTGAGCCCATAGAGGGATTTTCGCAGTTTACAAATATGGTTGGGCTTTTGGGGATGAGTGTAGCCTGGTGGTTGTACCATGTAAACTTCTTCACATAAGGTCCCTTGGAGAAATGCGTTGTTGACATCTAGTTGACGCAAGGGCCAACCTTTGGATAAAGCAATAGAAAGAATGGTGCGAATTGTGACCGGTTTAGTCACGGGGCTGAAAGTTTCAAAATAATCCCGACCATATTGTTGTAAAAAGCCTTTAGCGACCAGGCGTGCTTTGTACTTGGCAATAGAACCATCCGGATTACGTTTAACACGGAACACCCATTTGCAACCAATGGGAGTTTGAGATGTACGAGGGACAAGTTCCCAGGTTTGATTTTGAAGTAAGGCATTGAACTCAGAATCCATAGCTTCCCGCCATTTTGGATCTTTTAGAGCCTGGTGGTGAGTAGTAGGCTCAAAAATAGAAGGGATGGGGTGAAGGGTGGAGGTATTAATAAACGACGGATTAAAATAGCGCTGGTTGGGTTTGCGAGTACGAGGTGGTGGAGGTGGGGAAGGGTCTGGAAAAGCAGTATGAGAGTTGAGAGATTGAGTAGAAGGAGTAGGAGAGGAAGGTGGTGGTGATGGAGGGATGTGGTCACGATCGGTGGTAGACGTAGGAGAGGATATATTACTATTAATAGAAGTAGGAGAATTTTGTGGGGTGGTTGCTGTGGAGGTAGGAGAATTGTGGGCCTGATCAGGTTCTAGTGTAACAACATTGGTGGTTTCAGTTTGTGTAGAGAGCTGAGGATTTTGGTGTTGGGCCTGGTTGGAAGTTTGGGTAGATGGCATATTAGATGGTGGTGATAAAGTTGGGTTGTCGGCTAGAAAGGTGGTTGGTGTAGGTAAAGGAGTAAAAGGTAAACCGGTGGATTTGTGAGGGAAGACATGTTCCACAAACTGGACGTGGCGAGAGTGAAAAAGACGATGACTCTTAGGATCATAGCATTTGTAGGCGGATTTAGACAAGGAATAGCCGAGAAAAATGCACGGGGTGGATTTTGGTTGTAGTTTAGAGGTGGAGTATGGTTTTAACCATGGGTAACAAAGACACCCAAAGGATTTTAAGGTTGAAAGGTTTGGTGGTTGTCCGTGAATCGCCTCAAACGGAGATTTTGAGTCAAGAATCTTGGTAGGTAGCCTGTTTATTAGGTATACAGCTGTCTGAAAGGCATGGGACCAGAAGTGAAGTGGGAGACCAGAAAAATGAAGTAGCGTAAGACCGGTTTCAACCACATAACGGTGACGCCGTTCGGCGATGCCGTTTTGTTCCGGCGTGTGGGGAGGAGTAGTAAAGTGTGATATTCCCACTGATTTGAGGTAGGAGGCAAGGCCTTGGTATTCACCTCCGTTATCAGTGAACAAAGAAATTAGAGGGGTTTGAAAATATTTTTCCACTAACATTTTGAATTCCGGAAAAATGCGGGACACATCGGATTTTCGTTGCATGGGGTACAACCAAACGTATTTGGAATAAAAGTCAACAAAGATAACATAGTACACAAAGCCATCAATTGATTTTTGTATTGGACCCCAAACATCTGAATATATCAATTGTAACGGTTTGTGTGCAATGAACGAGTTTTGGCGAAAAGGTAATTTATGACTTTTATTCACCAAACAAGAATCACAATGAGTATGAGCGTCAGATATGGTTTTGTTGGTAATATTAAAATGTTTAAACAAGGAACGAAAAACACGAATGGATGGATGTCCCAGCTTGTGATGCAAATCTGAGAAGGAGACTTTTATTGTTGAATTGAGTCGTGGAATTTTGTCAGGGCTGTTGTAGTAGACATCATGGATGTTCACCCCCCGAAGAAGTGGCGCCCCCGTGCGAAGATCCTTAACCAAAAAATGATACGGAAAGAATTCAACAGAAACAAGATTAGTCCGACATAATTTACCAACAGAGATAAGATTGCTTTTGAGTTTAGGCACACACAGAACATTAGATAGAGTTAAGGATCGTGTGTTAGTGCAAAGTTGGGTGTTTCCGGTGTGAGTAATGGAAAGACGGTTACCATTGCCAAGTACGATTTCATCGGGTCCGCTATAATCGGATAGCGGGTGTAATGAAGAGCGATCAGTAGTGATATGATCAGAGGCACCCGTATCAAACATCCAAGATTGAGATGTTGGATTTGATCGAGGTGTTGTAGTGTTTACAGTAGGAGCAATGATAACCTGGTTTTCTTTGAGAAAGCGTGCTAGCTTGCGACAATCCTTTGTATCATGCCCAGGAATATTACAATATTTGCAAAAGGTAGATGCACGAGATGATCGATCACCCTTTGAATTTGAAGGGTGCCAGTTTGAACGATTGTTCTTGTTGTTTGGGTGCCAGTTTGAACGATTGCTCTGATACCATATAGGCGAAGAGGCAAAATAGGGTAGAATATTTCATATCATTATTGACAATCTCTAATAGTTTATATACACCTCTGTACAAAATGGAAAATAAGTAACATGAGTAATTCTAGGAAGCTAATTACAGAAGATTATATGATTGATTGATAACAATGGAATGAATTCCTAATTACGTGGTGTTTCCATTATTGGTGTTAATACGTAACATGTCTGGATAAAAGAAATGTGACACCACAAAATCATGATCGCCAACCTTGACTCTCAAAATCATTTCTCGAAATGGCTTCTGTGTAGCCAGACGAAGTCCTTCCATGGGAAAAATAAATAAAACGAGGAAAGTGGGTCGACCTTGTCTTAATCCTCACTTAATTCTAAACTCATTATCGGAGACCTGTTAACGAAAATAATAGTCATAAAGGAATTAAAAACCGCCTTTATCCAACTACGCCTTTTGAAGCCAGATCCCATATTCTCAAGAACATTAAATTATTACTGATATTAATGTTTCTTTTTTGAATTGAATATATTGTCTTAATCTGGATAAAATGACTATTTTACCCATGCTTAAAATTTACAACTAATATATTACTATTTATTTGATAACTATTATAAATTAAAATTCAATATTATCACATTAAAAAATTTTAAAAAATTTAAACAATTAAAAAAATAGCAGTATTATAAACATAATTTGAAATAAGTTTGAAAAATATTAGTTTCCAATGTGGAACAAAGAGAAATTTGTCTTCTTGCAATTTAACCTTCTAAATTTCCAATATTAGTTTCCATAGATTCTTTTAACCTTCTTCTCGATTCTGCAACAGATCCAACCTTCTTCTCGATTCAAACGGATCCAAGCTTCTGCAACAGATCCAACCTTCTTCTCGATTCCATACACATTTCTATTTATTCAGATCTATTTATAACCTGCAACTTCTGCAACAGATCCAACCTTCTTCTCGATTCCATAACCTGCAACTTCTCGGTAATTCTCTTTCAACCTTGTGGAGCTTTCTTCTCGGTAACCTTCTTCTCAACAGATCCAAGCTTGATCATATATAAAAAAAGATTGCATTATCTTTTAATGCGACGAGTCATTCAGAATTCATTAAAATTCATGCATAATTTTTTTTTTTTGTTTCCATACTACTGGTTCATTAAAAAAAGGGGTTAAGGTCAAATTTGGTCACTTAACTTTCTGGTTTGTGCACATTTGGTCACTTAACTTTGTTTAAGTTCTACAAGGTCACCTCAACTTTTTATTTTGTCTCAAAATGATCACTGTAACCTGTTATAGCCGGTTACAGTGACCATTTCAAGAATAAATAAAAAGTTAAGTGACACATTATAACTTAAATAAAGTTAACTGACCAAATGAGCACAGACCAGAAAGTTAAGTGACCAAATGAGAACATTAACCCTGAACAAATTGATTTTTTGAAACGTTGGATTTTTGGGACTTGCATTAGTTGTATATGATAATCTGATAATACATTTTTATAGATGAACAAATGTGTTTGAGCCGTGTTAAGTTGGAACCATGAAAACCGTTTCTATGTTCAATTTACTCTCCTAATTCATCTTTATAAACGAACGAAAAAAAACTATGTAGATAAAGAAGAATGATCGGTTGATCGGTTCTGGTTTGGTGATTTTTTAATTTGTTGGTTTTAGCTTCTAGTAAATGTTATAATTGTCTGGTATTTTTTAATTGATTGGTTTTAGCTTCTAATAAAATGTTATAACTGTCTAAAAAGAGAAATGGTTATGTGTTACAACTCAATAAAACCTTATTTACAATTTATACCGAACGGTGTTATACAGATGATTTATAATAAGGATGAACCAATAATTTCGAGGTCCTTCTTCTTTATTTACGTAGTTTTTTTTGTTCGTTTATAAAGATGAATTATGAGAGTAAAATGAACATAGAAACGGTTTCCATGGTTCCAACTTAACACGACTCAAACATATTTGTTCATTTATAAAAATTTATTATATCGGAGTAACATATACAACTAATGCAAGTCCCAAAAATCCAATGTTTAATAAAATCAATTTGTTCAGGGTTAATGTTCTCATTTGGTCACTTAACTTTCTGTTTTGTGCTCATTTGGTCACTTAACTTTATTTAAGTTATAATAGGTCACTTAACTTTTTATTTATTCTCGAAATGGTCACTGTAACCGGCTATAACAGGTTACAGTGACCATTTTGGGACAAAATAAAAAGTTAGGTGACCTTGTAGAACTTAAACAAAGTTAAGTGACCAAATGTGCACAAACCAGAAAGTTAAATGACAAAAAATGACCTTAACCCTTAAAAAAAAGAGGTTGTATTTGTTCCTACTAAATCTTCCTACCTATTTTCCTACTCACTAGATCAATACAAGTGTCAAAAACAAGGGATGAGATTAAAAGAGATGATTAGTGGATTCCACATGGCATTATTTAGTGGGTATGAAGATGAAGTAAGAAGATTTAGTAGGAACAAATACAATTTTCCTTAAAAAAAATAGCAATAAAGCGAGACATATCCTTATTTGGTGGAAAAGTTAATTGCTTAATTTATTGGAAGATGAGAGTAACTAAGAAAAAATAAATATGAAATTATCACTTAATGTTAAATACCTCAATTTCATAACTTAACTTATTAGAATATTTTCTTAACATCAAATTAAAAAAAATTATATATAGTTGACTTTGTTAATCATAAAAAACAGCTTTAATTTGGCTTACAAAATTGTATTATTTTATTGAAATTTCCTTCATTTGAATATTGAAGCTAAAATAAATTGTAATGGTTACGTTATTTAAAAATTTCACATACATCGTTTTTAGATTTGTGTAATTATAATAATATTTTTTTCACCGATGTGAATGAGTGTGTTTTGAGAGGAGTAAGTTGGTTTGGTCACATCTAGAAACTGAAATTACGATGCCCCGGACTCTCTCGAAATGCAAATACAATGCATCTGTTTTTCTTGACTGCAATAATAAAAAGGTAAAGGCAGGTGCATGCATCTTGTTCTGTCCAACAATATTATTTTATTACCAGTCAATATCAAGCACTTTTCCTTCTTTTTCTGTAAAATTACAGAAACAATCCCTAAAGTTTTCTAAAACTAACATAGGGTGCCCAACTATCCATTTTTCACTATATGAGTCACTAAAGTTTGTAAAATCCTACAAATCGGTCCCTGGCCCATATAAAAAGACATTTTTGCCCTTTTCATTTTCTTTTTTCTTTTTCTTTTTACCCTTTTGTTTTTTTAATAAATAGAAAATAAAAGACCACCCACCCCCACGTCTCTCTCTCTCTCTCTCTCTCTCTCTCTCTCTCTCTCTCTCTCTCTCTCTCTCTCTCTCTCTCTCTCTCTCTCTCTCTCTCTCAAGATCGTAACAAACATTCCTACACACAAGGAATCGTAACAAACATTCCTGCACACAAGGAACTCAACGTGCCGTCGACAAACACCAAACACGAATTTTCTGATATTATCAAGTCTTTGAAGATCCGAGTGGCTTACGACAATAAAATCCATGGCGGAATTTATCGCTAACATCAGACATCTTATCAAGGAACAGAATTATCCGGAGACCATACTTGCGAGAGAAAGATGAGAGACTGACGAACGAAATAGCCGAAAATACAGAGAGCGACGACTGTACTATCAAATCATATGGCCGGCGGTGTTGGTGATCGCAGGTGGAACACTGAAGATTGACCATGAGAGACAAGCCTTCCAGAGATTTGATTGATCTAAAAAAATCCACGAGAACCCCCTGGATTCTAAAGCGTCGATGATCCAGAAATCTGATTTTCTGCTGATTCTGTTGTTTACGGTTGTTAACAATATCTCTCCTGAATCCGCCATTGAATAAAATCACCATCAAATTCATGATCCGAGTCGTCTAACATCATCACGAATCCAACCTTGTTTTACCGATTAAATTCAACAAATGTTTTCAATCACTGATTGCCAATTCTACGACATCCGTTTTATGGATTTGAGTGATACCGAAAAATGATTTCAGATGGTGTTTTTATTTGTATCATCGATAACCCATCATCGTTTTCAGACCCAAAAACACAATCGATTGATTGTACATTTTGTGAACAGTGTTATTGCTTTTGAACGAGCTTCACGCATTGCAATAATAAATTGGTGCTGCAGATAACAACGAAGACGAGAATCAATAACAATAAAATTACAGCTTTTCTGGGTTTGGAGAGAGGGAGAGAGAGAGAGAGAGAGAGGGAGGGAGGTGGGGGTGGGGTGTGTTTTTTTAGTTTTTTAATTATAAAAGGAATAAAAAGAAAAAGATAAAAGAAATAAGAAAGGGTAAGAAAGTAATTTCACATGGACCTGTGAACTATTTCGATACCTCAGGGACCGTTTTGTAGGTTTTTGCAAACCCTAGTGACCTATATAGTGGAAATCGGATACTTGGGTTCTCTCTGTTAGTTTTCGGATACTTCAGGGACTGTTTCTGTAATTTACTCTAATATAAAGTATTAATATTTTGAGCTGGCAACATATAAGTCCAAATGATGTATGTAAAGATGATCCATCACATCGCCATAACTGACTTATTCAACAAAAAGAAGTTGCACGAACAAAAACTAAATAAACTCACAAGGTGATAGTTGTTTGTGGCATTAAAAGTTAAATGGGATTAGTATTTTATTTGGTAAAGTCGTATAATTTGTTTACTTTAGACATAAATAGAAACTTGTAGATTTGTTTAGGGCCCCTAGTATTTATCGTTAAAGTTGAGGTTGAAATCTGAATATAATAAGTTTGATTTTTATATATATTAGCTTTTATTTTATCTTTTTAAAGGAAATCGGGTGAGGCGATAAGAGAGTTTGAAAGCTTTATTTAGAATTTCCATGGAGGGAGGGAGTAGAGTATTTTTTGGTATGGATTCGTGTGGGGGAGTTTCCGTAAATGGGAAGTGGTGAACCGTATTACGTATATCTCACTTCCCCAATTTCTCTATCTAGAAACCTCAATCACAGAGAATGGAGCAACATCTTTCTCAAGTAAATGTAGTCTTTTAGCCCCCACGAATCTCAGCTGTTCTTCATCTCAAGGTAATTTTTCTTATTCTTTGATCGTGTTCAAAAGTAATTGATTGCCTTTTTTCTCTGTAATCGGTCACCTAGTTGATAATATATATTTTTTTGTTAAGATTATCTGATTATTTTAAAGTTAGATTCGATTTGTTTAACTTCCAATTTCATATAACCAAATCGAAGATAACTAAGGCGAAGTTTACATAGTTATTACGTAGAGTCTGAGGGTTCAAATTGAACTTGGGAAATGCGGCAACTAAGTTTGTGGATCTCGTGTGTAAACTCGTGTTCTTCTATTCATGGTGATCCATGTATTTGATGCCATCAGTTAGAAGAAAAGTTTGTTGCCTGAGATTAATTATGTAATTTATATTTCAGATTTTCTGAAGCTTTAAAAGGATGATGGATTCCTGTGATTGCTTCGAGACGCAATGGCCTGCCGATGAACTTTTGGTCAAGTATCAGTACATATCCGATTTCTTCATAGCCTTCGCCTACTTCTCCATTCCATTAGAACTCATATACTTTGTTCAAAAATCAGCATTCTTCCCGTATAGATGGGTCCTTATGCAGTTCGGTGCTTTCATTGTTCTCTGTGGAGCGACTCATTTCATAAATCTCTGGACATTCTCTTCACACTCCAAAACCGTTGCTATTGTAATGACTGTAGCAAAACTATCGACAGCTTTTGTATCATGTGTCACTGCTTTGATGCTTGTGCACATTATACCCGATCTATTGAGCGTAAAAACAAGAGAATTGTTCTTAAAGCAAAGAGCTGAAGATCTCGATCGGGAAATGGGGTTAATCATCAAGCAAGAAGAAACCGGAAGACATGTTAGAATGCTGACACATGAAATCAGAAGCACTCTTGACAGACACACCATATTGAAAACAACTCTCATTGAACTCGGTAGGACTTTAGATCTTGAAGAATGTGTTCTATGGATGCCATCAAGAAAGGGTATGATCCTTCAGCTTTCTCACTCTTTACACAATCTAATACATTTCGGATCCACAGTCCCCATAAATCTCCCGATAATCAATGAGGTGTTCAATAGTGCTGAAGCCATGAGAATCCCTCATAACTGCCCATTGGCTAGAATCAGAACCCCTGTTGGAAGCTACATCCCACCTGAAGTTGTTGCTGTTCGTGTCCCTCTTTTGCATCTCTCAAATTTTGAAATTGACAACTGGCCTGATCACTCTGCAAAAAGTTATGCTATCATGGTTTTGATTCTTCCTTTGAATGGTGTAAGAAAGTGGCGTGACCATGAACTCGAACTTGTAACCGTTGTTGCTGACCAAGTTGCTGTGGCTCTTTCTCATGCTTCCATTCTAGAAGAATCCATGCGGGCCCGCGATCAGCTCATGGATCAAAACTTTGCTTTGAACTTGGCCCGACAAGAAGCTGAGATGGCGATCCACGCGCGCAACGATTTCCTAGCTGTCATGAATCATGAAATGAGAACACCAATGCATGCAATTATAGCATTATCTTCACTTTTATTAGAAACCGAGCTTACCCCGGATCAAAGAGCCATGATAGAGACAATACTTAAAAGTAGCAACCTTCTAGCAACATTGGTAAATGACGTTCTTGACCTTTCTAGGCTAGAAGATGGTAGCCTAGAACTTGAGAACGAAGTGTTTAATCTTCATGGGCTGTTCAGAGAGGTGATCAGATTGATAAATCCTATTGCATCTGTGAAAAACACATCCATGACATTGAATTGTGATCTTGACCTACCTGCACTTGGAATTGGTGATGAAAAAAGACTTATGCAGATTATCTTGAATGTTGTTGGTAATGCGGTTAAGTTTACAAAGGGGGGTCATGTCTCAATTCAAGCCTCTGTTTTGAGTCCAGAGTATTTACAAGAATGGCAAACTTCTGAATTCTGCCCTACATTGACCGATGGTCTGTTCTTCCTTCTTGTACAGGTCAGTGAGTATTTTCATCTAACCTTTTCTTACTATTTTATTCATTCAAATAATGAATAGACTAAATCACAGTTTTGGTCTTTGAGTATAGCTGGTTTTTCAGCTTTGGCCCCAAAAAGTTCTCTTGCAATTTTGGTCCTTTTTTGAGGTTTTTGTAACGTTTTTGGTCCATGTTCCAAGTAAAATGGCTATACTTTTGGGGCCAAAATTGCAAGAGTCGGCTATACTTAGGGACCACAAAGAGTCATTTTACTTGGAACAAGGACAAAAAATGTTATAAGAACCTCAAAAACTTTTGGAACCAAAAATTGAAATAACCAGCTATACTCAAGGACCAAAAATGTATTTTTAAATTTTGGTTTCAAAAAGTTTTCTCTTGCAATTTGGGTCATTGTACGAGATTTCAGTAAATTTTTGGTTCCTTCCAAGTAAAATGGACCAAGATTGCAAAGATATGGCATACTCAGGGACCAAAAATGTAATTTATTCTAATTAATATTTTATCCATTTAGGTGAAGGATTCTGGGTCCGGGATTAAACAACAAGACATTCCACACATTTTTACAAAATTTTCAGAGCCTCGAAGTGCATCAAACCGTAGTAGTGGTGGTGCCGGTCTCGGACTTGCAATCTGCAAAAGGTAACGAATTATTTTCTTGCTGATATTTGTTTCCCGAAATGCCCTTCTGACAAGTAAGATGATGTCAGGTTTGTGAATATGATGGGAGGTCATATATGGATCGAGAGCGGAGGGTTGGGGAAGGGTACAACGGTCGCATTCCTTGTAAAACTGGGTCACTGCAACTACCAAAATGAGATGCCTGTTAAACCAAGAGTCCATCAAGGCAGTGGGGAACTCATTAAACACAGATTGGTTGAGAGAGAGGGTTATTCCATTTCCTTCCCTTTTGACCATAAAACTTTTTAGCTTTCATGCATTATAATAAAATATCTGAATTACTCTCCATGTTGTAGGCGTGAGTTGATTTATACAAGGGTCCCAACTTTGGTATCTTGAGTCCATGCTCAATACTTTAACAAGTTATATATATATATATATATATATATATAGAAATGTAGTGGTCTGCTATATCTCCTTTTGTTGGTAACCATCATATTTCACATTCTTAATTGTGCGGTAACCAGCTATCAAGTATGTTCAAAATTTGTCACTAACGTTATTTTACACCATCCCTAATTGTCATTGATTGGGTTATACAAGAGTTTATGTCAAAAGCTAATTTCTTTAAATGAATTGACCCAAAACTTCCAAATGATTGTTATAAAGCTATTATGTTTGATATTCATATGATGTTAAAGAAACAAATAAGCAGAAAATATGGAGTAGGGGAATATAGAGTTGAAGAATAAAGCAATTGAAAAGGAAATAGCTACCTATAAGTCACACATGGAAACTCAAGTTTTAGTTGGCCATGTTGAATCGAAGAAAATAAAGTGCAAATGTGATGGTAATTTCCAATATGTAATGAAATTTGTACTTAGGTGTATTAGTATTAATGAGATGAATTCGCACAATTTGTACCAAAATGCAGCATACTTGGTTCTTGTATTAACAATTTTCATTACAATGTTTGACATACAGAAAAGTCCCCTTAATGGCTTGAAAAAATATATATACAACCCATGATTTAGGATATATGTGCCGTTAGACTGAATGGTGTGGGAGAAGAAATTGCCGCCGGCAAACACTGGCCCGTGATAGGCGGCAACGGTGAGCAGCATGTTCAAACGGTAAAAGGTCACCGTTCTCTCTCTTCTCCCTCTCTCCTTCCCATCTCTCTTCTTCCCTCTCTTTCTTTCTCTCTTGCCACCAAAGGTCACCGGCCCAGTGAGAAGCTTTTCCGGCGGCGAAATTAGTATTGTGGGAGGATTTTGCTGATGTGGAGGTGGGGTGCAGCCTTAGTGGCTTGTAGATGTGTCAGCCCCAACAAGGGAAGCCTGTTTGTGGGTCCTGACTTTTGGGACATCAGCTTTTGTTATGTCATTTCCCCTTTGAGATGCTACAAGTCATCACTACCCCAAACTTGGAATGCACATTCATCGCCCATCCAAGAGGCCCACCGTCTAAATGTACATTGGCCATCATTGTTTGTTTGCCACTCATAAACCAAGAATCTCGTAGCATCATTTTTTCCTACCATAAGTACATAACCAACAGCAATCAGCGTAGTTGGTTAAGCTTAATTGGTAAAAAAAAAAAAAGTAATTGCAGTTCCTTGGACAATTCTTTTTAGGGTTTTTGAGGGGTGTCATTCTTCTGTCCAAGGCTTTGGGATAGTTTAGTTTTATTTAAACAGATTAATCTAAGTTATAGAGACCATAACTTGACATCACATAACGTTTACCAATTTAAACATATATGATAGTTGGTTACTCATTCTTAACATTATTGACCATTTTTTCTATTTGTCGACAACCATTAAATTTCACCTTTTGATATTCTAGTCAGGACATTGAGGCACCTTTGCAAGTTAAAAGTGTCTACTAATTCTATTTCATCAATCCCTCCATCTTATCAGAAACATTTGTCAAAAAAATCAATACAGAGAACCTTTCACCTAAAATTAAATGTGCAAAGGCAAAGGAAAAAAGCACCTATTGGTCTGCCAATCATAAGAAAAAATCACTTAAAAGGTACAAACGCAAAAGCAAACACCATTTTATTATTAAATCAGCCTACAAATGGCTGGCTAGTTAAGGGTGAGCAAAAACCGCACCGATCCAAAAAACGCAAAAACCGAAACACCGAAACCGATACATAAACCGATGGTGCGCTTTTTAATTAGACAAAAACCAACCAAAATTAGTGCGGTGTGGTTTTATCCTAGAAATCAATCCTTAAAAACCGAACCGCACCACTAATATGGGTTAATGGCACGAAAGCACCATAAAGTATGGTTCTTGGTTTTAAGTGGTCCATTAACTAAAAATTGGTCCGTGTAAGTCATTAACCTCATAAATGAGGAATTTAAAATACGACTTTGGCCAATATAACCGGTTGGTATCCTGTTACCTTGCCACGCAGACACACGGTGGATGCCAGCTTAGCAAAAACAAGTGAGCTGAAACCTTACTTAATCGGGAAAGGTCTAACGAAGTCACACTTGAAATATTTGTTCCCTTTTCTCAACGCTAAGTTCTCGATCAAACCCTTATGTGCAATGGTATTATCTGGAAGCTCAGTCGCTTCAAGGATTCAACCACCGCCACCTCCGCTAAACGACGATCGTCTCTGCGGTTGCAAGTTGCCGCCTAAGGAGCGTGTGTCATGAACCGAAGATCACCTGGCTAAGAGGTTTATAAATTGAGTAAACTCACTGGTAAGACATTAAAATCCTTTCTTTACGTATTTGTGACTTCAATACCGAAGAATGTAATGTGTTGGTGAGTGGGTTATGACACATTGATTTTGAAACCCTAACTTCGAGTTTGAAACCCTAAGACTGTAATTGATGAGATTTCGTATATGGGATTTCGATTTGAGTGAATGTGGTTATCGCATATCGAGTTTGGATTTGAGTGACTCTGTAAGAACCCGTGAAAAATTGCAATAAAATGTAAAATAACCGTGTGTAATAGTAAAGTTGTGAAAAAGGGCAAAATAGTCTTTTGCCATGATTTGGACCTTGGTATAAAATATTTTGTGTTTGTGAGCAATAATGTAAAATATATAAAAGCTTTATGAAATAAAAGTTTGATTATGGTGGCAAAATCTAAGAAGTGGAACTTGAGGGGAGTAAAGTGAAAATTTGGGAACTATAAATAAAAGAAAAATCTTCATAATTCCCAGAATCATTTAGAACATTCTGGAGAGAACTTGAAGGCACGGGAGTTTCGAGTTCTGCAGAAGTGAAGCGAGAATTTGAGTAATAGATTGGAGAATTGAAGGTTTCAAGCTACAAACAAGGTTAGTGATCAAGTTCTTGAACCATAAACATGTGGGTTCTTCACGGGACAACTGGAATCTGGAATTACAGTCATGATTCAGGTTGTTTCTATAATTTCTTTCATCTAAACAAGTTCAAAACACTAGGTGAACACGCATCTTTTAAGGATGTTGTTGAAAATTTGAGAATTTGGGGTTTGGAGCTCAAGAACCCTAGAAATGGGTTTATGAGACTAAACCTGATTTCTAGTGTTTTGTTAGGCTCTAGGGATCATTTAGGATGTATTAAGACATTCCTAAGTGATTGTTTTCAAAATTTTACATTTTTAGTGAAAAAGGGTAAAAATGGGTTTGTTATGAATTGTTAGGAAATTATGATTTTCACAAGTTAAAACTTGATAAAAATTAAAGGTTATTGCCCTGGAATGATAATATAGTGATTAAGTTAGGTATTAAGAACTTAATGCAGGGAAATAGTGGAAGTTGCAGTTGAAAAATCGTCAAAAGGGGCAACCTACTCAGGGATCGCGACCCGACCACCCTAGGTCGCGACGCGACCCCACGCCTGGACCAAACTGCAGAAATGCAGTGAGCCTTTTGCCAAGTTAACTTTGATTTTGGAAGTTGGGGTTAAACTTGTCCGTTTGACCTCAAATTTTAAACATAAGTCCCTTGTGGTCCAAAACTTTGTGGAAAATTGTCGGAATGGAAATACGACCTCCCGAGAATACTGTAGCAAAATACGCGTATTTCGGGAAAGTTTACAAATTAAAGAAAGCTAGTTTAATAAGGGTTGTAGCTTAGTTATAACACGTAGTTGCATGATATGGCACTCTTGTGCTGTAAAGTTAGTTATTGCATATATAAATCAAGTATAAATGTATATCTTGTATATAATAGGTGGTGGCTCAAACACGGTTAATCAAGTGAAAGAAAAAGGAGTTCAAGAAGCTAAATAACTCCTAGGTGACTCGAGGTGAGTAATGTGTGGATTTTTTAGTACATAGCAAAATGAGTTTTACACAAAGAGACAAATTTTATATACAATGTTTTGGGAGTCAAAATGGTTTTATGAAAATTGAAATGGTTTAATGAAAATGAACCGGTTCTATGGAACTGGAAATGGTTTTGTGAAACTGGAAATGATACTATGAAATAGTAAGTACAATGTACACAGAAATGATAAATGAGAAATACAAGGAATTAATAAGATGATTGAGCCATGTTGATGAGTTGAGAAGTATCCGGATAAAGATCACGGCCTGCTGCGGTAGGGGTGGTCAAAAGACACTACTGGGATGGTACCTCCCGTCGCGAAGTAGTTGTCTAATTGGTACCTTGATGGATGAATTCGTTTCATGCTGTTGAGGGAGGAGGTATACGGGTGCGGCTCGTATAAAACCTACGGGTGCGCTCATAGGAATGTGCTCACAAATGGGAAGAAGTACCTATGGGTGCGCTCATAGGAAATTAAATGTTTTGAATTTGAGAATGAATGAAATATAAGAAAACTGTTTTGGGTCTAAACCCACATTGCTCACGAGACATTATGTCTTACGTATATTTTTAAAATGCTATGTACTCAGGTAATCAAGAAAAGAGTTAGAAGAGCGTGCTGTGGGACGATAGCTTTCAGTGTATAAAGCGTGCAATAAAAGGTTTAAACTTTGGTAATGATACGAATTTGTGATACCCCGTTTGTATAATTAAATGTTTTGTATTATAAAATATTTGTAAAATAAGTTTGAGAAAAAAAATGTGTGAAAGTTTGGGGTGTTACAGACTCGGTTATTGGAGTTTGATTTTGATTTGTCGTGAACTGTATGGGGTTCTGATTTGAAATAGTAAGAAATAGCATGTTATCGTATGGGATTTTGATTTTGATTTGGTTTGCATGAATGTTAATTTCAGACTAACTTGAAGAGTTGCACCTTCTTCCGTTGGCTGGACCCTGAACTGAATGACCCACATGCTCACTACAGAAAAATGTTTCTTAATATGAAAACCGAATTGGATAATTAGAGATACAGATCTTACCCTAGTACACTCAAAAGGAGGATCACTGCTTTGGTGTAGTCTCTACATTCACCCCTTCCACAGTATTACTTGCACTCCCAGCTTCCATTCCACCATTAAACATTAAGGAAAAAACAATGTTAACATAATAAAACAGAAAAACAAAGTTACTATACTTGTAAACAACATACATTTGTAACTTTTCTTTTGATGGTTATCTTGACTTTTAACTTCCTTGGTTTGTTTACTGTTAGACATGTTGCCTTGTTGTGGCAATTTTCATTACAAATGTTGCATGCTACCTTCTTTCCCATCTTTGATACTATATGCTTATCACCTCTCTCGCTCACATCTCTTTTCCTCTTAAATGTTGGCCTTCCAGGCATTTTTCTATTCTTTGGGGGTAATGGTGGTATGTATGCAGTCTCTTGCTACATGCTACTGCCATTCATAGGATAAATATTGTATTGGTATGTCTTTGAGTACATCTCTCTTGTGAAAATAGGGTCCACATAGTTCTCAAAATCCCTATTTAGAAAACAAATTGCAGACACTGAGTGCACACAACCATATCCATTTAACTGTCATAGCCTGCAAGAACATGTCCGTTTGTCTAGGTCCACCTCAAAAGCTTCACTACTTGATCTGGTTTTAAATTGATTAAGGCCACTAGGCAGCACCTGCCAATACCTTTGCTCAATCTTGAAGACATTCAACTTCTACCTAATTGAAGGGGCAACTTCACTTGTCCAAACCTTTGTTTTGGATTTGAATAACTTATCCATCATGTACATTCTTAATTCCTCCAGCATTGTAATGATTGGCTTTTTTCTTGCTTCCACGATAATTGCATTGAAACTTTCTGATGTTCCATTTTCAACTGCTGCATCACATCTTCCAGTTTGATAGTATGCTCTTGACCAAGTCTTAGGGTCCTTGTCCATCAAGTACTTAAATGCTTCTGGACTTAGTGTCTCCATCTCTTTCATAACAACTTTGAATGTCTATTCTATAGTGGAGTTACAGGCTTTCCAAAACAAATTCTCAAAGTGTGCCCTACTAAACTTTTTGTTGAAGTTTGAAGCAATGTGTCTAGCGCATTGCCTATGTTCAGCTTCAGGTAACAACTCCTTTACAGCCTCCATTAAACCCTGAAAAACAACCATACATTAGCACAAAAAATTGGCAATGTTATAACATGCCACACATGGTAATAAGAATACCTTATGTTGGTCTGACATTAGAGTGAACCCTTGACCCAAGTTGAGTTTAAGGTCATCAATCAACAAGGAGAGAAACCATTTCCAGATTTCCTTGTTTTCTACACAAACCACTGCCCAAGCAATTGGATAAACCAACAGCACACAACAACTCTCCAGAACATATCCCTTTCAAAAAAAACATCCATCAATCCCAACTACCCTTCTGCATCCTTAAAGCCATCCTTTTTTCACTCCATCAAAACAAATATAAAACTTGTTGAAGTAGTTTTTACCATCCGGCATTGAGAGCACATCCATCTTCACAGTAGTTCCTGGATTTGACATTCTTAGCTCCTCCCCATACGACCATAGTTTTGCATAGTGTTCAATTAAAGTGCCCTCTATGATGGTCAATGCGTACTTCCTTGCCCTTCTAAATTGACCTAAACTGACATCAATACCAAACTTTTTAATCACCTCCAACCTCAACTGTCTAATGGTAAGGGTTTACCTATGCAATATCTCATTGGTGTAGTGGCTTCCTATCCATTGGTAATTGACAATAGAACCTATCTTGTAGTTTCTGGAACACCTATGATCATCTTTTAGTGGTTTGATTTGAAACAAGTGTTCTTCACTCATCCATGAAGCCCAAAGTCTGAATGTGCATTCTCCGTTACAACACATTACAAGTAGTCTCTTACTATCATTTTTTTAAACATAACTGATATCCATTAGCCACTGCATAATTACATATATAGCATACTCTTAAGTTGTTTAGGATTCTCAAATCTCATACCTAACACTGGTTTTTGTATCTTCCAATTTACGAGGGGATTAAAAGTGGAATGGACTACAGCATCTGCATTATCTCCCTCATCAGTATCAACCTCATTTCTTCCATCTGGGCACAATTTGTTTAGAAATTCTTCATCAGAAGTCTTGTCTAGAGGAACTCTCTCATCTGGAAAAATTTCATCAACCAAACCATTTTCTTCACTCAAAGGGGGTGTTTCTGAAGGTTCTTTTTCTTTTTCTCCTTTCTCTGAACCCTGTGAACCACTTTTCTCGGTACTTGAATCAAACCATTCCTCCAAACCAGAACCAATATGGTCCAAATAAACAGATATTGGGAGTTCGGCCTCTTCATAAGCAGTATCGAGAAAGAATGCATAATCGATTGCGTTTTGTATCCACCTAATACCGGTTAACAAAGGACGATTAAGTTGACTGTAGTACATTTTTTCAAAATCTTGTCCTAAGAAATGGAGAAAATAAACACGGCCATTGTAATCCGTTTCAACAAAATCCACATCCGTAAACAAATAATGTAACCCTCCAGCATACGTACACGGATGTCGTATAAAAACCACATTGAAGTTAAGATCTACTTTCAAGTATACAGGTTCAGGGGCCTGCCATCCATTATTGTAAGTGCGACAAAGAAATCAGAAGTTCAAAGAAAACTTACTCTTGCTCGGGATAAAATCCACCACCAGCCAGCACGTAAAAACCCTAGTTTTTACAAAGGGACGAATAAACCCATCGGCTTCTAACCCTTTTAAATCTCAATTGGCCACGTAGATCATCTTATTCGGATTGCAACGAGTGACATGTGTAAGGAGAATGTCCAACTCAACATCTTTGCCCATCAAACCCGTCACATTTAGGATCAATGGTTTATTAAACAAGTCATTTATGAGGTTAATGACTTACACTGGCCAGTTTTTAGTTAAATGACCATTTAAAACCAAAAATCATACTTTATGGTGCTTTCGTGCCATTAGCCTCACTAATATTATACAATATTAAAAATATTTTATGTCATTATATATGTTAAAGATTCGTTTATGTTATTACGAATGTTTTATTTTTTGTTGGTGACTTAAATTATCAAATGTAACATGTAACTTATAATAGTTCTCATAAAAATGATTGTATTTGTGGACCAAAACTATCCAAATTTTTTATTATAAGCTAAAAATTTAATTAATAAAATTGTTTCATGATTCTACAATATGTCGTGTTGGATATAGGATTAAAAGCTAAAATTTTAATAAAAAATACTTGACCTTCGGTCCCTTGCAATTTTAAAACCACACAATTCCATTGTACGGTTTAAAAACCGAAACCGCACCACTTGAAACCGCACAGTTAGAAAAAACCGCAAAACTACACCACTTGAAAAACCGCATTTTGCGGTTTTAAAATTACAAAAACAGATGCATGCGGTTTGGTTTTGACCTAAAACCGCACCATGCTCAACACCTACTACTAATGCAAGAAAATCAGCTTAACATGCTTTGAATAACACAGGCCAATTATAACTTGTTAGTAACATTACCTCAACCACAACTGGGGCAGTATTTAGTAATACAAGTAATAAAATCAACTTTAAAATTAAACTTAAGTCATCACAATCTTTAATCACCATAATAAAACTGTTTCCAAACAAAATGAAAGGAGCCAACAGATCAAAGAACAAAACTTCAAGACTACTAAAAGCATCAACTTTCTTCATCCTCCACATTCTCATATCAATCTCATTTCTTGGATTTCTTTGATGCCCTGAACAAGATAAAAAAATCCAACACCTTAATCAAATCTCATACACAAATTATACAACAAATTCCAGAAAATATAAATCTCATCAGCACTCACTGTGCAGGTTGTGCTGCAGGAGAAGCTGCTGCTGGTGCTGGAACTCTCTCCTGTGGACCCTAAATACCAACAAAAAAAATAATAAAGTAAAAAACTTGATACAAAAATGTTAAATCTGAGCATCAAGGATAGTAAAGATGGAAAAAGGTTATGATACCTGAGCCAAACGTTCCTCCCTTCGTGCCAACTTTCTTTCCCTGCTAGCCTTGTTCTTAGCACGCTTGGCTTCAAACTGGTCAGAGAGTGTCTTCTCTCTTGCCTTTTCAGCCTTTGATTTGTGAATGCTTTCCATCAACACACGCTTGTTCTTGAAGACATTACCCTTCACCTTCATGTACATGTCATGGTACATATGCTTGTCGATCTTCTTTGACTCTCGGTACTTGCGGAGCAAACGTCTAAGCACCCTCATCCTCCTCATCCATAGAATCTTTGTTGGCAACCTTGCCTCCCTGGTACCCTTACGTTTACCTAAACAACATCACATGTATTGTGTTAAGACACACTTGTGTCTCTAGAATAAACAGCCAACTTGTTGAAGTCGGTGGCTAAAAGATAGAGATAAATACCATATCCAGAATGACGCCCCTTTCTCTTAGCCTCCTTCATGCGACGAGCACGTGAACGTGAGTGGATCTTGGTTGGCTTCCTGATGATGAATCCATCCTTAACCAACTTCCTGATGTTCTGGCCTGCAGTTATCGAGCAATGATAACAAAAGCAGCTTGATATTAGCAAAACCAGACAATCGAAATTGTAAAACACTGCGTGAACATTAAAACCTAGCTCTTCTCCAATATAGAAATTATCGAACACTATACAAAGTATACAATCACAGTTATTGAATCAATCGACGACAATCAGTTAAACAAATTAACTCAAGTAAACGATTGACGTCTGTAACATAGTTAACTTTTATGCCCCCGATGACGAATTCGTTCACCATAAGATTAACATAAATTAAATCCGAACAATAAAGAGCATTTGTCGGTTAGAAAATCAAATAAAGGTGCAAAACAAAGATGACGCAAACGAATCAAAATAAGAATAGGAACATACGGGAGTTGGCCATGGAGATCTCGTTGCCTTCATTGGGATCAAGCCAAACCTTGCCTCTACCGCACTTGAGGACGCTGGCAGCGAGCCTCTTCTGTAGTTTAAGTGACACCATCTCCTCACTGGCTATCCCCTTCCCCCTGTCGACTGCAAATAAAAGGAATTAGGGTTTGTGGCGGAATGGTAACTCTATATCATTATCCCCTTCCTCTAGGGTTTAGAAGTTGGGCTGGGCTCTAATATAACAAAGTATGTTGGGCATTTTTATTCTAAATTTAGGCCCAATGTAAACTTATATAATATGTTATCAGTTTATCACGGTATTAATATCGCAATGAACTGCCACCAATTATTAATAGCTTATTCAAGCGTTTTCTGTTTAAATATTAGCAACTCAATCAGTAATCAGTTCGACTAGATAGACCAATAAACTTGATGATACGATGTTATCATAACATTCAATTAAAAAAGAAAATTGTTTACATTACGTATGTCACGTAATCCTGATGTGATGTCTATATTGACTTTCTGTTTAATACGAATCTTGGAAAAGATTAAAACTTATTTTTCATATTTTAATTTTATAACTAACAAAATAAGACTAGATGTCATTTCAATAACACGAAAAGCAAAATTTTCTTTGATTAACTGATTCAATAAAGAAAAAACACATGAAGTTTGAAAATAGATTAAAACACAAACACAAAATCAAAATGGATATAATCAGCATCTCCTAGTTTGTGATGTATTACAACATCTTTTCGATGTATCATGTTAATGTCATTTGCTCATGACGACATTTTATTGAGATACATTTTTATAAAATTAAAAGTGAAAACATCTCGACTTTCTACCATCGAATAAGCTTTATGGCTTTATGGGTCAATTTCTAACACAATTTGTATATCCTAGTCGGGTTATGTAGGTAAATTATCTTACATATTTACATTTACGTTCATTCGTATGATTTCTCGCATTTGATTGTTTATCCGATGTCGCACGGTGTGATAGATAGGAACTTGAAACATTTTAATAACCGCATAGTACATGTTTTCATGATGTTTTTGTAAGCGTATGTTTATAAATCATATAATGCATATATCTTTGTTTTATAAAGAAAAGAGTAAATTACATATTTGGTCCCTGTGGTTTACCAAAACTAACACTGAGCACCCAAGTATTGGATTTACATTAGATGAGTCACTAAAGTTTCGTTAAACGGACACATTGGTCCCTGGTCTATATAAAAAGACTTTTTTGCCCTTTTCATTTTTTTTTCTTTTTCTTTTTACCCTTTTATTTTTTTAATAAATAGAAAATAAAAAACCACCCCACCCACCCCACCCACCCCCACCCCCACCCCACCCCACCCCCACGTCTCTCTCTCTCTCTCTCTCTCTCTCTCTCTCTCTCTCTCTCTCTCTCTCTCTCTCTCTCTCTCTCTCAACCACCAGCCCCACCTTTATCTCCATTTCCTTCCTTCTTCACCATTAACGATTCCTACCCACACCAGGCCCATGGCTTCCGGTTCCCCTATAAACTCTGAAACTAGTGCTCCACAAATCGTGAATGATCCTCCGGTGTCTCCCATAGCTGAACCATTGGTGTGCCCTTCACTACATCCGCCATTTCGTTAGTCCTTCTTCCCATTTTCGTTATGATCACTTGAAGCTTTGTTCCAAGTAAAAGTATTATCTGCATTGTAAACGCTATGTCTCAAATTCTAGTGATATACATTTAAGCCAATTTACTAATATGATCCACTCATGAACATATATACACAAGATGAGATTAGCTAGAACTTACGACCAATGGGATGAATGGCAGCCATAGGTATGAATTCCAATCTATCAATATAGAAGAGAACAGAAAGATAAATTATTTTGGTTATATACAAATTCTTCGAGAAACCACAATTTACTATTAAATATAGAAATTTCATGAAAATTTACACTTAATTTAAGGAAATACTTGACGATTTACCATGGGTGTTGGTGAGAAGGAGGAGAACAGCAAATAACCATACTATAGGACTGCAAGAAACATTTGAAGAAAATGCAACAACTCTCTGTTTCAACTGTTATCATTAAAGAAATGCCATTAGAGGTCGCAAACGCTAATTTAGATCAGGAATCCGAGAAGAAGAAGATGAAGAAGAAAGAAGATTTCTTCCAAAATGAACCACCAGTCGAATCACTGTTCGTCTGCAACATTCCTGAATTAAACACAATTACAGAGCACCTCCAAGGTGAAAAACTCGAAACCCAGGTAAAAGAAAATTCAATCAAACTACTCTCTCGATTGCTAAAACTATATAATTTATCAAACATTGATTTATGAATTTGTTAAAACCAAGCAACCAGTGGACCTCTGGTTCAGTCTTCCAATAGCGGCACAAAGAAAGCAGAAGATGAAGATCATGATAAAAAAACTCATCCACAAATCATAGAAACGAAATTAATAAACAAATAAACATAATTGGAATCAATGATTTGATTCTGATCATGGTTGTGTATGATTTCAGCTTTCAATTTTGAGCCATGGCGGAAAACCCACTAGATCTCATCATCTCTTTAAATTCCGTAAAACTAACCATACCATCGCCATCAACATCCACCTTCATGATCATCCGCCTGCAACCTTCCGGCCTTGCTTCAGCCCCAGCGACTCCAACACCGATCTCAATACCTCCACCGTGATGAACCCATCTCGATTTTGGTCGAACACGTTGAAGGCTTCTTTTTTGGCGCAGCTTGCCGACTTCAGCGATGGAGATTGTTGAATTCCAACTTCAGTGTTTAGCGATTAGCGATTGTCAATGGCGAATTTGAGTTTGGAGACGGAGGCGTCCAATTTAAGAGAGAGAGATAGAGCAAAACGTAAGGAGAGAGAGAGGTGGGAGTTGGGGTGGGTGGGGTATTTTCTATATTTTATTAATAAAATAACTAATAAATTAAAAGAAAAAGAAAAAAGAAATTAAAAAGGGTATTATAGTCTTTTTACATTACTCAGGGACCGATTTGTAGGATTTTGTAAACCTTAGTGACCCATATAGTGAAAATCGGATATTTGGGTTTTCTATGTTAGTTTTGGGATACTTCAGGGAGTGTTTATGTAATTTACTCTAAACAAAATGAAAACTCACCTTAAAACTAGGCTTGTTCGCCTCTCCTTGGTTTGCCCTCTGTATTCTTTCTAGATCTTTGAATATTTTGCTTTTGCCTCCTAAATTGGATGCCTTTTCATAGGAGAAGTGTGATTGCCCTTCAAGTAAAATACTTGGTTGCCAAGTCTGCTTGATTTCCAAGTTTGAGTTTCGTTCAACCTCCATCACTCATTATGTCACGTTACACGTATTTATTGGCCACAATAATAATCATCTCATTCGTATTAAACATTCCTAAAGATATTGTAATAGTTATGTTATTTAGAAAATTATAAAATGATCACAATGGGTTCTGCATTTAACGATAATTACCAATTATTTTAGGAAATAACTCCAAAGAATCATTAATTTCCAGTTGATCGGAATAAAGTATCTTTATGAGATAACAGTCTTTTATCTTCCGGAAAGTAATCGTACAATGTTTCTAGTGATCACATATAACTACGAAATTAGTTTTGGCCATTATTTTGTTTGTTTGGCTATTAGGTTTCGCATTGGCATGGTTAAATTACTTTTGCTATGAAAATTTTACATTTCATTATAAAACAATAAGTTTTATACATATAATCTCCATATTCGTCATCTTCTCGCCTTTTGTTTTAGTGCACTTACATGGGCACAAGATTGAACTGAACTAGATTAAACAAGACTAAATTAGTTGTTTTTTGTAGCGTTTAGTCGTACTAAAACAAGACATAAAATTTCACTAAAATTACTAGGTTAGATAGGGAAGCCAACGATGGACAATGAAGTGTATGTAGATTAACAAGTGTCATCTGGTGTTCTCACAAGCATAACATTCGAAGTTTTATCTAAAGAATATTTCCAATCACTACTTTTTTATCGATTTTATTAACATCTTTTGTACAAAAGCTTTAAACTTTAATAATCAAATCTAATTAAATAATGCATGATCATCTATCAGGAAAAGGCATTCATGAAGGAAATCGCTGTAGCAAACTGACTTGCATGAGACCAATCACCGACAGATGCCAAAAACTAATGTCATAAATCTCGTTTAAAATTTATAAAATGAGCTTATCAAAACTAATTATTGTCACACACTATGCAGTGTACCTAATCGTTAAATAGCATAGTTGTGGTAAGAACGAGTTGTCACACTTAAGGAACGCGCATGATACTCAGTAGATCTAATTGCTAGTTAAACAGAGAATAAACCAAGATAGTGGGGAATGTATAATAAAACAAAATAAATAAATATACAAAAGATAGATTTTGGATCAGGACTCATACAGGTCATGAAAGTGTTTTACTTGGCTTAAAAACATCCTAGTTATGGTTAATTCTCAGCAGTGCAATGATTAACACAAAGTAATTCACTGAATCCTAAAGTGATTAGGTCAAAATATTAACCATATGACTTCTAAAGTTGTTTAATTGCTAACTTTATTTATCAGTTATGTGGTTCATATCATGCTCGGCCATGACTTATCAATTACCTAATTAGGGTTTTGGTTTTTGGCTTATAGCTTCAATGAGGTGTTGTCATAGTTTCCCGTTGGTGTTCTTAGGTGCGATTCCATTAGAGGGATTCTGGTTTGGATCATTTGCATCCAATCAAAGTTGCAATAACAATATTACAAGCAATGAGATATTTGGCTAATATAATGGTATGTTTTTCATCTTTCTTGTAGTTGGAATAATAGTATGAACATAAGACCATTGTAGGTTTTAGTTTGGAGATTTGACTAGCATCTTAATATGTTCTGCAGCTGCCATAGGATTATGTTAGTGTGTTCAAAACTTTTCAGAGGTATCAAAGTCTTAGTTGATAGTAATTTGCACTATTAGATGCAATTTGATCTGTGTAACCTCTTGTTTGCATGTCATGTTTTTTCCATTTTTGGGTTTTGATAAGTGCAAAATTCGTATTTTTGTTTTCTATGACTTTTTTCATAACATTGAACCTAAAAAATTGGAAACTAAGGTTTACTAGGAAAAAGTTAAGGTTTACAACCCTAACTTGTTTAGCAAGTTTCCTAACTTGTTTTTGCAAGAAACACAAATATAATGATTTTTCAAATATTTATTATACCTCTAGAAATAATTGTTTATATTAATTATTAACATTGCGTCCTCGCATGCTTAACTTGTATTAATTGTTAAACACAAAAAAGTTTAAAATGCTTTAAAATTTACTTATATATATGAGAATTGTATATATATGTATAACACGTAAAATTAAATACATTGTCAGTCTTACCACGACTGGGTTCACCTGCTCTAATGCTAGCAAGAAGGTTTAAGGAGGTCTCTTTGATTCCAAATGAGGCCGGTTTTTAAAAGCTTAATGTTTTCCACCCTCACCTTCTTTTATGTTTTAAGTAAAGTTAGTGAAAGGACAATGTTTCAAGTTAAAAATATTAACTTAAAGTATTAAAACAAACTCTCGTTTTAAATAAATAAAACGTGAATCATATGCTACCCATGAAAAACGCCCATTTTATTTATAATATGTTGGCAGAGCGTGTGCGGTTTGCCGACACGTCAAATTGAGATTGTAGTTGAAGGTCATTTGGCACTCACGATATTCAAGTGTATCTTGAGCCAGAAATCACGTGTTTTTGCATGGTTGATCCACTATTTAATCCATGATCCGCGACATCCCTGTCATGGACCAAGATGATCATAAACAAGGTTAACATGTCATTGACCTTAGTCATTAACCTTACTCTATGTGTTGTGTGGTGCCTTTCAGGTTCTTGCATCAGTGATAGGGGTAAGCATGTGGCCGAGCGATAGAAGACTTAGAGCCTTCCTATTTTATAGCTGACATATGTATTTAGTAGTTGTAATGTGGGGACTATAATATGTATTTCATGTTGATAACATCTTGTATGTTGTGGTTTAAATACTAGTCCGCCCATTTTTGTTGTACTAAAATGGAAAAACTTTTAGGGTGTACCGTGTATTAAAACTCGGGTGTTACACAAAGCTTGAAAAATTATTTAACTCTTAAATGGATAAAGGATGATAATGATAAACACTAGATTATCATTAGATGATAGAAACAACTTCAAATCATCCTACAAATTCGTATTCCAACTCTGCATTTTAAAATTTGGGGAACTCTAAAACCTAAAAATCGAAAATTAGAGAAAAAATGAGAAGCATGTACCTTAATGAAGCTAGATTTTAGAAGTAATCACTAGGAAATATTAAATAATCTCTACAATCTTCACTCAAACTTGAAATTACCACACATGCTTCCCCCTTTCTTCGAAAACGTGTTATTCTTCAAATAGGGAAGAAAATGGCCAACTAACTTTAATGATTTACTCACTTAACTTTGTACTTCGGTTACTTAAAACGTGTTACTCTTCCAAAACGCGTTATTGGATGCCTAAAAACTGATAATTCTAAGATTATCATTTGGATCAATAACTTTGTACTCCGGTTACTTGATACGTAATTGACAAATTAAATAATTTAAGTTACTAAAATAAAAACATATATAAACAAAAATAATGAAGTTGTAAAAATGTATTTAGAAAAACATGAGAACGAACTAAAAATGATAATTGTGAAAAAAATGAAAATACAGTAAAAAATTATAAAAGTGAATTGTGAAAAAAACATGTAAAAATGAAGTAAAAAAATTTTGAAAATGAATTTTAAAAAAATATGGAAACGAAATAAAAAAGAAGTTGTAAAAACAAATTGTGAAAAAATAAATTTATAAAACGAATGAGTGTAATTTTAAAAGTTTAGTGACTACTTATAGCGGAAAAAAAGTTCAATGACCTTAAATAGACAAAATGAAAAGTTTGATGACCTTAAATAGACAAAATGAAAAGTTTGATGACCTTAAATAGCCTAAAAAATATGGTAACATATTATTGACCGTCATAGTGACTATTTTGGAACACAATTCGCAAGTTAAATGTCATTTTCTCTAAAACTTAAATAAAGTTAAGTGACCAAATAAACACAAAACTAAAACTTAAGCGACAAAGTAACAACATTAACCCTTAAACATATTTATGTAAACATTGTAATTTATTGATTGTAAATTTTAGTAGTTTGTAATTTTAAACATCTTTACAATTTCATATTTATCATAATTTAAAACAAGTGGAAGTCTACAGACATATAAAAAGACAAACTTCCTAAATGGTCCATGTGGTTTTACAGAATATCAAGTTTCGTCCCTAACTGTCTTTTTATTTCATGGAACATCCCCTACCCATATAAAATGACATTTATACCCTTTTTATTTTATTTTGTCTTTTTTATTTAAACTAATTTTATATTAAAAAGGATAAAAAGAATTAAAAACCTACCCCACCCCCAAATCCCACTCATATCTCTCTC
The DNA here is from genome assembly GCA_023525715.1 of Cichorium intybus. Classification (NCBI taxonomy): domain Eukaryota; kingdom Viridiplantae; phylum Streptophyta; class Magnoliopsida; order Asterales; family Asteraceae; genus Cichorium; species Cichorium intybus. The sequence continues at coordinate 159,424,704 of CM042010.1, read as the reverse complement.
TATCTATATATTCCATTTGCAATTTCTCTAAAAACCCAAATGGGTTACCTATTATCTTCGACTTTTGCTACTAGAAAATGGATGGCCTTCTTCACCACCGTGTGGGTTCAGGATGTCGTTCCTTTCGACATCCGTCTCTTCGCCATCATCTTCCTCTGTGAAATTCCACCATCCCCACCCCATTTCTAGTAGCAGAAGTTCCCTTTACAGTTGTACCATAACATACACAAATACATTGTTATGACAAAACAGATCTTACCCCTACCCTTCATTCTCTTAGGTTCGGTTTTCCGGCCACCCTGACGGCTGCAACTTGGTATTTCGATGGTTACAGTCTTCTCGATGACCACATATTTTCCGGCAGCATGTATCTCTCTCTCTCTACAGCCTCTATCTCACCTTCTCTATCTCTCTCTCGACTCTTTTGTCTTTATTTCTCTCGGTTCCAAAGTTGAAGTCCAGCACCACCCCGACCCTTTCTTTTATGATTGATTATCAACAGCCACCTCGTTGGCACCCTCACTCCTTCTTTGAGTCTCATCCTTTTCTCTGTCTCGATCCCTCGTTCTTCTCGATGTGTTGAACGGAATAACAATGACTAATAGCAGGATAATGTGCAAGGTTAAAAGTGTGAAAGTTGGATAATCACTCAATCGAACAACCCTCCATACTGATCCAATGATAATCTCCAAATTCGGCAACCACATACACAAGATGGCAAAATGTCACTGTAAATTTTGAGCACCCCTCGAGAGTCATCAACCTCCAACTTCGTTATTGTCGAACTACAGAGGTGTAGAGTTTGCTTTATGGAAAACTTCTAGAAGACAAAAACAAGGAAAATGGCTTAACTTATTCGGGAAACCACCTAAAATGGCCAAATGAACGTGTGTGTGTGTGTATGTGTATATATATATATATATATATATATATATATATATATATATATATATATATATATATATATATATATATATATATATATATATATATATATATATATATATATATATATATATATATATATATATATATATATATATATATATATATATATATATATATATATATATATTAGTTCAAATGAGAATCATAAAAACCTTAAACACCGTGAGAACCGATATTCACACATTCAAAATCATGTTTTTTTACATTTATTTATTTTCTTAAGATATATAAAAAGTAATAACTTTTATTATTTTCTAACACGTTTTACAATATTCATAATTTAATATAAAATTTTGGCTGTGAATACTATAGCGTAATATTTTTTAAAGCATATTAATATCGATGTTTAATAGCAAAAGAATTATAATTATCAACTTTTATATGTTTGGTAATTTTGTTTTGATAAAAAAGAAGTGTAGGAATATTAAAAACTGATGGAAAATAGGCAAACAAATAAACTTAAACACTTAAGTTCACATGAAACCTAAATGATCTATGTTTTCTCTATCGAATCTATAACTAAGAACATCACAAGAAACCCTAAAGGCATAAATCGAAATTTCTAAAGAGGGTTGAAGATTACATACATTTTGATATCTTAGAAGCAAGCACCACAAATGTCGTGCCTCTAATGGCTCACACCCAAAATACCAGCAAGCAGGAAAACAGAGAGAGAAGGGAAGAACCCTTAGAATTGGCGCAGAATATGGGGTGCTAGGGCTCCCTATTTATAGCCCCAAAATGTAACACCACGTTAATTTCGATAAGTAAATTTACTTTAATCGTATTTTGAATTTGATATGAAATAATATTATAGAAGTTAGATGGTTTTAACGCATTTAAGAGAGAGTTTTCACATGAAAAACGCTATAAATGGATAACCCGGGTTGTGTGGATTAAACCGGGTTGAATTGGAGAACTTAAAACATCAATTGAAACCATTTCTGAAGAACCCGGGTCGTGTTTTAGTCGTAAAAATTCAGCAAATCAGTAGCAACGTCAAACCGGAGCGGGTTTTACAACCCGGGTCGTGCTCCATAAAACCCGGATCGGGTTTTAGAAACCAGGTCGGGTTTTCAGCCGGAGAATTTAGCAACAGCATCAGCGTCAATCCGGATCGGGTTTAAGAACCCGGGTCGTGTTGCACAAGGACCAGGGTCGGGTTTTGGAACCCGGTTCGGGTTTTGCACGGACCCACCTCCTTTTTATTCGCGATTTCAGTCATTTCTTGGGATAATTCTCGAGCAAAACCTCTCCTAAACCCTAGAAACATTTTCCTAATCATATTAGAATCAAATCGGAAGGCTAGAACGCGAAGGATTGAAGTAATTTTCGATATTTCGCTTAATTAAGGTAATGTCTATGGTTCTACCCCTTTTGAATGGATTGATTTGGTTGTTTAAGGACTGATTTCGAGTGCTTGTGAAACACCACCTATGATTTGCTAAAAAGTGAGTAAATATCACTTGTTAAATGTATTGAAACGCTTCTAACCTCGAGATTTAACTGTTGTGATTGGATTTCAAGCTTTGATGGTAGAAAAACAAGATATTCATTTCTACTTGGTAAAATTGTGAACTGTAGGTGCTGGAAAACGTTGAAAGGCCGTTTGTATCTACCATGGTGTTAGTTAGGATCGTATAGAACTTCAAACCATGTGAGTAATCTGTACCGTATCGATTGTGATATGTATTGATTTAACTCTTGCAATTTGAAGTGGTTTAACTATTGAAATGGTAACCTAGAAGTTAGCTAAGTTACCCAGTTGATACGATATAAACCTACGTGGTTTAAAACGGCTTCCGTGGCTAGGAGATTGGATTCAATATCCAAATGTTAACGGCCTTTGTGGCTAGGAGATTGGATTAGATATCCAAATACTAACGGCCTTCGTGGCTAGGAGATTGTATTTGATATCCAAATAATTACGGCCTTTATGGCTATGAGATTGGATTGATATCCAAATATTGATTTAAACAGGGATATACATTGTACTGAGTGTTAATCACTTATTTATATATATGCATGTTAAACTGATTATATGATTACTCATTGAGCTGTATGGCTCACAGAATATGTGTGAAATGTCCCTGCAGGTAAGCGTGACCCTGTTAAGGGTAAGGATGTAAGTCATGGATAGGACATTGTCACACCCCGATCCTTGGCGGAATCGATCAAGGCGTGATATATTGTTCAAAGTCTCATGACAACTATGTTATAATATGATTAGATTCAATTAAGTACTAAGTATGCAAACAAGATCCACAACATACAAATACAAATCCAAATACAACAACATTTATTACATCAAATTTAAATAGTCTTGTGGGTTTCTATGGTACACCCTACTTTTCATCAACTTCATTCTTCAAAGCTGCATCATGGGTAAAACAGGTCAACTACGAGAGTTGGTGAGTAATCTAGTTTTATTAAAGAAAATCGTGAGTTTGAATAATTTGAAATTTGTTTTCTTTTGAAGTTGGCAAGCAAATGTTATCGAGATAACAGTTTATAAATCAAAAATTGATTAACAAATGATAACAACAATAATAAGTCCTCACCCTATATATACATATATATGTATATATATAGGATGGAGCATCTAATTATCATACACACTCAACCACGTGCAATCAATCATCTTAGCGTCCTAATGCGGGGTGGTCAACCCAATAGCGCTATTATTGTCCATAACGTACCTCAAGAATACGGGCATAGTCATGGAGATTAGACTAAAAATGGTAATGCACTACAAGTACATGTAGCGTAAACAAACAATAATTATACAAATAATGATTCACGTATAAATGTCTCAACAATGTCTCAATGGTGAAAAAATAATAAAATAAAGTTGGAACATATTAAAACCACATGATACAACCAAAAAGTATTGAAAATTATAAAATATGGGGTAGATTACTCACATTAGTCCAATAAGGAATGCGCGTGTTGTACGATAGACGGCTCGAGTCAAAATGTCGTAGAACCTAATATAATTAATAGTTTTGGCTTAGGAATCGATAAACGGGAATATAGTATTAATAAAAATAATTAGACACATATTCTTATATTAGATGAATTAACAATAATCCAAATTTTGTTTTGCATATTAATGTATTCATATGTTAAATGAATTTTAAATTGAATTAATTACTTTGCTTAAGTAATTTATATTTTCACTTTAGGCAAGATTTTAATAATTTCTTATTAAAATAATAACTAGTCAAATTATAAGTATTTACAGATTTTATATATTATAAACAATTATTTATATGAAATAATCATTAAAAATGCATTTTTACATGCTTAGATATTTAGGAAAATGGTTTTAAATACTAAGCAGTAATGAAACATTCTGAAATTATCAGAAAATCATTATTTCATAAAATAGTAATTACTGTAAAATTTTCATATTTTTCTTAACTGCTTTAGTATTTATTTAGTATTTTAATATTTAAACCACAACAAATTTTGGGAAAAACAATAAATGATTCCCAAAAATTCTGGAAAACTAACCATAGTTTTCTAACATTATATTGAGCCTACTGTAAATATTTTGGATATTTTGGACTATGGGAAGTATTTCTTATGTTTTTCATTATTAACTAATCAATAAAATCATAAATAATAGGAAAATATTAAGAAAATTTCATTAGCCTTTTTATTTATGATTAACATGTTATATATGATATTCTGATAAGGTTTTATAATTTTTTGGACATGTGTAGCTATTTATTATCAATTTAAACCATTAAATAATCATTAAATCAGGAAATATAAGCAAAAATTCTTACAAAAATCTGTAAATTTTGTCATGGAGTCTTTAAAATGTTAATAAGGTGCGAAAAATGTAAAATCTAGTTTTTAACATACATAACTATATTTTGCAATTTATTTATCTACAACAAAATAAAATACAAAATAAGCATCCAACATTAACATAAATGCATGAAACTTTATAAATCCACTTTACTCAATATATGGGTTGTTCCAAAATTTTCTCAGAATTTATTGACTGCAAAAAGTATTTTATGTGAATTATTGCCTTATTATATTGCAATAATTATAGTAATTCAATAAAAATAAGTTATTTTCTGAAAATTTCTAGAACTTCTTATTTTATTTATGGGATTCTGAAAAAAATCAGGTTTATGCATAAAATGAGTTTTATATAGTTTGGTGGATTTAATTTGTTTCATGTATGAATTTGGAACTTTTAACAACATACATTGATGAATGCTTCAAGAGGGATGGAGATTTGAGTATATTGGAGTGTTCTTGGCTGAAAAATGAAGATTTCTAGGAGGAATTTCGAGATTGAGAGTGAGAGGAAGAATAGATATGGTTTGAGTGGTGATGAGAATAATGTGTTGGGAGAAAAATGAAAGGAAAGATGATGAGAGGTGTGAGTGGGAGACAATGGGAATAACCTTTTGCTTTTGGTGGTCTTCATAATTTTCCACTAACACAAGCATCTTTTATATAATATATTAATTAATATAAGAGTTTTATAAAATTTAATGTAGAGTTTATAAAAATAGAGTTTTATAAAAGATAGGTTATTATTTGATTATAACAATCTACTTTGATTTGAAGTTTAATTATAGCATTCAAGTTTGATTCTTTTAATTTAATTAGAGCATCATACTTTGATTTAATTTTAATATGATATCATAATTTAATTTGATTATAGTTATAACGTTATACTATGCTATATTGCTATTAACGTCAATTTATATCGTAGTGTAAGAGTTTTGATCCTATTAGCGTCAAGAAATCTCGAGTAGGGTTTATTAAATTTCCAATTGGGTTGGGTTGACCCGAATCCATTTTAGGCGGATGCCACAGACATGATGTAGTAGCAGCCCGGCTTAGAAGGAGATTAGTCATGTTAAATACTCCTTGATACACATGTACCCTTTTTGTATAAACTTATACACCTAGCACTATGATTTTGTATGTTTAAACAATGTTTAAAAGTGAAAAATTTTGGGTGTATTTTGTTTTAAAAAGTCAGGTGTTACACAGAACGATAAGTGATAAGGCTTATAACTGCCTTATTTGAATTCATATATGATAAGTCTTTTATCATATAATTCAAATACCTTATCATTATCATAAATAACCAATGTATCCATATATGTTATTTTCGAATTATAAGGATATAAAATCCTTTAATAAACTCATCCAACATATATATATATATATATATATATATATATATATATATATATATATATATATATATATATATATATATATATATATATATATATATATATATATATATATATATATATATATATATATATATATTGCTCAACTATTGAACAATTACAATTCAGCCCCCTGTACTTTTAATTAATCCAATTAATCCCAAAATTAATTCCAATTAATTTCTGATTAATCATTAATTAAATATTATGATTTCTAATTAATATATTATTCTCATAATGTATTAATAAATCAATATCTCTCTCTCTCTGTTTTCAAGTTATCCTGACTATTACTGGGTTTGAGGGCAACCCAAAAGGACCGTGCTGCTATCAGTTCAGGTACATGTGTCAATTATAGTTATGACTTAGACACCTAATCCAACAAAAATAAGTCATTATTAAACTGTGAATTACTGGTTCTCACAGTTCCTAATATTCTAGTGATTATTATTTGAAATCTTTTCTATATATATTATTGGTATCTCGGTGGTTGTTTAGCAACAACAAGAGAGTCGGTGTAATTGAGGAAGATGAGTTAGGCTATACAGACTGGTCCTATGTTGCGTCGGCAGCATCCTATGCGGCAAGCAATGCCTCCCAGTAACACCGCCCCCTAACCCAAAGATTTTTGGGAGGCAAAGTTGAACAACATGTCCATGCTGCTTCTCTCTCCTCTTATATATATATATATATATATATATATATATATATATATATATATATATATATATATATATATATATATATATATATATATATATATATATATATATATACACACACACACACACACACTAGGCGTATTCTCGTGTGTTGTGCAGGAGTAAATTTATATAGTAAAATATATTGATCGAACTAATATTATAGAAATATATTTACATAAATTATCTCAAATTTTAAAATAAATATAAAATAAAACGAACTAATAATAACATAAAGATAGTCTATGAGAAATATATTGGTGTGGATCATTTTCCTTTAGAGTTATATGTGTAAATAATACTTCAATAATATTAACAAAAATAATATTATATATTTTTAAATAAAAACTTTTTAACAGCTAAAATTTAATACAAATATATGAATATGCTTCAATTAGACTTATTATTTAAAACATATTTTTCAATCACTTTTAATCCCTTATTCATTTTCATTTATAAAAAAATACTTCTATTAGAAAGTTTTATCTTTTTATTTCTTCATTTAGTAAAATTTTCTCATAAAAACATTGAAACCCTAAATGCTTAGATATACATTGAACTGAATAATAAAAATGAATTAAAATTTGTCATATTTATTTTTTCTTGTTTTATAGTTTTAAAATCCGAATATATATAATAACTAAAATAATCATACAAATAAAAACAAATAATATAAGATAAAGAAAGCTGGTTTTATGTATTTTTCTCAAAAAAAATCATTTAAAGAGTAAGGAGTCAAATAAAAACAATATGAATTTGGAATCTGAAATATGATACGAATATATCAAAAAGTTAAATATTGTCATAACTTTTAGTTTCATTTGATTAAAAAAGTAAACATTGATTGCTTCTGGTCTACTTATCAGTCTGTTATGTTAATTTTAGAAAATATATTACTAAATAGTAATCAAGTTTTATGTTTGTTAATCTTATTATCTAAATATTTTAAGACTGTTTACCACAAAATTTCATTTTTATTGTATTTATAAGTAAAATCTAAAATTTTACATCTTTAACAACCGACTTGACAACAACCTCACAAATTTATATTATTTTTCTTATCAAATAATGTTAATCCCAAAAGTACGAATATGTTGGGGTAGAACTAAGCATGCAACAGGTCTATTGTCTTGCGACTTGTAATTTCTTTTAGTTTATTTATCTTCGTCTTTTCTAGTTTAATATAAATAAATAGTCGTCTCCAAAGTAAATATTATGTGTTATCAAGTCATGTTTTCCTCCATCTTATTTTCCAAACTACAGCAATATAAGCTACCTATGTGAACTATATATATGTTTATATTAACCAATGTGTCATAAGTAGCAATTAAGTACCATAAGATCAAAAACTTTTAGGTTGTATTTTTTAGTTAGTTGAGAGATGATGAGATTTTTATTAAAATAAATTAATGGAATGGCTAATATTAAGGAAGATGAAGAGTTGAAACTTTCAAATACATATGGTTCAATATAGATATTATATCTTGAAATTAATGTAATAAAAACTTATTAATTGTATTGAAGAATATATTAATATTGCAACTCTTAAAATTCTTAGCAATTGTTATATAACATTAAACAACGATAACCCAAAAGTCTTTTTAGCTATGGTACTTAATTGATATTTATGGAATCAATTAAAAATGATTGAAATATTTAAAGTTTTTTTAACTAACTGAATAATGTGTATATGAAAATTTATGTCAACCATGTCCAAACACTTGAAACACATGAATGTAATAAAAATTAGTTAATTGCATTAAAGTTTTATTTAAACACTATAACTCTTCAAATTCCATATAAGAGTTATATATCATTATACCATAAGTAAATTCTTTTAATTGAAATAGCACTTGCAATTGATACAAAATATTTACACATTCGTCAATATCTAATTTGTCACACTCTTTCTTTTTTTTAGACGATTTATTTTATACGTTAACATTAAAAATTCATTTAATAAAGACATACACATTCTAACTTTAAAAAATTATATCAAGTGAGACTGAAAATAATAACGGATACATATGGTTTTGTTTAAACAATTTTTTAAGCCTGTTTAATAAAAATATAATATTATTTAAACTGTGTGAAAATAAATTCAATGAAAAAACTAAAAATATTTACTTCTTTATTTGTTTCCTTCTTCATGTTCATAATTAATCTCATAGATGTTCTAAATCTATAATTTAATTTATATTATAAATAACGAATGGTTATTTTTGGAAATTGAAAAAATGATAGTTCGTTGTACGACGTCTAATTTAACATTTGTTATTATCATTTTTGTAATGATATAAATCTCTATTTTTTGAGTTTCATCTTCTTAAAATAATTATTAACGCCATAAAACTTAAAACAATCAAAAGCAAACTTCACTTTAAAGCAATTGCTAGTTATACTAAGAAATATTAAAAACTTTAGCGATTTATCTAAAAATAATTATAAAAGAATGACAAAACTTACAATATTAATAAAAAAAATTATGTGATCAATTGTGATGATATCTTAGTGAAGAAATAATACAACGAAAATCAATTAACTTGTAATGCAAAACATCAACGTATTTTACATCAAACGAATAGTTTTATCGTTTAAATATTTGATAGAGCTGAAGATCATATCCCGCTACATATTTCATAATACTTTTTTCTTTTACACATCACATGACTACAAACTCCTATATTTTCACCCACTTTACATGAAAATTGGAAAGATAAGAAAAACAAATGAGACTAACCAAACATGGAAAATAAGATTCTCTAAACATATTAATTTGCTTCCTTTCATCAATGCAAATTCTTCAAAAGTGGCAGTGAGACATTTGTAGAGACGCATCACTATGTTTTAAACCAATCAAACAATTCGATCATTCAAATCTTTGATATAGCCAAAGAACAACATATCTCTTGACATATTTCATTGTTGAACCTTTTCTTCTACACATGAGATGACTAAGACCTTTTACTAAATTTTCATGTACTCTACAAAAAGAAATTGGAAAGAGAATAAAAAGAATTAAGAGTAACCAAGCATGAAAAATGATGTTCTTATATAGCCAAAACATTTCATTTAATCAAACCATTAAGTAGAATAAGCTGAAGAGTCTTGGGGGTTTCAAATGAATATGGTGGAAGTATTTGAGTTATCTTGATCCACATTCATTAATGGCCCCTATTATAAGAGTTATATATATATATATATATATATATATATATATATATATATATATATATATATATATATATATATATATAATGAAATATTATGGTTTTGTTTTGTAACGTCCCAAATTTCGTAATAAAATTTTCATTTTTAAAAACAGTATAAATTTGTAAAACGGGTTACCAAATTAAAAACTTCATATTTAAAACATATAAATCATTTTTAGCAAAACATTTACAAACATTATTCAGCGGGGAAGACTCAAATGCCAAATCTTCAGATGCGGTACGGTCGCGCCGTACTCCAGGTTCAAGTCAGGAAATACTTGAAAAACAGTTAGGGTGAAAGAGTAAGCACAAAGCTTAGTGAGTTCCCCAAAATATCATACGATTCATCACATAGGTACAAACATCATCATCGACTTTCCTGGGCAACATCGTCATCGACTTTCGTTGGCAAACATCGTCAACGACTTTCGTCGGCAAACACGTAAGACACATACCACACATTATTACACAAAGTAATAAGGCTGCCTACACATATAACTTCACCCATTATATAGTGAGAAGACTCACCTGATTTGCGACCTTAAGCTAGACAGTACTCTACACGAGTGCCCTCCAATCCCGACAAATACGAACTTCCTATCAAGGATAAATTTCACTTAGAATCCCCTAAACTCTAAACAGAATAATCCTCCAAGACCGATACCCCAAACCCTCAAGTTTGACCAAAAGTTAAACTGGTAAAAAAGTCCGGTCAAGGTTAAAGTCAACAAAAGTCAACAGGCACAGTTAGCGCCGCTAATTCCCCTAGTTAGCGTCGCTAACTATGAACAGTCTCAAAAGTCCATTAAGATCTTAACCCATTCAACCAAGGTCTTAATCCTTCTAGGGACCTTCCAAAAAATCTCTAAATCCATAAAAATCTTAACTTTAACATCCAAACATAACATTGCTAGCTCAAAAACAAGATCTAAGTCTAAAATGGTCCAAACTAACCAAAATCACCAAAGAGAGTTTGACTTACTCTCTAAACTATCCCAAAGGTTCTAAATTAGAGATTTAAGGCATAAAGTTCCAGACTTTGTCCTTCTCAATCATGGACAATCACCAAAAGGGACCATTACATCAATTAAATCCATAAAAACCCACTTAAATCATAAGAAGAACCATAAAAATGCACAAAGGGAACTTTACTCACAATGGTCCAGAAACAAGAACTTTAGCTGACCTCCCACTTGAAGAATGTCTTCTAGCAATCCCATGCATCTTCTAGCATCATCATTTATTCAAGAACACCTTCCAAAATGACCAAATGAACCAAAACCAACCAAGAGAGCTAGATAGAGGAGAAAAATGATCTTGGGGGCTGAAATGACTCAAATGGCAGCTACCCTAGGGTTCCCCTCCCTTATCAGTTGCCCAAACTTCAAAATCTAGGGTTTTGGCCCATTTTCAGCAGTTAGCGTCGCAGCAGTTAACGTCGCTAACTGAGTTCGTGCAAAACCACCCATATTGCCCGACATTAGCGACGTCAATATAAGGCATTAGCGCTGCTAATATCTCCTTTACCACAACTCACTTTCTTTTAATGCCAAAATTAATCTTTTAGTCTAGAACTTGGATTTCAAGGTTTAGGGTCTTACATGTTTAAATTAAAATATATGTTTTTTATTTAGAGTAATGAGTGTTTTCTATTTTGTTATTTAAAAAAACTAAAATGTTGGCAACATCATTCATTGATCAAAATATAACTCTATAACAAAAACATTTATTTTACGTGACGCCTATATGACATCAATGCTCCTATTTTTGGGATGCACCACTCGACATCGCTTATTAAGTTTGTGTTTTAAATAAAGACGTTAGAAGATATGTGGAAGCAATAGATTTGCCTTCATGTGCAAGTTACGTGTAGGCTTTTTAAGACAGGGACCAAATATGTCCGATTTTAAAACTATAAGGATGCTTGACAGCAGTCTCCTAAGACTTGACCTGTACATGCAAATTGAGGTTAACCATAAAAACATTTCTATAATTTACTTTTATTTCTATTTACTTAAAAAAGTGAAAACTTGTTAAAAAAACTAAATATTTTTCGTTCGGGATGGTCAAGTAGTACATGTACTACCAACTCTGGGCACATATGGCGTCCAGCACTGCACGTAAGAGTGGAAGTCTCTAACGCTTACTAGGGGCGCCGCCTTTCCCCCATCCAACTCCACCCATAGGAACCAATAAATAATTATTTATTTCTTAATTGTTAGATATACACTTAATTGTTAGATTGATAATGATGCACAAGTGTTTCTAATTTTGTCGTACTTAATAATCTATACCGTATTTTTGGATAACTTTTGCTTTACAAATAATGCATATATTTATTGATGGAATTTGGTTATTTTTAAATACATTTATTTATCTGTTTAAAACTTAATTATTATATATAAAAACACGTTAAAGAATCTTTTACTGAATTTCAATTCACAATTTTTTTGTTGACAGGTTTTATTCAAAACTAGGTACCACTAAAACAAAAAATTTAAGAAAAAATATTTGCAACTTGCATCCTAATTTTATACTAATAATAATATTTAAATTTAATAAAATTACTTTAACGTTTAATTTATGTATATGCATGTAACTATATTATTTGTAAATCCACATTAGTCAAATTAACGAAACTAATGAGTTCATTGACCGACAACTCCACTCGTCTTCTTAAGGTAATGAGAAAATAAGTTCCATATATATTATTGTCGGACATAGTCAAAATCCAAAAGAACAACTTCGATCTGCCGTATGTAATATACAATGATTAATATGATAGATAATCAACATTCAATTATGAAGAAAGGACATTGAGGGAAAAATATGTCTTAATTTCATTTGAGATTATAAGGCTGAACGGAATGGTGGGAAAAAATCCCATCGGCACCGACGTGGCACCTCCTTGCCGCCGGCATCACCACTTCTTGTTGGCGGCATGGGCACTCCAACGGCACAACCTTGCCGCTGTCTTCTCTCTCTCTCTCTCTTCTCGCTACAACCACACCCCTCTTCCTGCATCTCTTTCTTCTTTCTTGCGTGGCACATGCCGGAAGAGTTGCCATCGGCAACGACTCCGTGCAGTCTAACCATTTGATATATAAGTGTTCATTTGTTTGATTACCAAATTCGTTACTTAATAAACTCGTACATGTCCAAAAAGTGAATTGCGAAATAAAAATAAAATTATAATAGAAAGGTAAATATGTATTTTTTTTTTTTACTTTTTGATGGTCACTTTTATTGTAATAAAAAAAATTATATTTATTCTTACTAAATCATTCTAATTCATCTTCCTACCTATTATACAAAAATTCTCTTTTAAAAGATATAATCAAGGTTATCAAACTCGAGATCCTACCTAGGATCGTTTTTTGTTTTGCAAAATCGGGATCGTAGGATCGGATCGGATCGGATCGTAAGATTCTACCAAAAGCACAAAAAATGAAGAAATACATATTATACCATAAGTTCACAAGTTACAAAAAGAAGTTTCAAAGATTCAAAATAGCTAATAGACATATCCAATCTAATTTAATCTAATATAACAAACGAATCATCCAGGCATGCGACGAAGAGGGTGAGTGAGAGCCTGAGGGCTGAGCGAGACTGTGAGAGAGGGAGGAGACGAGGAGTCGAGGAGTCTGGACTCTGGAGTATAATGAAAGACGGAATGAAATTTAGGGTTACAAGTCTTACAAGTTAGAATTTAATTTTTCTCAAAATGTCAAATAAAGTCAAAAATCAAATTTTTATTAAATTTAGTAGACTCGGATCGTATACGAGTATACGATCCCCGATCCGAGTCTACGAGTTTACATACGAGTTTGCTAAAAAACGAGTTTAGTAGAATCGGGATCGTTTTTGAAATCTGGGATCGTAAACTCTTACGAGTTTACGAGTAAACTCGGGAGTTTGATAACCTTGGATATAATATGTTTATCTAACATTCAAATTGATCATCATTAGTTGAGTACGTAAAATTAATTCCAAAATACATATGTAAACCATTTTTTATTTATATAGTTTAAAATTTTAATATTTCGTGACATTTAAATACAAAAACAATAAATCATCATTAAAAATGAATAAATGGTGAAATAACTGTGCTCCCTTTGCATGTGGCGTTAAAACCCAATAAAACCTTTTTGTAAACCAAACGTATATTCGTGAATATTATCGACTATTTTCAGTTTAAATTATACTATTGTTTTCTTTGATTTATTTTATACTTTTACATTATATTGGTTGTAGTTTTTCAAATTTTAGAAAATGTGTATAGTATCTAAAGTCAACAACATAAGTCAAATAAAATCACAACCCATTTGATTACGTGTTTGCTTTGAGAAAAAAATAAATCATCCAACATTTTACAAGTTCGTCTTTGAACCCAAGGAAAAGAAATACAAAATTATTTAAAATCTAAAGTCCAAGCCCTAAAAACAAAAACACGTAATTCAACTTCGACACGAAAAGGTCAATCTGCTACTAGTTTACAGAACATCGTCATCGAAACTCCAGAGCTCAATAGAACCACCGCCAACTCCGCCCTCTGGAATCGCCGGAACCTCCACCGTCTGCCCTTCCAGATACGGAATCTCGTAGAATTTCATATATGATTCGTACGCTAAGAGTTCCTCAGACAGCTTCTGGACCTCGTTAACTTCCTGTACGGTATCCGCTTTCTTTTCCGTAACTTTTTCTTTCACCATTGTCGGAACAAGCCCCTTTTGCCTCGAACCAATGGCTTCATTTGAGAAACCCACAAAAGAACCAGAATGAAGTGCAGCGCTCTTGTTCTGATCACCGTAAAACTGGTTGTAAGAATCTCCTTCGTTCGGGAAATTAACCTTAGCTTTTCTGCCACGGATTTTTCGAGCTTCTTTATCGTAAGCTCTAGCAGCCTCTTCCGCCGTATTAAAAGTGCCCAACCAAACCCTAACACCTTTCCTCGGATCACGAATCTCAGCCGCCCATTTGCCCCATGGACGCTGCCTGATTCCACGGTACAAATTCTTCCTCTGTCTTTTTCTACTGCTCCTGTTATCCTCAAGCTCAACACCTGTTTGTGAAAAAACCACCATCAGAAAATAATGAAACTAGCACATCCTACATAACAATAGCATATAAAACCTCAAGAAAAATGCATTTTCACATTAACAAAACAGATGAAAAAAGGGGATGAAAGACGGTGCCTGAAGATGATGGAGCTCGTTTATGAGCAGGGTAGGTTTCTTGTACAAAGTGGTTAAATTCTGATTCGAAAGGGTTGAGTTTAGGGTAGACGGTGGAATCGGGCCAGACGTCAGTGGAATTGAGGCGTCGGGACCGAGGGATGAGATCGGCGATGATAGCACCACCACACATGGTTGTTGTTGGAATTGATTTTTGGGGACGTAGAGAAGTAAGTTTTATAGAAAGGACAGATGTGAATGAAGTGGAAGGGCGAGATGGGTGTTTAAGTAGCAGGGAGGTCGGTGCGTGACACTTCATTAATGAACCTTCCTTAGGGTGTCCTCGGCGGTAAATATTGGGTTGCTATTTCTTTGGCCCAGCCGAAAATATAATAAACATTACCGTTATTGACCTTCAACATATTCATAAAAGTTCAAATACATTAGCTTATATTATTAGATTAATGATACTTATCATAAAACTATAGTGAAAGTAATTTATTATTGTATAGCGTTTTAAGGTTACCGAATAAAATTATATAAACACAAAAATAATTATTAATGTTTTACATTTGTTATTTTATTTTGTTAAGAGTAAATTACACTTTTGGTCCCTGTGGTTGGCAAAAAATATCACATAGGTCCTAACTATCCATTTTCAACATTGAATGTCACTAAGGTTTGCGAAAATTACCACATAGATCCCTTGGCTCGTTACCGTCATATTTAACCCGTTAAACCCCCCTTGTGCCGGTCACGTGGGGGTATTATAGTCTTTTCGTCTAAGTATTTTGCAGGTAAATGGATTCGCGCCTTAAATGAACGTCGCGTCAGTATCTACTTCAAATAACTCACTGCTTTGCCAAATCGAGTGCTAACTGCATACCCACTTCCAAACTGTTGAAGAGCTTCCGATCAAAGCTTTGAAGGTGCAAGAAACGATGTGGGTGATAAGAAAGCAGGAGGAAGATACATCTGCATTCAACAACTATGGTAAGTTTTCATATTCATAAAAAACTGTTAGCACAAATGTTTGAGTAATCGTTTCTGAAAATGATTGTCGCAGACGGTCACAACGGGCTATTCACCATCAAGCTACATTACGATGGAAAATTTCAAATGAAACCGAGTCTCCAATATTCAAATGGTAAGCTTACTTATGTTGACAATGTCGATGTTAAAGAACTCAAGGACGATGTAATACTGTCAATACTTAGGGTTTTACTAATCGACACACATAAGCCCGTGTTTATACACTTTGTGCTACCTGGCATCAGTTTAGAGAAGGGGCTAATAGCATTAGATAGTGAGCGCGATTACAATATCCTAGGTCGATATGTGGGTATTATTGGTGAGATTACATTTTATGTTGAACACGGTACCTCTTTGGTGAATAATCATGGAAAATCACATATCCCCGATTATCTTCAAGAAGATGGAATGTTGATCTCACCTGAGCTCAGGAAAATACAACGGTCGGCTAGTAAAAAAGCTTCTTGTAGTAAACAACTTAGTTTTGATTTGAACGAACCCTTCGAAGGTCTAGGACCTTTGCAAGACTTGAATGCTCAAAGTTTGGAGATGGTGATTTACGATCCTACAGTAACCAAATCTTTAGGTTTAAATGATGTGGGTGTTCTCAACAACACCTTTTGGGAGGATAACGAGTTGCAATCCTTTGAAGCTGATGTGTTTGACCCTGTGTTTTCGTTGAACACAACAGAAGCTAACTACCAATGGGAGGTAAATACAACTGATAACTTTACCGTACAAGGAGATGCAGATGAAATTTGGTATGAGTATTTGCAACAAACCAATTACAAAATCCAACAAGAGAATGTCCCAATAACCAACTTAGTTGAAGATGTTGAACACTCTCTTAGTGGTGATCAGAATGTGAGTGATGGAAAAGACAGTGTTCATTTAGAGGAACATGAATTAATCGACGACCTTGAAGTGGACATGCCAAATGTTGAATTTCTATTGGAATCATGTGTTCCTGAAATGCAAGCAGAAGAACAGGTCGAGGAAGTTGACACAGATAACTTCAAAAGCTACGAACCTGACAAGACTGCAAGGGAGATTTTCTTGGAGCAATTGGAAAAAGTAGCTGATGCTGGTGATGAGAGGTCAAATCCTCCTGATTTTAAACTAGGTGAGTTCTTTGCGGAAAAAAATATAATTAAGGAAGCAATTCAGAACCTAGCCGTTTATTCAAACAGACAATTGTGCATGATTAAGAACGATGGTGTGAGAATTACTGCTCGCTGTCTTGGAGATGTCCCAGGTGGTCCAAACTTTGGAAAACGACGGGGATATGGTTTCAAAGGAAAAAAAGTCAAAAAAGGAGACATTGACTGTCCATGGTATTTGCACGTGTCTCACACACAGGAAGACGACAGGTGGGGGGTTAAAACATATTACCCTTTACACACATGTTTACCCAGTCATGAAGTTAATGCGTGCACACAAGGGTACATAGCCAATAAAATCTACCAACAGCTCCTTGGAAACCCTAAGATCCCCACATCTGCTTTACGTGATGAACTCCAACGAACCTACAAAATCAATCTAAGTTTTATGAAAGTACACAGTGCAAAGGAAATCACAAAGAAAAGAATTGTCGGTGATTACGATAGACAGTACATCATGTTGAGAGACTACGCCTTGGAACTCCAATTGAGAAACCCAGGAACTACAATCAAGATTGGTGTTGAAGCATGTACTGACCCAGATGCCCCCAGTCGAACCTTCAAGCGAATTTACGTATGTTTAGGTCCACTCAAAAAAGGTTTCAAATTAGGGCAAAGAGAGTTGTTGGGCCTTGATGGTACATTCATGAAGGGACCATATCCTGGACAGATTTAAGTGCGGTTGGTCTTGACGGCAACAACGGCATTTATCCGGTGGCATACGCTATTGTGGAGGCGGAGAACAAACTATCTTGGAGTTGGTTTCTTGATTGTTTAGGAGAAGACCTGGAACTTGGATCTAACTCGAACTTCACATTTATTAACGACAGACAAAAGGTACAAAATTTACAACTTTATTTCATTCGTATGCATAGTATTCACTGTTACCTTGTTAAAATAATTATATGCTTTCAATTGGTAGGGGTTGGTACCAGCTCTAAGCAGACGATTTCCAGCTGCTGAGCATAGGTACTGTGTTCGGCACATTCATGAAAATATGAAACTGCATTGGAAGGGGAAACTCATTAAAGATCTACTTTGGAAGTGTGCACGAGCTTCTACAAAGCCCCATTTCACAGCTGCAATGAAAGAGTTACAAAGTGTCAACAAGGAAGCATTCGACTGGTTATCAAAAATCAACCCAATCCATTGGAGTCGTAGTTACTTTTCAGGTTAGTATTACATAGTAATACGCATTTCGTATTTGTTATTTTAGTTAAAGTTCAGTTTACCAGACCATTAACATCCTTTGTCTGTGCATATCTGGAGGTCGATGTCACTCAGACATTTTGTTGAATAACCTGTGCGAGGTTTTTAATGCTAAGATTGTGGAGGGTCGGGACAAACCAGTTATTTCAGCATTAGAGTACATTCGAGAGTACTTAATGCGAAAGATTGTCACAGTTCAAAAGGTTATTCAGAAATGTGATGGGATTTTAACACCATATGCTCAGAAACAATAGGATAAAATCAAGGAAGAAGCTGCCAATTGCAGAACCATATTCAATGGGAATGACAAATATCAGGTTGCTACAGAGTTTGGGGAGCAGTTTATAGTGGACATGAGAAAAAAATGATTATACATGTCGAAGATGGGAACTAACAGGAATTCCTTGCAAGCATGCAATCGCTGCTTTGTGGGACAAGGCTGCACATGGGGAAAGGATTAAACATCCAGAGGAAATGGTCCATGAATGTTACAAAT
This sequence comes from Cichorium intybus, assembly GCA_023525715.1. Classification (NCBI taxonomy): domain Eukaryota; kingdom Viridiplantae; phylum Streptophyta; class Magnoliopsida; order Asterales; family Asteraceae; genus Cichorium; species Cichorium intybus. The sequence goes on along the minus strand of CM042010.1, from coordinate 159,405,553 downwards.
TGAATACCTGGCGTGATATGTATACATGTACTTGGAACCAATAAATGGACCTACATTATGGCCAAGATCAGATTGCCCAACGACATTGCTTCATCCAAAGCATCATACGCAGGTACACAAATCATATACATAAATGGTTAGACATGAGGTTGTAAATAATGTTAACCAATTTTTAATTATACTACCAGGTTGGGCGTCCAAAATTGAAGAGAAAGAGAGGTCCAGATGAGCCAGTTTCACAGAGTAGTCAAAAGGGAAAAGGAGTGTACAAATTATCAAAAAGGTACATTACCATGACTTGTGGAAAATGTCACAATCCAGGACACAATTCGCGATCTTGCAAGTGACAGAATGGTAACCAAGGGAGGGGGTCGACAAATGGGCGTACGTAAGGTGACTTTACTGCTGGGCAGGTATTGGTAGTGGAGAATACGTAAGCACATAAGGGAGCAACTAGCACACAAAGGTATTCCAAGGATTTTCTAAGTGCGAATTGCATGCAGTTGTGTGTGTATTTTATAAACTAGCATACAAGAGGACCCTAGAGGCTATAGACTAGGTCAAGGCAATTAACCTAATTCCCTATAGTCAAGGGCTCTGATACCAATCTGTCACACCCCGATCCTTGGCGGAATCGATCAAGGCGTGATATAGTTCAAAGTCTCATGACAACTATGTTATAATATGATTAGATTCAATTAAGTACTAAGTATGCAAACAAGATCCACAACATACAAATACAAATCAAAATACAATAACATTTATTACATCAAATTTAAATAGTCTTGTGGGTTTCTAAGGTACACCCTACTTTTCATCAACTTCATTCTTCAAATCTGCATCATGGGTAAAAACAGGTCAACTACGAGAGTTGGTGAGTAATCTAGTTTTATTAAAGAAAATTGTGAGTTTGAATAATTTGAAATTTGTTTTCTTTTGAAGTTGGCAAGCAACTGTTATTGAGATAACAGTTTATAAATCAAAAATTGATTAACAAATGATAACAACAACAATAAGTCCTCACCCTATATATACATATATATGTATATATAGGATGGAGCATCTAATCATCATACACACACAACCACGTGCGATCAATCACCTTAGCGTCCCAAGGCGGGGTGGTCAACCCAATAGCGCTATTATTGTCCATAACGTACCTCAAGAATACGGGCATAGTCATGGAGATTAGACTAAAATGATAATGCACTACAAGTACATGTAGCGTAAACAAACAATAATTATACAAATAATGATTCAAGTATAAATGTCCCCAACAATGTCTCAATTGTGATAAAATAATAAAATGAAGTTGAAAACATATTAGAACCACATGATACACCCCAAAAGTATTGAAAATTATAAAATATGGGATAGATTACTCACATTAGTCCAAACGGAATACGCGTGTTGTACGATAGACGGCTCGGGTCAAAACGACGTGGAACCTATTATAATTAATAGTTTTGGTTTAGGAACTACTAAACAGGAATGGAGTATTAATAAAAATAATTAGACACATATTCTTATATTAGATGAATTAACAATAATCAAATTTTGTTTTGAATATTAATGTATTCATAGGTTAGATGAATTTTAAATTGAATTAATTACTTTGCTTAATTAATTTATATTTTCACTTTAGGCAAGATTTTAATAATTTCTTATTAAAATAATAACTTGTCAAATTATAAGTATTTACAGATTTTATATATTATAAACAATTATTTATATGAAATAATCATTAAAAAAGCATTTTTACATGCTTAGATATTTAGGAAAATGGTTTTAAATACTAAACAGTAATGAAACATTCTGAAATTATCAGAAAATCATTATTTCATAAAATAGTAATTACTGTAAAATTTTCATATTTTTCTTAACTGCTTTAGTATTTATTTAGTATTTTAATAATTAAACCACAACAAAATTCGGGAAAAATAATAAATGATTCCCAAAAATTCTAGAAAATTAACCATAGTTTTCTAACAATATATTGAGCCTACTGTAAATATGTTGGATATTTTGGACTATGGGAAGTATTTATTATGTTTTTCATTATTAACTAATCAATAAAATCATAAATAATAGGGAAATATTAAGAGAAATTCCTTAGACTTTTTATTTATGATTAACATGTTATATATGATATTCTGATAAGGTTTTATAATTTTTGGACATGTGTAGCTATTTATTATCAATTTAAACCATTAAATAAACATTAAATCATGAAAAATAAGCAAACCTTCTTAAAAAAATCTGTAAATTTTGTCATGGAGTCTTTAAAATGTGTATTAGGTGCGAAAAATATAAAATCTAGATTTTAACATACCTAACTATATTTTGCAATTTATTTTTCTACAACTAAATAAAATACAAAATAAGCATCAAACAGTAATATAAATGCATGAAACTTTATAAATCCACTTTACTCAATATATGGGTTGTTCCAAAATTTTTCCAGAATTTATTGACTGCAAAACGTATTTTATGTGAATTATTACCATATTTTATTGCAATAATTATAGTAATTCAATAAAAATAAGTTATTTTCTGAAAATTTCCAGAACTTCTTATTTTATTTATGAGAGTCTGAGAAAAATCAGGTTTATGCATAAAATGAGTTTTAGATATTTTGGTGGATTTAATTTGTTTCATGTATGAATTTGGAACTTTTAACAACATACCTTGATGAATGCTTCAAGAGGGATGGAGATTTGAGTATATTGAAGTGTTCTTGGCTGAAAAATGAAGATTTCTAGGAGGAATTTCGAGATTGAGAGTGAGAGGAAGAATAGATATGGTTTGAGTGGTGATGAGAATAATGTGTTGGGAGAAAAATGAAAGGAAAGATGATGGAAGGTGTGAGTGGGAGACAATGGGAATAACCTTTTACTTTTGGTGGTCTTCATAATTCCCCACTAACACAAGAATCTTAAGAGTTTTATAAAATTTAATGTAGTGTTTATAAAAATAGAGTTTTATAAAAAAATAGGTTATTATTTGATTATAACAATCTACTTTGATTTGAAGTTTAATTATAACATTCAAGTTTGATTCTTTTAATTTAATTAGAGCATCATACTTTGATTTGATTTTAATATGGTATCATAATTTAATTTTATTATAGTTATAACGTTATACTATGATATATTGCTATTAACGTCAATTTATATAGTAGTGTAAGGGTTTTGATCCTATTAGCGTCAAGAAATCTCGAGTAGGGTTTATTAAATTTCCAATTGGGTTGGGTTGAACCGAATCCATTTTAGGCGGATGTCACAGTCTCCCCTACTTTAGGAAATTTCGTCCCGAAATTTAAGAAGAGAGTACCTTAAGAGAAAAGTTGCGGGTATTTGGTACGCATTTGATCCTCACGCTCCCATGTATACTCAGGTCCACGTGATGACTGCCACCTGACCTTGACCAGGGGAATGCGACTTCTTTTGAGTTGCTTTTCCTTTCGGTCGTCAATTTCCAAGGGTTTCTCGATAAATTGCATTGTCTCGTCGATTTGGATATCCTCGAGAGGAACATGAAGGTTCTCGTCTGCTAAACACTTCTTGAGGTTGGCTATATGAAATACTGGGTGAACTTTATTAAGCTCTTTTGGTAGATCCAACTCGTAGGCTACTGGTCCGATCCTTTTCAGGATCTTAAACGACCCTACGTAGCGGGGTGCCAATTTACCCTTGCGTCCAAATCGAACCACACCTTTCCATGGAGACACTTTTAACATGACCATGTCACCCACGGTAAATTCAAGCGGTTTGCGTCGCTTGTCGGCGTAACTCTTTTGTCGGCTACGAGCTGTGAGAAGGTTATTGCGAATCTGAGTGATTTTGTCGGTTGTTTCCTGGATAAGCTCAGGACCAACGATTGGAGAATCCACTGTTGCGCGAATTACGTGGGACTCGCCAATTTCATGCCAGCAAATAGGAGATCGGCATTTACGGCCATACAATGCCTCAAATGGTGGCATCCCGATGCTAGAATGATAACTGTTATTATAGGAGAATTCCACCAACGGTAAATGAGAGTCCCAGTTTCCTCCGAAATCTAAGACACACGCCCTCAACATATCTTCGAGTGTTTGAATTGTCCTCTCAGATTGACCATCGGTCTGAGGATGATAGGCGGTACTGAGATCGAGGCGGGTTCCCATGGCTTCTTGAAGTGATTGCCAGAACCGAGAGAGAAATCTCCCATCACGATCTGAAATGATGCTGAGAGGGATGCCATGCCGACTAACTATCTCGTCGATGTAAATCCGAGCAAGTTGTTCGACCTTGAAATGTTCACGTATGGGAAGGAAGTGAGCAGATTTAGTCAAACGGTCAACGATTACCCAAATGCTGTCATGTCCCTTTGTGGTACGGGGAAGTTTGGTTACGAAATCCATGGTGATCGCTTCCCATTTCCACTCGGGGATTTCCGGTTGGACCAATAGTCCAGAGGGTCGTTGATGTTCTGCTTTGACCCTGGAACATGTAAGACATTTGGCTACGAATAAAGCAATATCCTTTTTCATTCCCGACCACCAATAATTGGTTCTCAACCCATGATACATCTTGTCAGCGCCCGGATGAATGGAATATCGAGTTTTATGGATTTCTTCCATCAGGAATGTACGAAGATTGTCGCGATCTGGGATCCAGATGCGATCTTGATAATAGAAAATACCATCAGACTTAGATTCCAACTCCCCATCAATTCCCGTGGGCATGTCATTTTCGGTAATTGCCGAGTGTTGGGCTCCTCGAATTCGGTCGCTGAGGTTGGACAAGATGGGAGAACATATTAAATGAAATGCTTTGGCATGTTCTTTTCGACTTAACGCGTCGGCTACGACGTTCGCCTTTCCCGGATGATAGCGTATTTCACACTCGTAATCATTTAGGAGTTCGACCCATCGTGTTTGCCTCATATTGAGTTCCTTTTGATTAAGAATATGTTGCAAGCTCTTATGGTCGGTGAAAATTACGCATTTAGTGCCGTAAAGGTAATGCCTCCAAATTTTAAGAGCGAAAACCACGGCACCGAGTTCCAAATCATGAGTCGTATAATTCCTTTCATGGATTTTAAGTTGTCGCGATGCGTAAGCTATAACCTTTCCCCTTTGCATCAAAACACAACCTAGACCGAGATTGGAGGCATCGCAGTATACCACGAAATCTTCGGATCCTTCAGGGAGTGTAAGAATTGGAGCGTCACATAATCTTTGTTTAAGAGTTTGGAAAGCGTATTCCTGCTTGGGTCCCCAATCAAATGGCGTACCCTTGCAAGTGAGCGAAGTAAGCGGTAAAGCGATCTTTGAGAAATTTGAAATGAAACGCCGGTAATATCCCGCTAAACCGAGGAATGACCGAATTTCCTTGGGGGTACGTGGGGCTTTCCAATTCTTGACTGCTTCAACTTTTGCGGGATCAACTAAAATACCATTGTCACTTACAATATGACCGAGGAATTGTACCTCCTTTAACCAAAACTCGCATTTCGAAAACTTGGCATAGAGCCGATTTCCTTGCAACGTTTGGAGAGTTAGGCGAAGGTGTCTTTCATGCTCTGCCTTTGTCTTGGAGTAAATGAGGATGTCATCAATAAAGACGATAACAAAACGGTCGAGATAAGGTTTAAATACCCGATTCATCAAGTCCATGAATGCGGCAGGGGCATTTGTTAGGCCGAAAGGCATAACAGTGAACTCGTAATGACCATAGCGGGTTCGGAAAGCGGTTTTGGGGATGTCTTCTTCCCGTACTCGAAGTTGGTGATAACCCGAGCGAAGGTCGATTTTTGAGAAGCATGAAGCTCCTTGAAGCTGATCAAAAAGGTCGTCGATCCGAGGTAACGGATATCGGTTCTTGATGGTCAATTTATTTAACTCCCGATAATCGATACACATACGAAACGAACCATCTTTCTTTTTGATGAAGAGAACCGGGGCTCCCCAGGGTGAAGTACTAGGGCGGATAAATCCCTTATCGGTTAATTCTTGGAGCTGACTTGCCAATTCTTGCATCTCGGTTGGAGCCAACCGATATGGAGACTTGGCTATGGGAGCAGCTTCAGGAACGAGATCGATGCGGAACTCTAGCTCACGTACTGGAGGGAGTCCAGATACGTCATCGGGAAAGATGTCGGGAAAGTCTCGTACAATCGGAATATCTTCTATCTTCTTTTCTGTGACCTTTGTTTCCACCACATGGGCTAAGAAAGCCATGTATTCTTTACGTAGATATGATCGAGCTTGAGTTCATGACATAAGACTAAGCTTTTTCGAACGAGTCTCGCCATAAATACGAAGACTTTGACCGTCGGCAAGAGGAATACGAATGAACTTCTCGAAACATACTATTTCAGCATGGTTTTGGGATAGCCAATCCATTCCCACGATGATGTCGAAGCTACCAAGTTCCATAAGAACTAAATTGACGGAAAATTTATGACCGCAAAAATCGAAAGTGCAATCTTGGATGACTGCATTGAGTGGAATGTATTTTCCATTGGCGACTTCTACGGTAAAGTGTTCATCAAGTATCGTGCGAGGTGTGTGAAGTATGGGTTCAAATTCCAAAGACACGAAACTTTTATCGGCACCTGAATCAAAAAGTACTGACGCGTAGCAGTCATTTATGAGAAACGTACCATTTACGACCTTGTTATCGGTCTGTGCTTGGGTTGCGGTAATGACAAATGCTCGGCCTTTGGGAGCTGGAACCTGCATTGTTGGATTTGCCTGGGCTTGAGTGTTAATGATATTGACAAGCCTAGGACACGCGTTTCTGAAATGGGTGGGGTCACCACAGTTTAAGCATGTTCCAGTTGGATACCGGGTTTGTGTTTGCTGATTTGAGGGTAGAGCGAATGGTCGCTGAGTTTTTGGTGCACGGCATGTGTCCGCCAAGTGGCCATAGCGACCACAAGTCGTACAAATGCGACACGGGCTGGTGGACATATGGTGATAGTTACAATGGTTACAGAGGGGGTGAGGTCCGGTATACGGCTTTTTGTTTGGTTGGGTGACTTGGGTTATAGGAGTAGCAGGGGTAATAACAGCATGGTTGTGGTGATGGCTTTTCCGCTTCTTTTTGTCGTGTCGGTGTGAGGACTCGGACTTGACAATTAGGGGAGTCTCAGGGGTCGGCTTTTCAGTTGTCATCTTTGAACCCTTGCGTGGGAGGACACCATCGTTCATATTATCCTCGTTGAGTTGGCCTGCTATTTCAATAGCGGATTCCAGAGTAGATGGCCTGCTGCTGGTCACCGAATCACGGATCTGGCGCGGTAACCCTTTAATGTAGCGGCGTATTGCAGTTTTCATAGGTTGAACCATGTGAGGTAGGAGTCTTGAAAGATCATAGAATCTATTAGTGTAGGTAGCGTTGTCTCCTCCCACCTGTTTCAGATTCCAGAATTCCTCCTCGAGAGTTTGCAATTCGATGTCCGGGCAGAACTTCTCTATCATGCGTTCCTTTAGTTTTGACCAGGTCATTCCCAAGGCAACACCCTCTCCTTTTGCCCGTTTTTCTAGGTTCCACCATGAGAGAGCATGTCCTTGGAGGCACCCTGTAGCGTGACGGACCATCAGGTCCTCAGGGCACTCGCTGTGGATGAAAGTACTCTCCATTTCTTCGATCCATGTGAGGAGTGCGGTGGCACCATCTATACCTTTGAAGTAAGGCGGATTACAGCTACGAAAGTGCTTAAACGAGCAACGATGAGTGGTTGCTGGAGCTTGCGGCTGAAGAGTTTGAAGATGGGTTGCAATTGTTGGGATGACATTTGCTACCTCCTTAGCGATAAGGGCGGCTAGCCTTCGGTTGTTACGAGCAGCGTATGGAGGTCGTAATGCCATCTATGAGAAACACGCATATGGACTTGTGAGTTATTTGTAAATTGATTATGGAAATTAAGTTTGTAGACATTGTTGGGTAAAATGATTGTAAAACACTTGTTGGGCCATGGTTAGGAGTGTTAGGAACCTTTTGGGCTTTCCATGGGTACTAAATGTGAAGCATGTAGCAATTGCGTGGGCCCCCACAATACTAAGTTTTCACATGTTTTTCCCACTTCTAGGCCCATTAGGGAACTTAATAGTCCAATGAGTTGGCCATTTTTGAGTGTATCCTTTCGGATACGTTTGATAAGGTCGGGTATTTTGATGGCTTAAAAGTAATGTGAATAACGCGCTTTGGCCTATAGGTTTGGGAACTCTCGCCTTTGGTCCCAAGGTAAGCAAACTGGTCCCTCGGTTGATTGGGATGTATACGAATGCTTACCTAGTCAGGACTTTTGGGCTACCGGCACCTCCCCCTTCCAGTTACTACGCGTCTATTACTTCGATCCTACCCAGCTAGAGTGGATGACTTTTAATTTCCTATGAGCTCTAAGGAATATATATGTATATAAATTTTTATTTTGAAACCATTTGAGTATGTGTGTGATTTTAAGAGAAAGAGGAGAAAATTCACAAGTGTATGCGCACATATAAGTGTCGGGAATAATACGTAAGCACATAAGGGAGCAACTAGCACACAAAGGTATTCCAAGGATTTTCTAAGTGCGAATTGCATGCAGTTGTGTGTGCATTTTATAAACTAGCATACAAGAGGACCCTAGAGGCTATAGACTAGGTCAAGGCAATTAACCTAATTCCCTATAGTCAAGGGCTCTGATACCAATCTGTCACACCCCGATCCTTGGCGGAATCGATCAAGGCGTGATATATTGTTCAAAGTCTCATGACAACTATGTTATAATATGATTAGATTCAATTAAGTACTAAGTATGCAAACAAGATCCACAACATACAAATACAAATCAAAATACAATAACATTTATTACATCAAATTTAAATAGTCTTGTGGGTTTCTATGGTACACCCTACTTTTCATCAACTTCATTCTTCAAATCTGCATCATGGGTAAAAACAGGTCAACTACGAGAGTTGGTGAGTAATCTAGTTTTATTAAAGAAAATTGTGAGTTTGAATAATTTGAAATTTGTTTTCTTTTGAAGTTGGCAAGCAACTGTTATTGAGATAACAGTTTATAAATCAAAAATTGATTAACAAATGATAACAACAACAATAAGTCCTCACCCTATATATACATATATATGTATATATAGGATGGAGCATCTAATCATCATACACACACAACCACGTGCGATCAATCACCTTAGCGTCCCAAGGCGGGGTGGTCAACCCAATAGCGCTATTATTGTCCATAACGTACCTCAAGAATACGGGCATAGTCATGGAGATTAGACTAAAATGATAATGCACTACAAGTACATGTAGCGTAAACAAACAATAATTATACAAATAATGATTCAAGTATAAATGTCCCCAACAATGTCTCAATTGTGATAAAATAATAAAATGAAGTTGAAAACATATTAGAACCACATGATACACCCCAAAAGTATTGAAAATTATAAAATATGGGATAGATTACTCACATTAGTCCAAACGGAATACGCGTGTTGTACGATAGACGGCTCGGGTCAAAACGACGTGGAACCTATTATAATTAATAGTTTTGGTTTAGGAACTACTAAACGGGAATGGAGTATTAATAAAAATAATTAGACACATATTCTTATATTAGATGAATTAACAATAATCAAATTTTGTTTTGAATATTAATGTATTCATAGGTTAGATGAATTTTAAATTGAATTAATTACTTTGCTTAATTAATTTATATTTTCACTTTAGGCAAGATTTTAATAATTTTTTATTAAAATAATAACTTGTCAAATTATAAGTATTTACAGATTTTATATATTATAAACAATTATTTATATGAAATAATCATTAAAAAGGCATTTTTACATGCTTAGATATTTAGGAAAATGGTTTTAAATACTAAACAGTAATGAAACATTCTGAAATTATCAGAAAATCATTATTTCATAAAATAGTAATTACTGTAAAATTTTCATATTTTTCTTAACTGCTTTAGTATTTATTTAGTATTTTAATAATTAAACCACAACAAAATTCGGGAAAAATAATAAATGATTCCTAAAATTTCTGAAAAATTAACCATAGTTTTCTAACAATATATTGAGCCTACTGTAAATATGTTGGATATTTTGGACTATGGGAAGTATTTATTATGTTTTTCATTATTAACTAATCAATAAAATCATAAATAATAGAGAAATATTAAGAGAAATTCCTTAGACTTTTTATTTATGATTAACATGTTATATATGATATTCTGATAAGGTTTTATAATTTTTGGACATGTGTAGCTATTTATTATCAATTTAAACCACTAAATAAACATTAAATCATGAAAAATAAGCAAACCTTCTTAAAAAAATCTGTAAATTTTGTCATGGAGTCTTTAAAATGTGTATTAGGTTCAAAAAATATAAAATCTAGATTTTAACATACCTAACTATATTTTGCAATTTATTTTTCTACAACTAAATAAAATACAAAATAAGCATCAAACAGTAATATAAATGCATGAAACTTTATAAATCCACTTTACTCAATATATGGGTTGTTCCAAAATTTTTCCAGAATTTATTGACTGCAAAACGTATTTTATGTGAATTATTGCCATATTTTATTGCAATAATTAAAGTAATTCAATAAAAATAAGTTATTTTCTGAAAATTTCCAGAACTTCTTATTTTATTTATGAGAGTCTGAGAAAAATCAGGTTTATGCATAAAATGAATTTTAGATATTTTGGTGGATTTAATTTGTTTCATGTATGAATTTGGAACTTTTAACAACATACCTTGATGAATGCTTCAAGAGGGATGGAGATTTGAGTATATTGAAGTGTTCTTGGCTGAAAAATGAAGATTTCTAGGAGGAATTTCGAGATTGAGAGTGAGAGGAAGAATAGATATGGTTTGAGTGGTGATGAGAATAATGTGTTGGGAGAAAAATGAAAGGAAAGATGATGGAAGGTGTGAGTGGGAGACAATGGGAATAACCTTTTACTTTTGGTGGTCTTCATAATTCCCCACTAACACAAGCATCTTAAGAGTTTTATAAAATTTAATGTAGTGTTTATAAAAATAGAGTTTTATAAAAAAATAGGTTATTATTTGATTATAACAATCTACTTTGATTTGAAGTTTAATTATAGCATTCAAGTTTGATTCTTTTAATTTAATTAGAGCATCATACTTTGATTTGATTTTAATATGGTATCATAATTTAATTTTATTATAGTTATAACGTTATACTATGATATATTGCTATTAACGTCAATTTATATCGTAGTGTAAGGGTTTTGATCCTATTAGCGTCAAGAAATCTCGAGTAGGGTTTATTAAATTTCCAATTGGGTTGGGTTGAACCGAATCCATTTTAGGCGGATGTCACAGTTAAATGTTAAAACTCTTGTTGCGCTGGTAAGTTAAAACTTATGACATTTATTTGAAGGTATTATTATGTAACGGACACAATGGTATTTGTGATATGTAAGACATATTATGTGGTTTAATTATGTTATGTGTGTCTGTGTAGTCTTTAATAATTTGTCAATGCTTTTACTGGATGGATTATGCGATGTATCATGTCTTAACAAAAAATGTACTACAATAAAGGGGTAAACTTCAATGTTGTGTGTAGTTGGTAATGTACAATTTCTATTATGTATGCACGTTTTGTTGGAGTAATTGTGATAGAATTTGGGACTGCAGAATGTCACAAATTTTTAACAAACCAACTTGCTTTTGGGTATGCAATGACTTCTAAATTTGAAGTCATTGCATTTTTGGTATGTAATGAGTTATTGATAGGTGTATAATTATACACCTTTTTATATGTTTATTTACCTTTTTCAACATCGTTTATCACCTTTAAAACGTGCTATACGCATGTTTTCGGTCTAATGTGTTCATTTTGGAGCAAAAGCCATTTGTTTGCATAAAATGGTATGTTTTGCAGGCATTAAAAAATATGGACCACCATACAATGTCAAAAGGAAGCCTCACGCCAAGTTTCAAGGAAATCGGACAAGAGACGGAGAAAATAGCCCGAAAAACCCCTGCCTCACTGACACGAGTCGTGTGATTTTATACACTAAAAACACACGAGTCGTGTTCCACCCGGAATGACAAAATGGCAATGTACTTTCAATACACACGAGTCGTGTGTTTTCTAAGCCTAAAAACACACGAGTCGTGTCTGCACTGTAAGCCATGTGCAGCAGGAATCTTCCAGCAAATCAACTTTTGAAGCATGGGATTTTCATCATTTGATTAGTCCGATCTGAGATCTCTCCAGGGCCATTTGAGGACTATAAATAGAGCATTTGGGAGGAGCTAATAAGACACTTCAACACACTTGAACATCACTTCATACACTTAGATATTTTCTTATTCTTAGTTAGTTTTAATGTCTTTATTTGCAATTATGCAGATTTTAGTCAACATGAGTGGCTAAATCTCATAACATTCGGCTTTTAGTCATGTATCTTTCTAGTCATTAATATTTATGTTTGGAATGAAGTTTTGAAGTTATTAAAACTGTTTTGGTCCAGTTTTGTCGTTTAAATTTTATTACAAATTTGGTCCCTACTTTGGAATTTAGTCGATCACTCTATTCCGATAGTTGACCAATTATAGTTAGATGTATTTTCAATTGTTTTGAAGATCATTGTTGGTAACATCTTAGAAATAACTTCACTTGTTAAAACTTGACACGAGAGATCAATCAAGCTCTTAATAAGTAAAGAACCAACAAAAGAGCATAAAGCATCACTCTTGGTCAATTTTAGCATTAATCACTAGTTGACCATTGTGTTGTGCATACTTTTTATAGAATTTAAGTGCTAATCCTTGTTCTATATTAGTGATGCATGTTTCTTTTGTCCCGGTTGATTTCTATGTCTTAAATTACATACTTGTTCTTAGTTCCTTCATCTAAAGGGACGGAATATTGAATTTGGATTAAAGCTCGCATATTTAAGTGGTATCTTGTCTCGGTTGAGATACATCTATCTCTTCAAGATGACCATTGAGGTATTTACTTATATATGAGAAAACAATACTTCTTTCACAAATAGCGACCATTGAAGTATTGAGCATATTAATTTGGATTTCTTCTAAGTTGATGTGTTATTGTCATTTTTCCATTGACAAGAACCATTACTTAACTCTTAATTTCATTCAAGTATGAATATGCGACAAGATTGATTAGACTAGAAGCCGAATGTCCGTTTTATTATATTAATCACATTCTTATTAATTTTTTGTGTTTATCAAGCGACTTGACAAATCCCCCCTTGAACTTTATATTTCTTTGTCCCAATCTCTAAGAGTGTGAAAACTTGGCAAGAGATTACTCGCATCAATTCCCTTGGGTTCGACTCGTACCACTACTATACTATTCTTAATTGAAGAGTATTTAGAGGTCTTTTGACATTTCACAATTTCTGTCCCATCATTAAAAACTGCATCTATTTTACATTACTCTTTTATTTGTTTGGTAATTCGACGACCAACAAATTGGCGCCGTTGCCGGGGAATTGGCTTATGATTAACTCTTTATGCCCAGATCTGATCGAACAGGTACACCTCTTGAGATCAACAAGGAAATCGAAAAAACTGCAAAAATATTAAGAAAACAAACCAAACTTCGAAAGAAGCTTGATTACCAAAAATCTCACACTACATCAACACTCTCTCCTACGCCACCTTCTACTTCTACTTCTACTCCTATTTCTGATTTTTCTACTAATCCATTAAAAATGGGTGACGAAGAAAAGACCTTAAGACAATGGGGTGCCCGAAAAGATACACAACAACCTTTGTGTATAAATTATCCCAATGTGGAGAATTTTGAGCTAAAGTCCGGGCTCATACACTTGCTTCCAACCTTTAGAGGTTTGGAAAATGAAGACCCCCATAAATTCCTTAAGGAGTTTCATGTGGTATGTTCGGGTATGAAACCGCATAATGTGACCGAGGACCAAATCAAGCTAAGGGCATTCCCCTTTGCTCTTTACGATGCCGCCAAAGAATGGTTGTACTATCTCCCACCGGGGACGATAACAACATGGAACGACATTGCTCAAGCATTCCTTGACAAATACTTCCCGGAGCCAAAAGCTTCGAGCATACGTAGAGAAATTCTCACCGTACACCAAGGACGAAGAGAGTCCTTGCACACATATTGGGAGAGGTTTAAGAAACTTTGCTCTCGGTGCCCACAACACGGTTTGTTGGAGCACCAACTTCTCCAATACTTTTGTGAAGGCCTATCTCACCTTGATAGGCGAATTATCAATGCTTCAAGCGGTGGAGCCTTACTAGACAAGACTCCGTCCCAAATCCGGGCCTTAATTGCAACTTTGGCCGAAGACTCGAAGCATTCGATCGGGGAAGATGAATGGTATCCCGACCCTCCACGAGGAGAAAAACAAGTAAGTACCCCTCTTATTGAAACTCAATTAAATGAATTAACAAAAGCCGTTATTTTGTTAACAAAAGAGAGAGGGATCGAACCAAAGGCAAGAGCTTGTGGAATTTGCCTCCAACACGGTCATCCAACCGACATGTGTCCATCCTTACAAGATGAAAACGAGCATGTAAATGCTATGGGTGACCACGTGGGACAAAATTCCAGGAATTTTGACAACAATCAATCGTGGAGAAATGCGCAACCAAGATCTCAATATCAACCACGATACCCACAACCACAACATGCCGCACCACGAAACCCCTCAGGTATGTCTTTAGAGGAGATTGTCTCTAATTTGGCTAAAAATACAATATCTTTTCAGCAAGAGACAAGGGCAAGCATCCAAAACTTGGAGCAACAAATGACACAACTTGCAACAACGGTTGGCAAGTTGGAAAGTAGGCTGGATACTAAATTGCCAGCCCAAACGGAAGCAAACCCAAGGCACAATGTGAGTGCCATCTCCCTTAGAAGCGGGAAGGTTTGCAAAGATCCAATTGTGCCCGAGGATGCTGAAAAAGAGGGCACGAAACAAGCGGAGCCACCAATCCATACTCCATCACCTCCTTTCCCTTCAAGATTCTTGGAATCAAAGAAAGAAAGGGAAGATCGAGAAATCATGGCCACATTCCGCAAGGTGGAGGTAAATATTCCCTTACTTGAGGCTATTAAACAAGTTCCAAGATATGCTAAGTTCCTTAAGGAACTTTGCACATCTAAAAAGAAACTCAAAGGGGATGAAACAATAAAAGTCAACGAGAATGTCTCGGCGATCATACAAAAAAGATTGCCACCAAAATACAAAGATCCGGGCGTATTCACGGTCCCTTGTAAATTGGGGGACACATACATACCGAGAGCCATGCTTGATCTCGGTGCCTCTATCAATGTTCTACCACTTTCAATTTTCAAAAACTTAAAGAAAGGAACATTGAAACGTACCGGTGTCGTTATTCAATTGGCCGATAAGTCTACGGTACGTCCGAAAGGCGTATTGGAAGACATATTAGTACAAGTGAATAACTTGGTTTTTCCCGCTGACTTTTATGTCGTCGATATGGGAGATGACGACTCACCGAATTCAAGTTCTACACTCTTAGGGAGACCATTCCTAAAAACATCGAGAACAAAAATTGATGTTTTTAATGGTACCCTATCTATGGAATTCGATGGTGAGGTTGTAACCTTTAATATCGATCAATCCACCCGCTACCCGAGTGATGTGCCTCCCGAAGACCTAAGGGAAAATGATTCATTGTTGCCAAATGAACATACAATATCTAACAATAATTTAGTGGCAATGGTTTCAATGAACGAAACAACAATTGGACTTACTGAAGAGTCCAAGCCTGTGGATCGCCATGATCATCAACACGATGATCTGGATTTGCAAAATAGAGATCCACCTCCTATACCAAAACAAGCGAGAAACAAACACCGTCTCAAACGGTTCACCGAGTGTTTCACTACCAATCAAGGAGTGGACATAGAGGAATGTCCAGGGTAAAACTTTCCTAAGCCCCCGTGTATGAGTCCTAAAATTCAAACACGGGCCCGTGTCGAGCCAAAGACGTTAAACAAGTGCGCTTCTCGGGAGGCAACCCGATTTTCATTTTTCGGTATTTGTGTGCTTCGTTTTCGCGTGTTTTAACATGTTTTTATTTGATTTTTTTTACTTTTCGGTGTTTTTAATGTATAATAAAGTGTACGGAAGTGTCGGAAAAATTTTGGAGTCACCGAGCGAAAAAATAAAAAAACGAAATTTTTTTCCTTAACAGAGGATATACACGAGTCGTGTTTCCCCCCTGTGCAATTATACACGAGTCGTGTTCGGTAAAATAACAAGAACAGTTCAAGTCACAACACACGAGTCGTGTGTTTTTCTTCACTGAAACCACACGAGTCGTGTGTGTCGCTGGGCAGATTAAGAGCTTCATCCTGTGACTTATTCATTTGCGCAAACAACCTCACACCCTTTGCTCTCGGGTTTCTCTCGGCCGACACACACAAAACCGCCCAAAAATCTTCATTTTCAACCAAATTAAGCTCCAAAGGTATGTATATTTTGCTATAATTCATCTTTCTAACACTTATATTGCATCAAATCAAAGATTTATCCATGAAATCATCAAAAATCAAGAAATCTTCAAAAACCTAGTTTTTGAGAAATCTCAAAATTGATGATTTTTGTTTGAAATATGTGATCTTTTATGTTAGATTAGTGTTCTTATGATGTTTTATTGCTTGATTACCTTGAAATTAACATGATTAGGGCAAAATCACCCAAATTGGGGAAGAACACCAAGAACCCTAATTTTCCTTGAAATTTTGAATTAGATGAAATTGTTCTAATCCATTGCACATACAAGCTTGTGGATGTGCAATGTGGTGTGAATTGAGCTTTGAAACATCCATTTCATCCAAAATTCAAGATGGTGAATTTTGTCCCAATCATGATAAATTCAACCTTTTTAGCTTAATTTTGACTTAATGAATCATATGATGCTCTCTAAATCACAGGAATACAAAGCTAAAACATTGTTAAATGTATAAATTCCTTGATGATTCATAACTTGGGTGTTGTTTTTGCTAATTTTTGGTTGTGCAGATTGAAATGGCCTTGGAAACCTCCAGGACCACAGTAGACTTCCCGCAAGCTTCGAGGACGACGCTTATTTTTAAGCTTGTGGAGGTATAACGATGTTTGATGCTAGCATTTTTCACTTCTATATTATTTTTTTTTCTTTCTTTTTATCGAAAATCTTGAAAAACAAAAACAAAAATTTTTGTGTGTTTAAAACTTTTGTTATTTATCGCATTTCTTTTCTTACCCTCGTGAAAACTAATGATTGTTAAATTATGTTGCATCTTTATTTTCAATGTTATGGTTGCCTATCTACCTTGTGGTTGAAAATTTTTTCACTTTGCAAAATTTTAGATTGTGTTAAAAAACTTTTGTTTGTCAAATGTACTTAGCATACACACGTATGAACAGTTTATAAGACATCTATTTTAACTGAATCTATTTTTAGCAAAAACAGCAATACAAGATGCAGATACCCCGTGAGAATCTCAATGTGTGCAATCGACTTGGTTAATGTTACAGGTTTTGCCTTCGTAATCACACTTTGACCAGCACCTTTGTTTCTAACATGTCAATTCCAAATCTTCCGAAATTTCATATCATTTTGTCTTGACCAAATTGGTCCTTTTTAAACAAAAATTTTGAAATTATTATTCGTTCAATAATTCTAATTTCAAAAACAAAATCTTTACATTTGTATATCGAGTCAAATAAATGGTGAAATTCCAGAAATATTTTGTTTGGTTCTAAAAAAATTGGTTTAAAAAGAATATATATATATATATATATATATATATATTAAAAAAAAAAAAAAAAAAACCAAGAACCAAACATGTGTGTTAATTAAATAAACTTCCAAAAAAATAGAATAAAGCGAAAATGGCTTTTGAAAATAATTGCCAAACGATTTTACTCATTTCAAAGAAAATCCAAAAATAGAATGTTTATTCTCTTTTGTATTTGTATTACATTTATCGAGTTGTAATTTATTGTATTTATAATTTTGGAAGATCATTTATTTGAATTGACAAGTTTTAATAAAGGTGGTCAATATGATAATTGAGGCAAAGTCATATTAACATGAGTCCAAGTTCGACATCCGAGTGTAAACACCACCCTAATTCCATATGAGTGGCGGAATACATTTGTGAGTCGCAATCAGCGAATTGTGTGCAGATATGAGAAGAGCGAAAAATTGTGAGCACTGACCTTGTATTGTATTGCTCTTGCTAAACACGGTGAAAGTCACGGTAGTGGTGTTATAATCAATATATGACGTGGCTATGCTATTGTTTAACGAATATTTGTTTCTTAGTACAATCTACTATTTCACAAATGTGAAATTTTAGGCAAATACAGGGACGATATGTTAACCATATCATTGCTAATGATAATGTGGCGCAATTTGACATAAAAAGGTTTCACACTTTCTTTTTGTTTTCCTTCTTTCACCCATTAGTCTAAGATTTTCTTGTTTTCTTTGAGGACAAAGAAGAGTTTAAGCTTGTGGATGTTTGATAGGTGTATAATTATACACCTTTTTATATGTTTATTTACCTTTTTCAACATCGTTTATCACCTTTAAAACGTGCTATACGCATGTTTTCGGTCTAATGTGTTCATTTTGGAGCAAAAGCCATTTGTTTGCATAAAATGGTATGTTTTGCAGGCATTAAAAAATATGGACCACCATACAATGTCAAAAGGAAGCCTCACGCCAAGTTTCAAGGAAATCGGACAAGAGACGGAGAAAATAGCCCGAAAAACCCCTGCCTCACTGACACGAGTCGTGTGATTTTATACACTAAAAACACACGAGTCGTGTTCCACCTGGAATGACAAAATGGCAATGTACTTTCAATACACACGAGTCGTGTGTTTTCTAAGCCTAAAAACACACGAGTCGTGTCTGCACTGTAAGCCATGTGCAGCAGGAATCTTCCAGCAAATCAACTTTTGAAGCATGGGATTTTCATCATTTGATTAGTCCGATCTGAGATCTCTCCAGGGCCATTTGAGGACTATAAATAGAGCATTTGGGAGGAGCTAATAAGACACTTCAACACACTTGAACATCACTTCATACACTTAGATATTTTCTTATTCTTAGTTAGTTTTAATGTCTTTATTTGCAATTATGCAGATTTTAGTCAACATGAGTGGCTAAATCTCATAACATTCGGCTTTTAGTCATGTATCTTTCTAGTCATTAATATTTATGTTTGGAATGAAGTTTTGAAGTTATTAAAACTGTTTTGGTCCAGTTTTGTCGTTTAAATTTTATTACAAATTTGGTCCCTACTTTGGAATTTAGTCGATCACTCTATTCCGATAGTTGACCAATTATAGTTAGATGTATTTTCAATTGTTTTGAAGATCATTGTTGGTAACATCTTAGAAATAACTTCACTTGTTAAAACTTGACACGAGAGATCAATCAAGCTCTTAATAAGTAAAGAACCAACAAAAGAGCATAAAGCATCACTCTTGGTCAATTTTAGCATTAATCACTAGTTGACCATTGTGTTTTGCATACTTTTTATAGAATTTAAGTGCTAATCCTTGTTCTATATTAGTGATGCATGTTTCTTTTGTCCCGGTTGATTTCTATGTCTTAAATTACATACTTGTTCTTAGTTCCTTCATCTAAAGGGACGGAATATTGAATTTGGATTAAAGCTCGCATATTTAAGTGGTATCTTGTCTCGGTTGAGATACATCTATCTCTTCAAGATGACCATTGAGATATTTACTTATATATGAGAAAACAATACTTCTTTCACAAATAGCGACCATTGAAGTATTGAGCATATTAATTTGGATTTCTTCTAAGTTGATGTGTTATTGTCATTTTTCCATTGACAAGAACCATTACTTAACTCTTAATTTCATTCAAGTATGAATATGCGACAAGATTGATTAGACTAGAAGCCGAATGTCCGTTTTATTATATTAATCACATTCTTATTAATTTTTTGTGTTTATCAAGCGACTTGACAAATCCCCCCTTGAACTTTATATTTCTTTGTCCCAATCTCTAAGAGTGTGAAAACTTGGCAAGAGATTACTCGCATCAATTCCCTTGGGTTCGACTCGTACCACTACTATACTATTCTTAATTGAAGAGTATTTAGAGGTCTTTTGACATTTCACAATTTCTGTCCCATCATTAAAAACTGCATCCATTTTACATTACTCTTTTATTTGTTTGGTAATTCGACGACCAACAGTTATAAAATTATCAATTTTCCCCAACTTATGCACCAATGTGTTTTCGTAACCAAAATATGCAACATATCATTTTGGGACGTACCTAGTTTGTGTTATTGTATAAAAAGCATAACACCACTTGTTAAATAACAGTAAAAAACTTAATATCAATTAAGAACCTTAAAATACTATTTGCGTTATATTGGAATACGAAAGTGACATCAGTTACATGTTTACCATCACAAGAACAATGTGTGGCATACGATAGATCATCAACAAAAAACGACTTTCAAATTCCTACCATCAGTTAAACACAAAAAGGAACCAAATAACAAAAACCACTTCCACTTCCCCATCCCTACACTTATTTATCAAACCCTAATATACTAGTACTACTTCCCAAACCTGCTACACATGATCACCCTCAGCTTCAAGTTGCTTCAGTTTCTCTTTGTGTCCCTCAATCTTCTGCGATAGCAACTTATGAATCTCATTAGCAAGGTCCCAAATCTTACCGGCTACGACCTTACTCTCACCGATCGCGTTGTTTGCCCGCACGTAATTGATATACTTTGGCCGCCCATCCAAAGCATCCACCATCTCGTTCTTCTCATTGTGGTCTTTGACAAGCTTCCAATCAAAATCTCGAATAATCTTTTGGTTATCTTCTGCCATCTTGATCAACGAATGAAGCATAGTTTCCACACATTTTGCCCTCATTTTGTTTACTGACGAGTTGCGTTTAAGAAAGCAAATGCATGTTACTTATACTACAACTACATCTAGAACCATCATTAGGGGGACGTGGATTTGACCGGTGATTAAAGGCCCATTAAATGCAGCTCTAGTTGAAAAGACGGCTTCGTATCCGTAACCATTTATTACACCTAATGTTGGACTACGACTTTGGAATAAAACTACTAGGACTAAAATGGTAAATGACCATTGTCTTTGTTATAAACGTAAGGTTATGGAGCGATTTCTTACGACCCACAATGTTACTGAAACACATTATGTAATTGACGTTTTCATAATAATAGTTTCAGAGACAACGATTAAAGACTATAGATAATCTTCTAAATTAAAAAAATACTTCATTGATTTAAAATGCCATAAAATTTCGATCGTAAATCCAAAACATCGAAAATACATATCCAACTTTAAGGTTCCGATTAACTTACCTTAGTGATAACATAAACATACTAACCTTTTACATTGACAACTGCTCCACAAAAGATTAACAAAAACAACCCCAAATCTACTCAAATGTTGTAAACATCCAGTAAATGATGAAGAACATCCAAGAAACTACAACCACCATCTTGTACCAACGAGCAACCCTCAGCTCACCTTCGAGTCGTGCTATTTCTTCCTGTTGCATCCTCCTCCCGTGCAACAAACCTGGAATGATTGTCATGGATCTGCGACACATTGGAGGGTCGGACCACCCCACAAAACCACACCTGGTACATCGCCAAAATCGTCTGCCTGGATTAAGAGGTGTCCAGGACGTGCACAGACTTGCTCGTATCCCACATCTGCAAACCACCATTATCACTTCGTTTAAGCTCATAGTTCTTCCACACCAAATATGAGTGTTGATTAAGCTTGACATTTTGATTTTATGTCACTTGTTTCCCGCTACTAATAACCAATCCTCGAGTGTTAAATGAAAAGACTATAATACCCCCACGTGACGGGCACAAGGGGGGTTTAACGGGTTAAATATGACGGTAACGAGCCAAGGGATCTATGTGGTAATTTTCGCAAACCTTAGTGACCTTCAATGTTGAAAATGGATAGTTAGGACCTATGTGGTATTTTTTGCCAACAACAGGGACCAAAAGTGTAATTTACTCTTTTGTTAATTATGTATGTTAGTTTTTAGATATATTATCATATTTACATAAAACATAATAATTATAAATTATTGCCTGTTATTATTGGTCTAGCACCGCATCATATTTATCGGTCAGAAGATTACGTAAGTTTTAAAACATGAAATTCAACCTTTTTCAAACAAACTATTTATATTTACAAAAGTAGCAAATAACTAGCTAAGAAACATTACAAAGTATAGGAATCAAATAAGAGGTTTTAACCCAATCAACCCATAGCGACTTTTTTTCTCATGTGAGAATGATTAAGGCTTCTATCGAGAAGCATCAACCAATAACGCAATCTCTCACCATTTCCTCAATTTATTTAAAACTTCCATAGCTAACAACCAACAAAAAGATAACCGTTTGTCTTAATTTTCGTCTCACATATCAAGAACAATTGTTAATTCTAACTCGTTCTATCCATGACCCGTGTGACCGCTCTATCCAAACTCATACGCAAACCTAGAACATTCACCTTTAGGCTACTTGGCACACTTGCACCAAGCAAGCTCGGGGTCATACGTGGAGGTCGGGTTTGGCTCGTGAACACTACGTCCCGCCGTGGTTTGGGCACAGAGTTAGAGAAAAAAAGGGTGATCCGGCCCTGTTCTCTTCTCCATTTCTCTCTCTCTCTCTCTCTCTCTCTCTCTCTCTCCCCCTTGGTGGTTGGTGGTGGTACGGTGTTTGTGGAGTTTGGTGTTCTAGGTGGTCGACGTGGAGCTCAACGTTGTGGTGGTAAGATGCTTGGTACGACGTCCAACCTTATTGGGGTGAGCTTGTTCATCTAGTTGGAATGTTCTCTTGCAACACCATCATATACTTTTCCTAAAACCCCACACACATATGTATGTATGTATGTATGTATGTATATATGTATGTGTACGTGTGTGTTTGCGCATGTGTGTGCATGTACATGTGTCCAAATCATATATTTAACATCTGTGTTTTATGGTCTAGAGGTTTTGACCATTTTGGTTGAAAACTAAAACTTTTGGAAAATAAAAATAAATTCAATTCAATTCAAATAAATTAAATAAGCTTTGGAAATAAATAAAAGAAGTTTATATTAAAGGTTTAGGTCATTGAGATGTTTAAAAATATTAAATAAATAGATAAAAAGAAAACTTACGATAAAATGACTAAAAATATTAAATTTAAGAAAACTTCGTAATTCGGCTATATTGAAAACCTAAATGTTACAAAATCAACAATTGAAATTAGTAATATGAGATCCATAAGTTGGAATCATGAATATAGACAATTTAGATAAATTTTAGGATGAGAGACCAAACTTGTCAAGTCCTTGAAACTTAGTATTGAGACAAAATAAACAATCTAACATGCTAGTGTTGTTAATAGTAGTTAATTAAGGGTTAATGATGAGATTTCTATGTTATGATTTAGTGTGGCATCTTTTGAGACAAATATTAAAATAATGACTAAAAGTGTCTAATGTGTCAAAGTTGGCTTTGACCGCCTTTGACTTATTGTGACTTGTTTGTTAAATATTTTGTTTCTAGGGGACTTGAATGTGAATAAATAAACTTGCTTGACTTATAAGAGATTCATTAAGAGCAATTATGTAAAAATGATAAGTAAGGGGTTTATGTTGCCAATAGTCAAAGATATATAAGCTAGTTACTTCATCTTCTTCATTCATTCACTTCAAATGAGTTTTAGAGAGGAGAGGGATGTTTAATGGTGATTTGAAGCTTTTAAAAGAAATTAGGAATGAATATTCATGTTCTAGCTCTAGTTTTTTTAAAGCATCTATAATGTATAATCTCTTGTTCTTCTTCACTTATAATTAAGCTAGGGGTAGGCGAAAATCACCAAATCCGAAAATCTATCATATTAGATTCAACCATATGAGATTTTGAGTTATTTTTAGTCATGTGAATGCTAGTCAAAGTTCATTTCTATCATCCATGGCTTAATTTTGAAGTTTAATGAGTTTTTGAAACCTTGAAACTTCATCAATGGTGGAAATTTTTGAGCATTTCTATTGAGATTGATGATAGTCCCAACCTTATTTGAAATATTTTTAAACTATTTTTGATAAATGGAATCCATCATTGGTTGGTAGCTTCATGATTTAAACATTTGAAGAATTTCAATCTTGAACCTAACTTAAATAGAGTTTCCTAGTTATAACAATGACTTGAATATGCTTTTGATCCATTAACAGTCATTGTTTTTCTACAAATCTGATTCAATAAGCTATGTTAAAGTTCATTTGATGGTGATTTAGTGATTTTAAAGGCATTAATGTTGTTTTGAAGCTTATATCAAGTATGTGATTCCTAATCAAGTTTATGCTGTGCAAAAGCTTATAGATGATCATAATGCAACTTAGATCATGGTATTTTTATGATTTGAAATGGTTTCAAACATGTCTTGGATGCTAATGGGTCAACTTTATCCATTAGAATTGAAGGAATTAAGACTACAAGTGATTTGGACATGCATATGGGGATTGTACATTGAAGTAAAACATGTTAGACCATGATGAATCCGTTGAGTCAAATTTCGGTCAAGTTGCAGCCTGGAAAATCCGAATTTCATAACTTTTCATGTAACGTCTAAATAATGTATAGTTTTTGTATGTGCGCTTTTATGGTTGTATGAATACTATATATGGCATGAATCTACGTATTCACCATTAGGAACTTAAAAAAGGACTTGATGGACTTTAGGGAAAACTTATAACTTAATATTTGATAATGTTAGTTGACTACTAAGTGTCTAAGAGTTGGAGTACATTTGTACTTCTAAATATGTGCGTACATTCTAATGGTACATGTCCCTATAACATATTATGTGGTTCTTAAACTATACTTTAAATCATTTTGTGTGTTATGAGTTATACAACTACTTGATGCATTCACAAAAATTATATTTTTGGTGATGATTTCTTTGGGGAACTATAAACTTGTTAAAAGTTATATTAAACATCATTCATGTGCATTTCATGTACGATGGTTTGACTCGTGTGTAGTCATGACACATTTGGGGATAATTTCCCTTCTTATTAAAATATTTGTCAAGTTATGGCAACTTGGGCATGGTCTTTGAAACCCCATTCCATGTTCACGGGTGATGGTCTTAGCTTTCCTAAATGTTGACATTATGGTCGAGTCGGCTTTTAACAAGTTTTGAGTGTGCTGCTAAAACTTGGAATTGAGCCATTGACCATTGGATAATTAGGTGCTTATTTTTGGACATTCAGAATGCTACGATTATTGTATGGTTCTCTGAAATTTGGTGATGATATCCCTAAATTTGAAATTTTAAGACTTTGATTGACAATATTTGGGACCTTAATTCTGAAAAACCATTTTGAAATAAACTAGACCTCTAAAAAGGAAACCAAAAAGTAGGGTGTTACAATATAACATATTTTACATCTATCTCCCGTTATTCACCTTGATTGCCTTACCTAACAGCTCCAGAACTCTACCATCTGATCCTTGATTACTCGCATATATATGAAAATCGTTACATATTTATCATCAGTATATATATATATATATATATATATATATATATATATATATATATATATATATATATATATATATATATATATATATATATATATATATATATATATATATATATATATATATATATATATATATATATTACATGTATTAAGTATTCAAAGTCATGGCCTTTATATTATTATCTTACTTGACCCCAAAACATACCTTTAGGCTTGGTGTCTGTTAAGGTGTGTCAGCCCAAAAAAATGAGATTGGAAAAATAAGTCCAAAATATCACTGCTATACTACACTTAGATAGAGTACAGGGCAAGCAGTGTCGAACCGCAGAGACATGAGATATAAGGTCTATGTCACTTAGTATGGAGTACTAAGAATGTTGTAATGGGGGCTTTGTAATAAAAGTAGAATTAGATAAGGAAAGCATGCAAGTAATAAAAATTAAGAATTCAAATGTAAAAAAGCCTAGTTCTGAGTCTTCTATGTTTATCAATCTAGATTGAATTCAGTTTGATGTGTTTATGAAATGTAATTCTAAGTTGTATTTTAAAAGTCATAAATGCAGTCTTTATGAAATTAACCTGCTAAATTTTCTAGATAAAATACGCTCTTTACCTAAACCTAGCTCCTTATTACCCAACCTAAACAAACTCTTAGATTGAATGTAGGAACTGCATGAGGTGTGCAAATACCAACAATGTCCAATTCTTCTCATACGTTCAGAATTGTGTGAACATGTGACCAAATTCTTAACAAGGACACTTGTTATTGATACCAAATATCAATTGTTAGTGTTGCTAACATCAACATTAGGCTTTAAGTGGAAGTCTGTCAACGACAATTAGCGTCGCTAACCTATCAGTTAGCGTCACTAATCTCAAGAAACTCGCATGGTCTAAACTTTTGCAAACAACACATAGGATAGCAACCTACTTTACATAGCGTCGCTATTTCCTTAGACAATAGCGTCGCTAACACCCTCTGATAAGGAAATTCTTATACATTTTTCATAATTTTCATTCCTTTGACCCATAATTTAAAACTTAGCATTTATACTTCATTTTAGGCCATAAAATGAACATTTAATCCACAACATAACATTCTAACATCTCAAACCTCAATATTTAATCCATCCTTCATTTTGCACAGTTTTGGTCTTTTACCAAAACACTGATACTTACTTACAACTTCATAAACACCCACACATAATATTATCAGTCAAAAATATACAAACATGACTTTTGGGTGTTACATCAACACCAAACGACACCAAATCATCTTTTCTTTGAATAAATTTAGATGACAAATCAAGATTCAAAATCTTTATAGGAACTTCATGAGCAATCGCCAAAGCCTTATTATGAAAGGGGTTCCTCGAATATTCAACCATAATTTGAAGCCGTGTTGGATATTTTGATGAATTAAGAATGCGTAGACAATTACAAGATTGAAGAATGAAAGAGAAAAAACAAAAAGTTTATTAAATAAAATTCTATCATCGAAAGTAGCAACCATTGTTGAGTAAGAATTAATGACAAGTACTGTGGAAATGAAATGAACACACATACTAAATAAAAATTAACTCTTTGTATGGATTGTAGAGTGAGAATAGCTCAAGTGTTAATAAGGAAATAACACGAACTTATAAAACATTACTAACAGACTCTCTAATCTGTACTATATATACTAACAAAAAATTAAATTGGTGGAGAAATACAACTAATAATATAACAACACATAGGAGAGCACACATGATATTCTGTTATAACCGTCTACCTTCACTAACCTACGTGTTATGTTAGATGTGTCATAGTTCATCCCATGTCAAATATTGAATGAGCAATTATGAAGCTCTATCAACTTCGGTCTATCAAAAACAAATGCTTTACGATGCTCATATTTGGATGGTAAAGACTGCCACAACAATTTTTAACAGATGTAGGTATTGTTTCCAAGATTGAATACATACGAAGAGCAAAAATTGTTCGTCGAACTTCCTTTGAGAACACAGGCAACTCGTAGGTTTAGGTATCAATAGACACAAAACAACGAAAATTAGAATGCCCAGTTCACTTCTTGCAACAACCATAACTAATATGTCCTCGTATCAAGAGATCGTGACAACCATAGCTAATTAGAATAAGATCATTAGAATAAGATCAATTGCTTCTTACGGGGAAATGCAGGTTTCTGTTTGTATGTAGGTGTAAAGTAAAAAGAGCGGAATGAGAGATGTAAGAGGGCGGTGGATAGGGAGGAGGGAGGAGGAGTGGGTGGTGGTTGACTGGTTGTGGCGGAAGAGATTGGCGATAATATAGGGCAAAATAGGTGATGTCGTTTGGTATATGTCGTTTGGTTAATAATAAACATATTAAATTAGACAAGGATAATATAGTCCGAGTTAAAATATACCATATATATAACAGAGAACAAAATGACAAAAGAAACATGCCATGCAAATAGTCCGAGATTAAAAACGAAACATTTTATAATTTTGTTCTCAATAAAAACATACCATGAAACTAGTCCGAGATCAAAAACCAAACATTTTATAATCCCATTACTATTCATATAATTTACTATATAATCTATTATTCTATTTACCGAAGATAATATAAAACAATATAAAAGACCCAATATATAAAACAATAACTTGCTCAATATATAAAGAGAGGTTCTATATCCTTCTAATAAATCTTCCTAACTTTCTTCATAATCATTAGATCATTACAAGTGTCAAAAACAATGGATGAGATTAAGAGAGAGGATTAGTGGAGTCCACATGTCCTTATATAGATGGTTAGAAAAATGAATTAGGAGGATTTAGTAGGAATAAATAGAATTTTCCATATATAAAATGCCAAGATTGACAAAAGAAAAAAAAAAAGTTATTATTATTATTATTATTATTATTATTATTTTTTTTTTTTTTTATTATTATTATTTTTTTTTGTAGAGACTTAAAGTTAGAATGACAAAAAGCAACGAATCCACACAGGTATTGGCCCGACGGCTCCACAAAGTTGGTAATTTGGTGTGTAACCAATAAACAAATAGCTCCAGATAAACTGCATGGACACGAAATCGTCTGAGAGCGCGACAGATGTGCGCTTAACCATTACAAAATCAAATTTTAATAATTATCATGTTTCATGTACGATGGTGATATGTGAATTCGAGAAGAATGTATGATTGGTGCTTTGATCTTTTTGATTCGAAGCGATATAAAAGGACTAAATCGGTGTGCATTTACATACAAGCGCAGTTCTCTGATTGCACAATCAATCGTCAATCCTTGGAAGAATCTTCTTCTTCGTGTACTTACTGAAGCTTTAGTGCGATAAATCAATGGCGACGACTAAATTGAGCAGAACCCATAGCATGCGTAAACGTGTTGAAGATACTCTCTCCGCTCATCGCAACGAAATTGTATCTCTCCTTTCCAGGTGATTCATTTGATTTCGTTACGTTTCACATCAGTTGAACCAGATTTTAGGGTTTTGTTTTGTTTATAGACTGATGATTCAGTTTTGGATTTCTGTATTTATGTAGGTATGTGGCTCAGGGGAAGGCCATATTGCAGCCCCATCAAATACTCGATGAACTTCAGAATATCATCGGCGATGATACTTCCCGCCAGAAACTTACCGAGGGTCCTTTTGGAGAAGTCCTGAAGACCGCACAGGTAATAACCTTGTGGATTTAGACCTCAGGAGTTAGGATCTTACTCGATCATTTTTTCTTCGTAATTTGATTATTGGTGGCCTCAAGTCGTCGCAATTTCCATCCACAATCGTTGAATTTAAGTACACTCGTGCTTGTTTTGAGTTCGTTATTCAGGGGAAGTACGGCTCACTTCTGAAATTCTAGCACATAGTGATGTTGTCCTCTTTAAACTGATCAAGTTGGTTTATGCGATTACTGATCACTGAATTCACTAATTTAGCAGGAGAACGTGATTATTTTTGGATAAACCCAAACACAATATAATAAAAGAGGGTAATATACAAGATCCAGAGGGCATACCCCAATGGTGGACACATGAAGCAACTATATTACAAACACTGGCATGCCCACCATAAACTCACAGTAGGAGGTACAACTATGGAGCATGACAAACTAAATGCAAGGAAACACCGAACTCTAGTCAACTTTCTATCATGTTTAAGATGATGATAACTAGCACCAGACATGCCATTTAACCTATGTAATTAGGAAACTATGAAATTTGCCCTTTAAGTATCATACTTCCTACTTTTCTGATTACTCTTTCATTCCTAATTTCTATTCCTTTTCATTAATACTTGATTTCTTTTGTCCAATGATAGGAGTGCATAGTTTTTCCTCCATTTGTAGCTTTAGCAGTTCGTCCAAGACCCGGTGTTTGGGAATATGTACGGGTTGATGCATACCAACTAAGTGTGGAGCAGCTGACTGTTTCAGAATATCTTGTCTTCAAGGAAGAACTTGTTGGGCAGTAAGTTGCTTCCTCTTCTATTATTCTTTGAGATAATATGTTATGTAATGACTTTCTGCCAATTGTCTGTAATTTCTTGTTTAAAAAATTTACAGGTATAACAACTCATATGTGCTTGAGCTGGATTTTGAGCCATTCAATGCTACATTTCCTCGACCGACCCGCTCTTCATCGATTGGAAATGGAGTTCAGTTCCTGAACAGGCATCTCTCTTCAAGCATGTTCCGCAGCAAAGATTGTTTGGAACCAC
Organism: Cichorium intybus; assembly: GCA_023525715.1. Taxonomy (NCBI): domain Eukaryota; kingdom Viridiplantae; phylum Streptophyta; class Magnoliopsida; order Asterales; family Asteraceae; genus Cichorium; species Cichorium intybus. The sequence continues at coordinate 159,375,200 of CM042010.1, read as the reverse complement.
TCCTGGATTTTTTACGCACACACAGGCATGATGGACATGTGAGTTGCTTCTTTTTATAATTTTACTATTGATCATGCTAGTTAGGGGCTATCTCGTTTTTTTCTTTTCCTATTAAGTCGTGTATGGGTAATGAGGCTTGTACTCTGTATGGATAAAGTGCTATATACGTAAGGTTTGTTTCTTTTTAAGACCGAAAAAACCGTCTGAATGACCATTTCGTGTCTTAATAATTAAACCAGGTTTTTCTGGCTTAACCCATTAAGTCTTTATGGCCAGATTAAGGAATAGTTAATGGACTTAATGGAGACAATTGTTTCATCTTCAGTGTTTGGTTCAAACTTGAACGTTCTTCGTCGTTTTTCTGCTTTTATCCTTGATCTTTCGTTTCTGTTTTTGTGGTTTATTGAACTTCCCACAAGTGGAACCTCATACTAGTCAAAGATAATTGGCTAGACTTGAATAATGCATCAAAAGTCAAAATAGACTTTTCATGGTGACCGATTGTTTGTAGGATTGATTATGTAATCTAAATAAACATCTTGTGTGTGTAGTGTTATGCCTAATGCATTACATGTGTTTAATGTTCCACCTATGTTGTATTCATTGTTAAATATCAAGATCAAAGAAGATGGAGGCTAGGGTTCTTGAGAGTTCTTGAGAGAAAATCATAATCTGTGAATTAAGATGCTTAACCTAATACAAGGAAGGAAAACAAATATATACAAAGGGGCCAAAGGGCTAGATAAAACTAGTGGGCTAAAAAGGCCCAAACATAAAAATCATTTAATAGGCTAACAGTCATGTCAATCATAAATGTGTTAAGGAACCAACCCGAACCATGTAGTGATTAGAAGGATAAAATGGCCATTCACTCATATACAGACTATTCATTCGGTCCCCAAAAAAAATCATTTACACTGTATGTCATAACATGTATGACCTTCTCAAGTATTGTGTAGGTGATGATGTTGAATGATCGGATCCATAGCATGACTAGACTTCAATCTTCTATGGCCAAAGCAGAGGATTATCTTTCTAAGCTACCACCTGATACGGCCTACTCTGAGTTTCAATACGAGTCAGCATCTTTCTCTTTCAACCTCTTTCTTTTCTTTCATGGATTTTAACTTTATCTGAATGCAGATTGCAAGGATTGGGTTTTGAAAGAGGTTGGGGAAATAATGCTGAAAGAATCCTTGAAATGATGCATCTTCTCTCTGATATTCTCCAAGCTCCGGATCCTTCCATTCTTGAAACTTTTCTTGGTAGAATCCCAATGGTCTTTAATGTCGTTATATTATCAATTCATGGTTATTTTGGGCAAGCAAATGTTTTGGGCTTGCCAGATACTGGTGGCCAGGTACATTCTTTTTACCATTGACTTAAAATATAATACATCAACATATATATATATATATATATATATATATATATATATATATATATATATATATATATATATATATATATATATATATATTATATATAGTTTTTGTTGGCCTATTTCACTTCTGTTTCTTTCAAACACAGATTGTATATATTCTGGATCAAGTCCGTGCCTTGGAGAAGGAGATGCTTCTTAAATTAAAGCGTCAAGGACTCGATATCAAACCTAAGATTCTGATTGTACGGTTTCTGAAATTTCATTTTTGATCATGGTTTTTTGCAACATTCTATTTCTAATGTGGTTTTATTTCTCATTTAAGGTGACTCGGTTAATACCTGATGCAAAAGGTACTTCATGCAACCAGAGATTGGAGAGAGTCAGTGGAACTGAACACACACATATATTACGTGTCCCTTTTAGAACAGAAAAAGGGATTCTTAAAAAATGGATCTCTAGGTTTGATGTATGGCCTTATCTGGAGAAATTTGCAGAGGTGAATCCACCTGCCAGATTGAATTTTTATATATTATTTCATTATAATGATATACATATATTGTGTTTGGTTCTTTACAGGATGCAGCAAGTGAGATGTCTGCTGAGTTACATGGTACTCCTGATCTTATAATTGGAAACTACAGTGATGGAAATCTTGTTGCCTCTTTGCTATCTTACAAAATGGGAGTAACTCAGGTAAAGAAGCAAGAAACTTTTCTGAACAAAGGTGTAAAATTGATTATTTAAACTTTTGAGAAATATAGTGTAACATCGCGCATGCTTTGGAGAAAACAAAGTACCCGGATTCGGATTTATATTGGAAGAAATTTGATGACAAGTATCATTTTTCTTGTCAATTTACTGCCGATCTTCTAGCCATGAACAATGCTGATTTCATCATCACCAGTACATACCAAGAGATTGCTGGAACGTAAGCGTTAATGGCTGATGATTCCTTGTGCCAAATATGAAGCTTATTTTGTTTAGATATTTATTTCAGGAAGAATACTGTTGGACAATACGAGAGTCATTCATCTTTCACTCTCCCAGGCCTTTACAGAGTTGTTCATGGTATTGATGTCTTTGATCCCAAGTTCAACATTGTGTCTCCAGGGGCAGATTTGACAATTTACTTCTCATATACCGAAAAGGAAAAAAGACTTACATCCCTTCATACTACAATCGAGAAGTTGTTGTTTGCCCCTGAGCAAAATGAGGTCCACATGTAAGTCATTCTTTAATTTCGTTTCATCTTGTTTTTTATAGATTAAAATAATTGGCATTTTGGTTGAACTCATACAGAGGAAATCTGAAAGATCAGTCAAAACCCATGATTTTTTCAATGGCAAGACTTGATCATGTGAAGAACATCACAGGTCTTGTAGAGTGGTATGCTAAAAGCAATAAACTCAGGGAACTGGCAAACCTTGTTGTCGTTGCTGGTTACAACAATGTGAAAAGGTCCAGTGACAGAGAAGAAATTTCAGAAATTGAGAAAATGCATGAGCTTATTAAAAAATATAAATTAGATGGTCAGTTACGGTGGATTTCAGCCCAAACGAACCGCGCTCAAAACGGTGAACTTTACCGCTATATAGCTGATGGAAGGGGCATTTTCGTACAAGTAAACAACTTTTATCCCGCATTGATGATTCAGTTTCATTTTCTTAATAAACAGTCTCTTGTGTCTTATATTGTCAGCCTGCTTTTTACGAAGCTTTTGGGCTTACAGTGGTGGAGTCCATGACATGTGGGCTTCCAACATTTGCCACGTGTAATGGTGGACCAGCTGAGATTATTGAAGATGGGGTTTCGGGTTTTCATATTGATCCGTATCATCCAGATAGTGCAGCTGTCACGATGGTTAATTTCTTCCAGAAATGCAAGGAGGAACCCAATTATTGGGTGAAGATATCCGAAGCAGGGCTTAAAAGAATATATGAAAGGCAATATATCTAATGTTTTTTCAAAACAGTTGACTGATAACTTGACTTGAGAATTTTTTATAATGTTATAGGTACACATGGATGATTTACTCTGAACGTTTAATGACATTAGCTGGAGTTTACAGCTTCTGGAAGTATGTCTCTAAACTTGACAGGCGTGAAACAAGGCGTTATCTTGAGATGTTTTACATTCTTAAGTTCCGTGATCTGGTGAGCTTTTAATCCTTACGTAATTGTGATTTACAGACTTAATTTTACTCTTAATGAATTGGTCTGTTTCAGGTGAAATCCGTACCACTGGCTGTTGATGATGAGTCCTTGGATGGCAGTGGCACCACTCAACTTAAAAAAAGTTGAGACTGAACTCATTATAAGGCATATTGTTATTTAATGTCAATAAATGTTAAGAGTCTTATAAATAAATAGTTGCATCAAAGCTTGTTCGTGAACAGATTTAATAATGTTGAAAGCATTGATTGGGATATAAAGTCATGGCTGGGAATGTCTTCACGTTATATTATTGAATTGGTATTTGTTTGATACCTACTTTTCTTATTCATATCTTTGTTGGACCTACTTCGTGATATCTGACATACGCTGGAACTTTGCAGCCTTTTAACCACGTGATCCGCACACTTCCTCATCCTTTCTCTGTTACTTTAAAGAGTTTTTGATGGGTCAAATCGTTGGGCTCCACACCAACGGTAATACTATAATCCTACTTTCAACACTTTTTTATTTCTTGGAATTATATCCTATCCACCTCCATTCCAATAATAGTGGTAGTTGTCTACATTTGTCATTTTGCTATTTTTTCACACTTCAATTCCAACAGAAATTAATTTCTGTGAGTTCAAATTATAATGATTTTTTTCTTGAAAATTTCTATTAATTTCAATTAGTTGATGTGTAAGTTATATGTAAGAAACTTTTTTGATCATAACAAGATTAATTTAGTAGAGAATGTTTGACATTCTTATTGCATACATCTCTTTGAACTCCTCTTTTTATGACAAAAGTATTGTTTTTAAAGCATGGCATGACATAAATGAATTTTTTTGCCAAAAAAGGAGTAAAATAAGGTTAAAAAAAGGAGAAAATTACATAAAGAATTTAAAAAAAGGAGAAAATTACATAAAGAAATAGTGCGTGAACGATAGTGGATTCCTGAAAATAATTCCTCATTGATCTGGTTGGCCAATTGTATTCTAGAAAAATACCTCAAAACATTCATGCAAATTCATACGGCTACACTAATAACGCCGGTTCTTGTACGCAAGCTTACATTACATGAAAAAAATAAAAACACTCGCTTGAAACTAGTAAACAATATATTTATAGATATATGCGCATCGCATTTCTGTTCTCAGGGCTCGAGGAATTTTGGTTTTCCACTACCTCTTTACCCTCGCAATAGTAAAACAAGACCCTAGTTAGTTGACAATTCTTCTAAAGCTGGCCAAAGGAGTGAGCCAAGTAAGACAACGCCCCAACAAGTGGCGCATTAATGTAAGTTGCCGGTTCAGACTGAAAATAATCGGACCGAACATCCGGGAAGTGGTCATGCTCGTCTGGTCCACCAACCACGGCCCCAATTAGTACATTCGGGTTAGGAATCTCGGAATGCATGATGGAAAATCCGTCACCACAAGCAATCTTGGCCGGATGTGAAGAAATAGACGGCAGCGATGATCCTCTGTGGTGGATCCTTTGCGGGTATCGTGGACCATACCCCACCATGTAAGACATCTTCAAGGGATTGTCCCCCAGTAGGTAGTCCACCTGTTTTTTAGCAATTGCTCGAAGCCGTTTAGGCGTGACAATAGATCCACCACAATTTACCACCTTACGGGCTTGTGTCAAGTACTTGGCGTAAGTGACTAGTAAGAAGGAAGCTGACGTCACATACTGCATATTGGAGTCATCCATTTTAAACAAAAGCCCCCCTGGCGTGTACTCAGATTGAGAAAAGGGTGCCCCTGGAATTAGTGAACATATGAAGTTATCCGCATGACCCTTGTAGTCATGGAGTGATTGGAGCTTTTGAACTAGAAACGCCTGTCAAATATATAATAATCCGTTAACACATTAAATGTTTGTATTTTTACAAATTACAAGTTTTTTATTATTAGTACCTTAGACAGAAGAATCCTGGCACCAGCATGCTTATTGTCCCACCCAAAGGTGTTATCAGTTTCATCAGCTCCTAGGGTTTGCCCATTTGCTTGAATGTAGTTAAGGTATTTTGGGCTTCTTGTAGCTTTTTGTAACCATGCTGCCCCCCACAATAATTCATCCTTCATATTCCACATATTCAAATAATTAGCTTTATTTAAAATATCTAAATACTTCAAAACCTTTCCAGTTCACTAAATTACCCACTTGGTATCCAGAATAAGAGCAATAGTATGGGCAAACAAACTTCTTGAGCCCATTGCTGTAGGAACCTCTATACTTGTCAGCAAACTCAAACACCTGTTTGTGACATGAAAAAATGTTCAAATTCCACTTCTATCCCTAGAGAAAATGGAAGAGTAGAGGGTAAGGTAATTACACTAATGGCCCTTTTAAGTAGGAGCTTAGAGTAAGTGCGATCAGTCTTTCTAAAAACCAAAGAAGCGGCAGCAAGGGCAGCGGCTGTCTCAGCAGCAACCTCTGTACCAGGGGTATTTCGGTCAATTTTGATGACTGTTCTAGGAGTGTCCATGTCTTCAGGTCTCTCCCAACAGGCATGATCCTTGGTTGCGTCACCCACCTTCATTGTTTCACCAACAAAATCTTTAAATGTAAAAACAAAACAAAACAGAGCACTGAAATAACACAAGTCTCTGTACGATTTTATCTCTAATATGTACCTGAACATATATAACACCTGGTTCTGCGGTAGCTTTGAGTAAATAATCCGTACCCCAACGAATGGCGTCCTTTGCATTCCCCAACTCACCTTTCATCAACCCTCCAAATTCAAGCACACTCCATGACAACATTGTGGTGGTGAAGGCCATCGGAAACCCAAACTTGATGTTGTCCCCTGCATCGTAGTACCCGCCTACCAAATCGACCTGCATTGTCAAAATTTTCACCAAAATTAGAAGAAGAGAAAAAGGTGTAAAGGCCAAGTTCGGATCTCCGGTTACAATGTCAGTTAGGGAGGGAGGGGGAATGGCGTACTTTCATGGCTGCTCCGTCTGTAAGACCGGAGTTTTTCCTCCAAGTTATCCTCTGGTTTGGGGGAAGTTTGCCTGACCTTTGGCCTTCAAAGAAAATGAGGGATTTAGTGAGGGCATCTTTGTAGTTGTGGGAGGCGACGCGTCGGGAGCGGTGGCTGCGGGTGGGGAAAGCCGTGGTGGCGGCGGATATTAGAAGGAGGAGGATAGTGATTTGGGGAAGAGAGGGGGAGGAAGAAGAAGCGGCCATTTTTGGGGTTTCCCCTTTGGTTTGGGAAGTTGGAAGCAAAGTGTGGGAAAAGGAGTGGGAAAGTGAGGTATATAAAGAGGAAAAGCTGCGTTACTAATAACGTCCTGTTTCGTTAATGATAGTTAAGCCAATGACAACACTCTAACGGCTCAACGCCATCCTGGCCTTGAACACCATGGGAATAAAAATTATTAATAAATATTATTATTGATAGTTCTATTTTTCTAATTTTTTGAGCCATTTTTTCATAAACTTTTTTTATTTTTCTATTTTTATCATTTTTATCTGTTATCATATGTTTCCAGATTAATTTAAAGGAAAAATTTGTAAAACAAACTTTTTAAATTTGCAAAAAAATTAATAATTATAATTTTACTCTAAGTATGCTTTTTTAATTTAATTTTACACCCATACTTTTAGGAAAAATGATATAAATACCTCAACATTCACACATTTTTTAATCGTTTGCCACAACAATTTTTTACCAATAAATCTCCAAACTTTGGAAAAAAAAAAGTTTAATATGCAAATTAGCAGGTTTCTCCTCTCCTGGCTGGTATCTCATCACACGTAGATAGAAATTAGTAACTTGGATACCAAGTATACATGTATACGTGGGTTGTAATTAGGGATGAGAAGCCCTACATACGTATGCACTTAAACGAAGGAGGTGGATTAGGAGCTTTACTCTCTGTTAAAGTTGCATAGTATCAAAATGTCGTCTTCTTAAGCTAAATCGAGCTTCAATCTCTTCTAGATGCATAAATAATAAGTTGGTCATGTGTAAGCGTAGAGATGAATGCCCAATTTAGATGTCATGTGCGGACGATAACATAGGGTGCAAGTTTTGGGGTTGCCCTAATTATCAGGTAGCAAAATTGTATTTTTAATCGAAGATAGGAGTATTAATGGTAAAAGTCGTATATGTTTCTTGGCAGTATCCAACACGCAACAACAAGTTTTTCAAATGGCTTTATGAGGGTGAAGATGTCAAAAATAAAAAATCAAAGTAAATCCACACACTACAAAGACAGTTGCTTGCTTTGTTACAAGTTATATTAGTTTTGTTTTCTATCTTAAGGATCTTGATACTACTTGCTGTGAATTCTTAGGTATTGTTATGTAATTAGTGTGTAATTTTCAATAAAAGAAATGAACTTTCTTTTTGATAATTGAAATGGCAATGTACTTTCAACGATTAAATATAGATGTAATATCCGTGTTTTGGACCTAGACGTTTTGGGCTTAAATCAATGAAATATAAATTTATTTGAAAAATAAATAAAATAAATAAATAAATTTAAATTTTAGTTATATGTCTAGAATGTGGTTCTACAATCCAAAAAAAATTATTACGAACGACTTGAAGATTTAAAAGTTATTTTAACAATAAATGAGAAATTTAGTCATAGGGACTAATACGGACAATTTGGCCAAACTTATCCCATTTAGCTTTGATTAGTCTAAGACTTCTAATATTAAGATAATATAATGAAGGAGTTGATGTAGAAACTTAGATTAAGTCAAACATTTTCTTAAATCAATATTAAGGACCAAATTGTGATGATTTTAGTAAAAATTGTCGTTTTTGCCAAATCGCTAAACTTTGGATTAGTGTTGACCTAGTCAAAGGCTTAAGTGAAAAAAATTAAGTTCCTTGGGGTAAAAGTTGGAACATTAAGACTTTCATTAAAGGGTTTGGTCATTTAGGAGTTATTAGACATAAAACTTGAACTCTATGGGTTATTCTTGCCATATCGCGAAATATGCAAGGTTTTAGGAAGGGGTTCTCCCCTTTCCAGCCAAGGGGAACATTTTTTAGGTTAGAGAGAGGGGAGGATGGCGAATTTTCAAGAGGTTCTAGAGGGTTTGATGCTAGAGTTTGAAGATTGTTCAAGTTCTTAACCAATCGAAGGTATAATCCTATCATTTCTAGCTTGATTGGGGTTTTTGGTTCAAATCCAAAATTCTACTTTGGAGGAGGAGCTTTATATGATTCAAGAGGTTTGTTTGATGTTATTTAACTTGTTTTGATCCTTATCCAATCCATAGATAGCTTGAAATCTCTTGAAATGGAGTTTTAATCATCATGAACCCTGGAAATTAGGGATTTGTTGAATTCAATGATAAATTTGTAATTAGTGGGTTATTATAATTGCTTTGTATTAGGGGATTCACTTCTAGTTGTTCCCCAATGATTCCAATATTTGGAAAGGGGAATTCCACCATGGAAGGTGGTAATGAGGAATTGAAATGTGGAGAGGTATTTGAACTCATGAGAAAACGTGTAGTCTATGGATCCATTACATCAATTGGAAGGTATTAGTGTAGTTATGATCATTTCCTAATGATTGAAAGGAATGGAAGAAGACATCTCCACTTGTAGTCATCAGTTGATGGAATAGAATTGAGAACTTCATTACATAAATTGGAAGGTATTAGTATACTTATGATCATTACACACACAATTTCTCTACATTTTACATACACAATGTCTCCAAATCCAAATTCATCCAACAAACACCCCCCCCAATTTGTTTGGGTACAATCCTTCATCATCGCCACCTTACCGACCACAATTCGACCCTCAAAACCCATTTCCAATGTCACCACAACAAATGTTTCCACATCAAATGATGCCTCAAAACATCAACCCGTTTGCACAATTTAATCCTCAAACTCAATTCCAATCACCGTCTATACAAATGTCGAATGTCCCGCTACCCGACGACGAGCTCGAATCTGAACCCAATGAGGTCCCGCTACAACGAAAAAAAGGGAAAGTGAAATAGATAGTGAAAGAGAAACCGGAAGGGAGGGCGAAAATCCAATTATGGTTTCTTGAGGAAGAAAATGAATTGGCACAAGATGAAATGTTTGGTTTTGCTTTTTTAATTTTTTAGGTTATTTTCTTTCTAGCAATTTATTTTAGTTCATCTAGTAATGCATTTTCTTATTTAATAATTAATGAAATGTTTGCTTTTGTTTTTTTATTTAAATTAAAAAATTTGAATTATTTTGTAGGCATTCAAATGTATAGGTTCGGAGGCATCTACATGGTGCCTACGTGGCACCGGATGTAGAATTTTCGTAGACATTGATACCACTTAGCCTTATTTATAAGGTCGCCAGCGGCAACCACTCAACGTGGGTCAAGAGAAGAGAAAAAAGACAGGGGGACGATGACATAGAGAGAGATGGCCAGTTGCCGATGGAGAGAAGAGAGAGGGAGAAACCAACATGAACTCGCCAGTGTAGACCTTCTAGATGCCGATGTTGTCATTGCGGGATGGTGATGTTGACGACATCGAGGTGCAACATCGATGTCGATAACGTTTTTTCATATTATATACCTAATAGAATTTTGCCGCTAAAAGAAATATGACTGATGGTACACAATAACCTAATGTTATTCAAACTGAAGTGTTGGGATTTGCGATTTCTAGATTAGTTCCTTCATAAACATATTTGAAATCCTACACATGCATTATTGACTTTTCTTTCTCATTCATTTTCCTCATTGTCCTTTCCAGTCTTGTTTTCACTTTTTGGTAGATTAAGGAAAATAGGTTGGGTCATCTTAAAAAAACCCCTTCACGATGAAAATATGATATTCCATCAATTGAGGTTTCTTTTTATATTAGTTTTATATTATATATATATATATATATATATATATATATATATATATATATATATATATATATATATATATATATATATATATATATATATATATATATATATATATATATATATATATATTATTTTTATTATTTTTGTTTACTTATTTAGGTATTTATAATTTAAATAATTATTTAACATTTTGACGTTTAGTTCGAATATATTTTCTAATATGTTTTTTTTACGTTTTGTTCGTTTTGCATTATTTAACGTTGTAATTTACTATTTTTCTAATTTTTGACGTACTAATTTTCTAATTTTTGACGTTTTGTTTGAATACACTTTTATATGTTTTGTTCGTTTATATTATCAAATGTTGTAATATTGTGTTGTTCTAATTATTCTAATCGAGCTATTTTTGCATAAATGAAGATAATAAAATACAATATTAAATTACTTAAATAATCATCAATCATCCAATACAACTCTTTCAGTGCTACGATTAGAGCGGAAATGATTCATGTACATCTGTAGTTGTCTTTCATAAGGAGTAGCCCATTCATATGCATTGTCATACTTGAAATAATTCCACTGTGGATAAATTGGAGGCATCGGGTATCCTTCATTCAATGTAACTTTTACGTAATGAGAACCGCCAACAATTGCAATTGCAATATGGGTGCGTTGATGCAACGGTGGAGGATTTGATCGAAATGGTAAGTATGTCATGCTGCCTGCCGGGCTTAATATGTGTAAGTGTCACGTTATCGAGTTATATATGCCACCCAACAATCTAATTCCAAACATGTTTTCATATTCTTCCTTGTAATTGTGTAACTCTTGCATCAAATTATATCGAACTGTCGCCTAGTCTTCTTCATCGTTAACGAGACAAGCAGATATCGCTCTAAAACCACAATTTCCATCAGGTTTCACATCTTGTATTTGACTGACGTAAGGATGAAATAAATTTGGCAATTCATTCATGAAGGGAATTGAACAATTTGATTTATTCTCGACGTAGGAACTATGCATTGTTGGTTCTTTAAAACCAAAACCCCTTGAATCAATTGAATAAACCGAAACCAATTAACCAAATCGAATAAACCGAAACCGATTAACCAAACCGAATAAACCGAAACCGATTAACCAAACCGAATAAACCTAAACCGATTAACCAAATCGAATAAACCGAAACCGATTTAACCGAATCTTATTTGGTTTGGTTACGATTAATTTGGAAAATTTAAAAAAACTGACTTAAACCGAAACCCGATTTAATCGACCATATATATATATATATATATATATATATATATATATATATATATATATATATATATATATATATATATATATATATATATATATATATATATATATATATATATATATATATATATATATATATATATATATATATATATATATATATATATATATATATAGATAACCGATCGGGTGAGGACTCCTATTTTCGTAAGGACTGCGAGGACTAATCTTAACCATTAATCTGAAAAAATGAAGGGCTGTGATAAATCCGGATTTTTTTTATTTGTTATTACTGACGCGGTGGCATTTTTGTGATTAATGGGAACTTTGAGTTACTTTTCCTGTAAAGGGTAAGGATTTTGAGGGCTGGATCGTCATTTGTATTTTCTTAAACCCTCGATCATTATCAACCCTCGTTCGGTTATTCCATCGTTCTTACGAAATCCAGTCGAGTGATCTTCGAAATTTCTCGTTCGTTTTGTTTAATCGTTGGTAATCTTCCCTTCGATGTGTGTTTGAAGCATAGATATTGTTGAATCGATCGTATTTTGCTCCAATTTGGTACTACATTTTCCGGTTTATCTGTGAAGAACGTAGGTGAGTTTTGTATGATTTTGTTCATTTTTTGCTGTTAATCTTATGATTTGTGCTTATTCTAGTTAATATTTAACCTAACATTTGTATTTTTCAGTATCGATCGTTGTACTGTCTTTGCATTCCCGGATTATCTGTGTGACCTCGTTTTTCTGGTTAAATGGAATCAGGTATGTTTATTTACTTGATTTAATGTGTTTATTTGTTCTGTTTGTGTTTTATATTATGATATAGATGTGTTTTTCTAAAACCCTAGTTATTTGTATCATATTTTCTTAAACAGATGTGTTTTAGATGGTTGTTTTTTTGAATTTTTCACATATGTATCATTGCTATAATCATCCAATCAATGAAAGTACATTGCTATAATCTGTAGTCTTCTGAAAGTACAATGCTGTGGGATTCTGTTAGGAACAATTGAAAGTAGGATTCTATAATTAACAAATCAATCAAAGTATATTGTTATAATCTGTAGACTTCTCAATGTACAATGTGGTGGACTTGTGGTAGGAACAACTGAAAGTATGATGCTATATATAGCAAACATATCAAGTACAATGATACAATAAGATATTTTGAAAGTAAAATTCAAAAAGCAACTGATGAAACAAAAGTGCATTGTTATTTATTATTTTTAATACTTTGTGTTTGATATATAGGCGATTCTAAAAAGAGGAAGAGAAAGTCTGTTCATCTAAAACGTAAAAGTAAAGCTAGTTATGTTGATCTTTCTTCAAGTCGAAAATCAACATTAAAGGCTCAAAATGTAGTTGAAGTTTCTTCCAGTAAACCAGTGAAAGTTAAAAAGGGAAAAATTACAAGTTCTTCAAAAGCAAATAGCAGTGATGAAGATTTTGTTTCTCAACCGGTGTTTGATCAAGTTGAAGTTCCTGTGAAGAAAGGTGGTATTGCTTTTAGGAACCCATCTGGTTTGATTTCAGAGATATTTAGTTCATTTAATGATAATCAGAAATCTACAGTGAATGAAATAGGTTTTGGATTTATAGGTGATTTTGTAGTAAAAAAATTTGGAAGGGATTTGTGTTTTTGGATTCTGGAGAACTATGATGAGAAAAGAAATGTATTGTGTGTGAATAATCAAGTCATTCACATCACAAAGAAGAGTGTTCATGATATATATGGATTACCTATGGGTAACATCCCGATGATTTTACCTATTAAAAGCCGTTTTGGTGATCCTATAATTAAAAAGTGGAGGGATCAGTTCGGTAAGGACAAAGAGAGGATTAGATTAGTTGATTTGAAAAACTTTTTAGAGAAAAGCACTGATTTTGGTGAGATGTTCATACTAAACTTTTTGGTTGCTTATGTTACTATTATGATCGATGCTCCAGCAATGGGTACATGCAACCAGAAGTTTTTAGAGAATTTTAATGAACATCTTAATGTAAAAGAGTTTGATTGGTGTGGTTTTGTTATTGAATGCTTGAAAGAAAGCAAGAAGGGTTTGAATCTTAATTCAAAAACACAATATGCTGGTCCAGTTGCCTTTCTTGTGGTAAGTTTAAATTTATAATTTTGTATCACATTGTTAGTTTTTTTGTTTAATTAATGATGCAAACTTCGTTTTTACGTGTTGCAGTTATTATACCTTCATTGCACGAAGTTGCGTTCTGATGTTTCTGTTAAAAGAGTGTATCCAGCTACTTCTTATTGGAGTGTTAAAAAAGTTTGTGATAGGTTGAAAAGTTTACAACATTTTGGTGATGTTGATGTTATAGAAACATACAAAGATAATGTAGATGATGATGATTCACAAAGTAAGAAGCAAAAGAAGATGAAGGAGAAAAAGAAGATTAAGGAAATGAAGAAGGTGGATGTTTCATCTAAAAAAAATGGAATCAAGTGTAAGGAAGAAGACATTAGATAAGGAAGTTAAAGGTAATATAATGTAGATGATGATGTTTTTTATAATTAATGTCTGATATTTTACTAATAATTGTTTATTTTTTCTAAATCAGATGATGTTATCTTGGACAAAGGGAAGAAGGTTGTTGAAGATATATGTGAGAAGGATGTTAGAGAAAAGGATGATGTAAGTGAAGAGGTGGTAAAGTCTGTTGATCATAATTCTGATTTTGATGTTATTTTAGATGGTACAAGATCTTTGGAGGTATGTAATTATTTATTAATTTGTTAATTTTATACAAAAATTATATCATAGTTCATTTGTTATTTTGGTGATGCATTTGTTAATGATGCATTTTTTTTTTCAGTCTTTTAAAGAAAAGTTGAATAGTGTATTTAAAAAATATTTTGAATCCAAATCAAGCATTGATGAGTGGATTAGACGTGCGTGGAATCAATTCCCAGGAAATCAGGAGATTTTGGAATATGCTACCAAGCGTAATGTAGAGTTCAACAAGGTTCATGAAAAGATTGTACTAGTTGATGATGAAGATTTTAATGATGTTACTCCAGAAAAGGATAATGATTTGAATGAAGAAGGAACGAGTGGTAAAGAAAACGAGCTTTCTGTGACACAATTACTCGATGATCCAAATTTTTGTGCTGAGATTGAGAGAAATGCTCTTGCAGTTATTGCAAAACAATCTACTACTTGTGTAGTTGTTAGTGAAGGTTTGGTAGGAAGTGTTGGTGTTCAAGAAGAAATTTCAGATGAAGAGTTAATTGAGGCTAGTAAGATTATTAGTCAAATTCATTTGGGTAAGCAAGAAGTTCAAGTAAATGTTGATTTCACAACTCCAAAAGATGCAATTCAAATGGACAGTTCAGTTACAAAGACAAATGATCATACAATTTTATCACCGATTCCTATTCGATCTTTTAATGTTGAAGCTGGCCCTAGCAGACCAAAAAGAAAAATTAAGCCTGCACCACCCCTTTGTTCTCCATATGATACAAAATTGGTTGATTCGAGTGAAAAGGTAAGTCGTAATGAAGAAAGGGTTGCTGGTAGTGTCTTTCTTGCCATTCGTGATCCTAGGTATTTCAATTTTTTTAGTTATTTATTTTTAGTTTTTGGTACAGTAAAAATAATATTTTCATTTGTTTTTTTAGGGAAAAAATATTTGAATCATCTAATGGTTCTATTGGTATAAGAGCGGTGATGGAATCCATGATACCTGGTTGTAGGATTCATTGTGATGTTATTGACATATGGTCATCCTTTTTGAATGAATTGGAAAAATCAAAAAGCCACACTGCTGCATCAAGATTTTTTATGCCTTGCTCATTGATGGTATGATACATTTTTATTATTTTTTTGTTTTATTTATATTATAAATTAACTAACTTGTTTCATATTTATATATTTGTAGACAAATATTGTTTTTAAGAAGGCTGAAAGCTTAAATCTGAGGTTTGTTGAAAGGGTTCGTGTGTATTTGGAAAAGTTTCCGAATGTGAACAAATTCTATACGACAAATTTGGTATATTTTTTTATTTTTATATTTTCTCTTTTAATACAATTTCTATATAATTTTATTTATTGTTTTTTTTAAACAGGTATTTTTTCCTATTCTTAGGAAAGAACATTACGTTTTGGTTTGCTTTGATTTAGTAAAAGAAAAAATGGAAATTATTGACAATCAATTGGGAACAGGATGGATTCCAGCCAAAGATCGGACTTTTTTCGATAATTTGGTAATTTTTGGTATTTTTTGTGTTTTTTTGTATTTTTTTTTATTTTTTGAATTATTTTTGATAAGTTGTTGAAATGTTTTTTTTAATATAGAAAACAATGTTCAAGCAATATTTGAGTTTAATCGGTCATCATCGACTGAATGCTTTAAACTCTATGAAGATTGAAAGGCTTGATCTTGAATGGCAAACTAAAGATAATGATGCTGATTGTGGTTTATTTCTGATGAGGCATATGGAGGTTTACCGGGGTGGTGGACCAGAAAGATTTGATGGTGATTTGTTGCCAGAGTGTACAAGCCAGAAATCTCAATTGTTAGAAATGAGAAAGAAATACGTTGCTAAGATCGTTTTATCAGATTCAAACTTATGTAAAGCGTCGTTTTTGAGCACTTTGGAGGAGTATGATAAGTTGTCACGGCATATGAAGAAGAAGATTTACAGTCAAGGGCATTTGGATGAAGTTTCTGCAAGGATTAAGTCTGTTGAGGTATAGTAATTTGGTATGTTTGTTGGGTTTGGATAATGTTTTTTGTGATTTGGCTAATCTTTAGAACTGGTAGTGTGTTTTAATGTTGGTGATTTGAACAATTTATCTGTTTTGAACAATTTGTGAAACTTGTGTTTGTTTTTGATAGTGTGTTTTAATATTAGCTTGGAGTTGTGAAACTTTTTTGTTTTGAACAATTTAGTCAAGTTGCATTATTAAAACAGCCTTAGTTATTAATTATTGTGTTGATACATAGATTATGTATCATGAAAGTTTTTGTATCATTATTGTTTAAATATTATGTATCATTATTATGAAAATGTATTTATGGATCATGAACCATTGTGTTTTTATTTGATATAGTAAGCTGATTTTTAGGTTAGATCATTATGCAAAAATATTTTTTATATTTTTGTAGCATGGATTGTTTAACTTCTGTATCATTTGTTGTACTATGGATCATTATACATTTTGTGTTGTTATGTCTTATATACAGTAAATAATGATCCAATTGTTTTTTATATATGAAAATTTATTTGTATCATTATTTGTATTTATGCATCATGAAACTATAAATATGTAAAAAAAACAAAAGTTAGGAAACAACATTATAATTAAAGTAAGATTCGAACAGGCGATCTATGACTATGTTCAAGAGGCGTATTTCCCTAGCTACCAACTGAGCTAAAGTTTTTATGTGTTTTAAATGCCATCTAAATGATATAAACTTTTATGAAGCTCATGTAGTACAACCTGCTTTGCTAAGAGTTATATAATTTGCATCACATAAGTAATATAATGAAATTTGAATCATGAATCATATTTTGTATCATAATATGTTTGAATCATGAATGACATAAAAAAAACTTCATAGAACTTCATACATATGGGCTGATCCATTGTTGCATAATTATTGCATATGGGCTGATATAGAGTGATCCATTATAATCCATTGTTTCCTAAAAAAACAAAAACAAGATGCACTTGCACCTGCAGTCTTCGAAACACTAAACTGATGGGACCTTACAAGCTTTACAGGCTTTACAGTGTTTGAATAGTGTATCAAACTTTATTTCTTTTTCAACCTGTTATGCAGTTCTCTTGTCTTATCAAAATTCCACCGCTAAATAAGTCCAAAAAGAGAGAATTGTAACTTGATTTTTCATACATTAAAGGTGCTCTCGATCACTATCACGACGACCACGATCCTCCTCTTTGAAGACACTTTCTTCTTTCTTTTCCGACTCACAGATATTTAGGGTAAGCATTATTTCCATTCTATTTTTGTAGATAGTTTATTAGGGTTTATTATTGTACAGTAGTTTTGTGGTTCTCAATCAGGGGACTAGGAATAAGTTAGGTGCTCCAAGTTTTACTTCATCAATTTGAATTTGAAGCAAACTACATGCATATCTAGTTCTCTTGACTAAGTACTGAATGACAAAAAGCTTGGAAAAGGATGACCATGTGTCTATTCTTATGTTGTAATGTCTCTTAAACAACACATGTATCATTATTAATTTTTGACTTTGTTTTGGTATTTGATTTGTAGTTTATTTGTATTTGTAGGATGGCAATAAACGGGTATCACATTGGTGAACGTATCGAGGTTCTTGGTACTGAACAGGGTTTTGAGAATTCATATTATGCTGCTACGATTATAAGCCGGTCTTTGAATTATTTGGGTGTTCGTTACGAAACTTTGTCTGATGGTGAAAATGAAATGCCATTGGAGGAATTTGTTAGTGCTAACAATGTTCGTCCTTATCCAGCTGATTTGGATGTGGAATTCCATCGTGGTGATATTGTTGATGTGTGGCACAATGACGGTTGGTGGGTAGGAAGGTACCGTCGTTATGATGCTGATCGTGAAGATGATAGATGTTATAGAGTTTATTTTGACTATATGATGCAGGGAATGCGTCATGAGAGTTATTGTTTTGAAGATATTCGTTTGCATCAAGAATTTCATTTTGAAAATTTCGTTGATTTCATTCGTGTTTGGAGTTATAGAAGGGTTTAGGTATGGTTTGGTGTTAATGTAGGTTGTGGTTTTTGTTATTTTGGTTTGTCTAACTGTAGATGTATCAATGATGGATCTTGTTTTGGTGGCTATGATGTGTATATAAACTTCTGTATGGTTTAATAGCTTTCGTGGTTTTTTTTAATATCTTTAAATTTTGAATCATGTATCATTTAGTATTATATGGATCATATGATATTTGTTTATATGATGTTTGAAATTTTGTATCATGCATGATATTTGTTAAATGATCGCATATTTACGTTTACGTTTGAATCATGAATCACATATCATGTAGTATCATGTTTACGTTTGAATCATGAAATTTTGAATCATGTATCATTTAGTATTATATGAATCATATGATATTTGTTTATATGGTGTTTGAATTGGTCCATTTTACTTGAATTGGTGCATTTTACTTGAATTGGTGCATTTTACCTGAATAATAATGTTGTTTCCTAACTTTTGTTTTTATATGATCCATAAATACAAATAATGATACAAAAGTATCATGATCAAAATTATAAAAATATTTTTGGATCATAACAACACAAAATGTATAATGATCCATAAATACAAATAATGATACAAAAAATGTATAATGATCCATAATACATGCTACAAATATTTTTTGCATAATGATCAAATAAAAACACAAATTAACACATATGATCTATGATTCAAATTTCCATGATATTACTTATATGATGCATGATACAAAAACTTATGTATCAACGATGTATAATGATCCATAATCCATGCTACAAATATTTTTTACATAGTCTAAAAAGTCAAATACAAAATCATTATTAAAAAATAAGAAACAAAAATATCAAAGTAAAAAACAAGTTATGTCTTTTCTTGTATCTGGAATTTGTGGCAATTACGTGTATCATGTTTTTCTTTTGCACCATATTTGATGTACATGCCACATTTATGACAAGTTCTTCCGTCCTTCTTAGCATGTTCTATAGCAATCTCCATTTTCCCTTTCATTCGTTTCTTCATTGTTCTTGTTCCTTTGTTGTTGATTTGGTTAGGAGGTAGTACATTTATTTTCTCTTTTTGTGCAATTCTCATGAAAGATTGTATAACTTCTTTGTTCTTCATCGGCTTTGAATTTTTTGTTTGGCCTTCAACATTTGTCTTTTTCTCATTCATTTCATCTCTAAATATTTTCAATTTATCAATATCATTTACCAGCCTGTCAATACAGAAATCCATTGAAAAATATAAGTCCCTTATGATTGTTTGAATCTCTTCTTTCTTTTCTGTTGTAGGTACATTGCTCAGATTAAAACCATAGGCAGATCGTGGAACGACATCTTTTGTCCATCTTGTTGATACATAAGCTTTTGGATAAATTTCTACACTTTCCATTCTAAGTACGTAGAAACAATGTCTACATAATTGTCCTGATAATTCAAATCGACAGCACGAACAAAGAAGTTTTGAGTCGGATTTAAAAAGTGAAACCTGTAATAAAAGAGTTCAATTAAATTAATAATAAAATTTCTTAATAAGGCATGATAATATAAGTTTTAGGAAAATAAGTTACCTGAAATTGGCCATGATGTTTTGGATTTTTGTCAGTATCTTTTATAGTGAATGTTGACATTTCTTCTGTTTCTTCTAGTTTTATTGACATGCAACTACTAATCGATGCGATCATTTCTGATTGAATTTCGTAAAACACATTTCTTGTGAACAGTTGAGCTGCTTCAACTTCAATTTTTAATCCAGTTTTGAAATCAGGAGTCGTGTATCTTGACTCATGATCATTTTTCTTTTGAATACATCGTTGTGCTTCTAATGCAGTTTCAAAATGAGTAATGAAATCAACCAAATACAAATCGGGGTTGGATAAGAGCCCATAAAAATAATTTTCTGCTTCCGATCTTGATGTAGTTCTCATTAATCCAGAGAATGTGCATTCTTTGAAGTATGCTGGAATCCATAAGTGCCTCATGTTATACATGGTATTAAACCAGTTGTTTCCATTGAGTTCAAACTTTTCCATTATGGTTTTCCAGCTTGATTCAAACGCATCTTTCTTTATTGTTTCATTCCAAATGAGGTTGTTTAATTCTTTCAAGACATCTGCTTTATCAATTTTACCTCCTAGCTGCAAAAATTTGAATCATAAAATTATACAATAAAATGTTTTTTCATAAATTTATTCATGATCCATATTGCAATTATAAATTTTTATGTGTAGTATGGATCATCAAAAATTTTAATCATAAAATGATACAATAAAATATTTTTTCTCTAGTTATGCATGATCCATGATGCAACTATAGATTTGTATTCATAGTATGGATCACCAAAGTTTGAATCATAAAATGATACAATAAAATATTTTTCATAAATTTATTCATGATCCATAATGCAACTATAAATTTTTATTCATAGTATGGATCATAAAAGTTTGAATCATAAAATGATACAATAAAATATTTTTCCTAAATTTTTCATGATCCAAAAAAATTTAAAAGTTAATTTGCTAACCTTTTCTGTAAACTTTTGGGATATATGCCACATGCATAATCTATGTCTAGCAGACGTAAATACAGCCGGTACTGCTTGTAGAAGAGCAGGGTCTTGATCTGTTACAATAACGTTTGGTTCTTTTCCAAAAGCTGTTTTGAAATTATTTAATAACCATTTGTATGATTCAATGCTTTCACTTGATAACAATCCAGCTCCAAAAGTTATACATCTCTTATGATTATCTATACCAGTAAATGGCACAAATATCATACGGTATCTGTAATGAGAAAGAAAGAAATATTTTAATACGATTATTTGGAATGATTCAACAAAGATTATATAAATTAGTATATACTTACTTGTTTGTTCTATAAGTTGCATCAAAACAGACAACATCTCCAAATGCATAATAATTTCTTTTTGACTTCTCATCTGCCCAAAACAAACCTGTTAATTCACCCTCACTTCCAATACTATAGTCAAAGGAAAAGTTTTGTAAACATTCCTTTTTCCTAGTGAAATTTTCTATTACAAAATCTGCATCTGCTTCTTCTTTATATTGATTCAAATCTCGCTTGAAATTCCTAGCATATGTTTCTGTAATCCCAATATTCTCAAAACCTCCTCTTGATTGTTTAAAGTATTTAAATGCAGCAGCTGGCCCCATGTTGATATTCAACATATCATTTATGGTTTTCATTTGTGTATACATGATTCTTCTTTCAGAATTTAGAAAATGTTGATCCTCTACATCAACAAATCTATGATTGTGTGCTTCGTTAATTTTGTATATCTCCCATAAATTTTTTTTCTTATTAACCCTCAGTCTCACAAATGCTCCACATTGTTGTCTAAATGAAGCCCGTTTACGTTTTTGTTTTTTTCGGTGTTGCAAAGTATCATGTTCAATCTTCTTTTTAGTGCCTTCCCTATTGCAAACAATGTATCTTCTTCCATAACCTTCTACTCCGATTATTGTTTTTGTAGTTGATAATCTTGTTTCAAAACCACTTTTACGTGCATATTCCTTGTAAAAAGCTAAACCTTCTTCAAATGTAGGAAATGTTTGTCCTTGATATGGTTTGTTATCCACGTCTGGAATCCAATATGTTATTCCATCTTTTATATACTTAAGTGGATCATGCCTATAAGTAGATGAAGATGCAGTATTTGCCACTGAA
The DNA here is from genome assembly GCA_023525715.1 of Cichorium intybus. Lineage (NCBI taxonomy): Eukaryota > Viridiplantae > Streptophyta > Magnoliopsida > Asterales > Asteraceae > Cichorium > Cichorium intybus. The sequence goes on along the minus strand of CM042010.1, from coordinate 159,353,152 downwards.
GGACCTATATATCCAGAAGAAGATCCAATGTTTCCAGAAGAAGATCCAATGTTTCCAGAAAAAGATTCAATAATTTCAGATTCTGTTGTGGTTGTTCCTATTACTTGATTGTCAACATTCATTGCAGATTCCACATTTATTGAAGTCTCATCCATACCTGATTGTTTTGTATAAAAAATTATATACAATCACAATGATTCAACATTGTCCATGAAACAACTGAAAACAATTTTTGATGATTAGTTACTGTTATCAATGTCTATTAATGTGAAGTTTATCAAAGAATTGAAACATTTGTTTTATGTTTATTGCATGATCATTTTATACAAATTACAAATTTTTTGAAGTAAAAACTAGTTTTTAACCTACAATTCAAACAACAGACAAAACTGAACTATGAAAAACCTAAATTACTGTATTTTAATAAGAAGCATTTTGATTGATAACTACTAATTATGGATATTTAGTAACATTAAAAGGTAAAACATACAAAATTTTGTTAATTTGTAGTAATAAAGCATTCAGAATCGATATTTGAAATAAAAACAGAAGAAAGCATATAATCGTACATCAATTTCTAAGATTAGTGAAGTTTTACGAAGTAATTTCATTGATTCATACTAATTATGCATATTTAGTAACATTCACAGCAAAAAAAAGAACAAAAGGTTGATGATTTTGCAACAATTGAGCAATGGCAGATTCGATGTTCGTAATAAAAAAACAGAGCATTCGATCGTATAAGAAGTTGTAAAATCAGGCAATTAATCAAAATTTGTTTTATATAAACTAACCAGAATGAATCGTAATCTTCAATTTCTTGTAACAGTTGAAGAAAATCGATCAATGAATGAAGCAACGAAGAACACAATCAGCTGAATCAAGCATACGTAGAAGACGGTGATTTTAGGGCTAAGCGCTGATTTGAGTCCAGTAGAAGCCCAATATCTTGCAGCCCAAGCTTTCAGCTCTTCTTTGGCATCTGATTTAGCCCAGTTCGTCCAGCAGGCCCAATTTGACGTAAACGCCCTTAATGAAGTTGATTGGACGAGAATTGTCCTCGCCGTCCTCACGAAAGTTGGAGTCCTCACCGGAACGGGACCCTATATATATATATATATATATATATATATATATATATATATATATATATATATATATATATATATATATATATATATATATATATATATATATATATATATATATATATATATATATAAAGAAACCCCGATTGATAGGACATCATATTTTTATTATGAGGAGTTTTTTTTACCAATACCCTTCCTTTAATTTGGAAGTAAACAAAATCATTAAAAACCATAAATCACATATAACTTGTTTATCCATGATCTTAAAAAGATGTTATACATGATGTTCATAGACGTTATAATCTTTAAAATGTTGTATTTTCGTTCAAATATATTGTTATCTTTCAAAGGTCGACATATGTACGAAGTTGAGTATCAAATGTTTTGTATTCATAGCACATGACTTACCTAATACGAAAATTTATACAGCCAAATTATACAATTAGCAAAAGTTTGGATGTGTGAATAATGTTGGAATGGATGGTAATGAAAGATGTTTGATGAAGTTGAAGAAAGGGATAGCGGGGCGTGTTTATGGGAGCATGAATGATTGAAACCCCAAAACAAGGCCATGATTTGCCATATGCCCATATGCATATAAGGACATGGGAGAGCTCTTCCATCAAGAAGATTGGTCAATGGTGAACAATCTCTCTCCTTCTCCCTCTCTTTTTTCTCTCTCTATACATGACCTACGCAAAATCTCACAAAATCCATAGCCAATATTCAATTTTATAATCAATACATGATACATCTCGATTGCCAATCTCCTCGTAATTTATTCTTAAAAAAGGTCTTATAACTACAAACAAATCATAAATTGCTTTATCATATTACTAATATGCAATAAATTTTTACACATGAGGTCGCAAGTAAAAGAAACATGTGATTTGATGCTATTAAAATTTAGGAAGTCTATCTTTTCATTTCTTCTCATGCCAATAATATATATATATATATATTTCTTTTTCCATCTCTTTTCTCATCTCCCTAAAATATAAAAAAATTATCATGTCTCTATCCTTAACCGTTTTTTTTAAATAAAATAATCAAATAATTAAAACTTTATTCAAAATTATATTAATATTTCACACAATAAAATTTATCTAAAAATAAAAGTATTGAATTGTATTTCATTAAAACACTTAAAATTTATTAAAACACTAACACACTTAAAAAGCATTCCAACAATTGAAAAAATAAAATAAAAAACTAAAATCGCCAACTATGTGATTTTAACAATTTTCCATATTCTCATGAGTGAACGATCTGTTATAAGTGTTTTTATTTTCAACGTGTTGCTTGAATTGCGTCCACTTCGGATTGACCACTATGATATTGTAGAGATCGTCAAAATTGGTGATTTTAATTTACATGTCCTCCGTTTTGTATTTATGTGATGAACAATAAGGTCATTATATTTGTTTAATAAGACATGATAGAACTTGATTCCAAAAAGATGTGTATTGTTTCCTGCGAACCCAACCTTCAACACATAATACGCAAGCGTTAGTCAATGCGACGGTCCCCCTCCCTTCCCGCTCCACATCGTGCACACTAATTAATTAACTCACATTTGAACTAGTGTATGAATACAAATATGCAACAAATTTGGATGAGTGATTTGGATTTAAGGGTTATATACGAAACATCAAAGCAAGAATTATAGTCAACAGAAGTAATTAACACTTGACTTGATTGTTAATTTTTTTTAAAGTTAGAACTCTTGCAAGAAGAATCACAATGAGCGAAAGTGTTGAAAGGTCCATGAAGGCATGAACTGTTTTGTAATTTACCCATTTCAAAAAATAGAGTAAATTACAGAAACAAACCCTAAAGTATCCCAAAATTAACATAGGGTACCTAATTATCCATTTTTCACTCCATGAGTCACTTAAGTATGCATATCCTAACAGATTGGTCCCTGAGGTATCGAAATAATTAATAGGTCCATATGAAATGACTTTTTTACCCTTTTTAATTTCTTTTTTCTTTTTCTTTGAATTTATTATTTATTTTATTAATAAACAAAAAAATATATACCCCACCCCACCCCCACCCCTACGTCTCTCTCTCTCTCTCTCATCCAAAAAACCCACCACACCTCCATCTTCTTCTTCCTCATCTCACCTGCAACTCAAACAATCAAATAAATTAAAAAAAAAACACCCCAGCCCCCCTCCCCTACCGTCGTCTTGTTCCCGATTATTGTTTTTTATAGCGTTCCCGATTTGTTGTTTCCAATGTTGAATCCAAGATTCCGAATTATTGTTTCTGGTGTTGCGAAAATTCACCAATTCGGAATGATTTCACATGTTTCACTTCTATACCTTCCTCAGCAACCAAACAGTTTACCGAAAACGGAGATATTAACTTTGTAAAAGCCTAAATCGATCTTAAGTTACAAGCCATCGGGAACGTCGTGTGTTTCACTTTTAATAGAAAACGAATGGGACATCGAGTCCCCTGCGTACTCTGGTGAAGATTATTATGATCCAGGTGGTCAACCAGGAAATAACGTTGCATATATCTTCCAGCTATTTGTCCAGGATCTATTACTGGATGACTGTTTTTGGTCTCTCCCTCTATAACTACGCAACATGCCCACGACGCATCCGTATCTCAAACTGGAAGCTTTTTCCGAACGTTCCAATTTCACCAAACAAATGTCATCGGAGACGTCCAAAATAACATCGGAGTTAACCACCGCCGCAGATTACGGCCTTAATCTCAACGAAACAGAGCTTACCTTAGGTTTACCGGGGGATTCAAGATGGAGAAAGTTAAGCGCAAAGCGACGATTCTCGGAAACAATCAATTTGAAATTAAGCAGCAATGAATATTCTGAAGCTAATCTATCGGATAGCGAATGCTCCGATGCCACAAAACCTCCTCACGAAAACTAAGTTTTAATCTCTTCCATTTAGTGTAACGATGTTCATTGTTTGGACCTGAAAATCGAGACACTACTAGCTATCGTAATTAAAAACTCGGAGGAAGAGATATATAGACTCACCGCCGTCTTGACTGCCATTTCAATAGTGTGAAGACTCTCTTTCTCTCTCACGCACTAAACACAGTGAGCACGTCATGTAACAAACGAAACGCGGCTCTGCTCTCGAAACAGCAACAATTCAATCTTTCTCCGGTGAATTTTGTACACGAATTCTCTGATTCACAATTTCCAAGTGGTTGATTTAAAAGTATACGAAGAATTTTGCGAATTTGTATGCATACACGGACATTTACTGTATGTATATACCTCCATGTTCTTCGTCTTCGATCATATTTATTTTATTGATTGCTTGAAACGTCAGCAGCATCAACTCCGACACCGACACCGGAAAAGCTCTTTCTCGAAGACACCGGCGCCGACCATACCTCCGACACCGAAACAGATTAGATCGTACCAACGGAGACTCTTCCTCGTTTTTCCACCATAGCGGAATCTGGCACCGCTTGTTTCGTCAAAGGTGGTGGAGACGGAACCCGCACGACGGGCGAGCCGGCGAGGAATATCGCGGAGGGCATAAATGTAGGATTTGAAGCTTGAGAAAGAGGAACCATGACTGTCATTAAAGAAATCAAGATCACCCATTTTTTGATCCGGCCAAGATACTGGAACTTTTCTCTGGCTCTCATTACCACAGTTTTTTTGTTCTGTACGCAGAGGAGAGAGAGAGAGAGGGAGAGAGAGAGACGTGGGAGAGAGAGAGAGACGTGGGGGTGGGGTGGGTGGGGTATATTTTTTTTTGTTTATTAATAAAATAAATAATAAATTTAAAAAAAAAGAAAAAAGAAATTAAAAAGGGTAAAAAAGTCATTTCATATGGACCTATTAATTATTTTGATACCTCAAGGACCAATCTGTTAGAATATGCATATTTAAGTGAGTCATGAAATGAAAAACGAATAGTTAGATATTCTATGTTAGTTTGGGTATACTTTAGGGATTGTTTTGTAATTTATTCCAAAAAATAAATTCAACGACAAGATAGAGCGAGTATCGAGTAGTGAATAGGATGGTCAAAAAGTGGATAGTATGGGATAAACCCAGTCTCCAAGGGATTACTTGTTAAAATGTTAGTGGACCACGTAGATGCCTGACAAGACAAATAGTAAAATGGCAGGAAGAAGATGTTTTCCATAAATCTTTGCCAGAAAAGAAAAACTTTACAAAATAATCCCTGCATTTTTATATAGATATCATAGACGAAAATCTACCATACTCAAACCAACGAGTTACATCTCTCCAAAACCTCCAATATAAATTTTTATATTAAAATACTATAATGGTAACCTCGGAAAAATCCAATTTAATTTTAATATTCAAAAACTTGTTAATTTATATTTTTCCACCAAACCATTTTATATTCTGATATTACCTAAATTAATGCTTCATGGCATTTTTATGTTTTATACCTTTAAAGAAAATTTAAAATATCAGTCCTTGTAAGAGTGTTGTAGTGATCTCAATGTATACTTGAGTTAAAAACACACAACTATATTCTACTTTTCTTGAAACTACGTTATTATAAAATGGTAATAACGCATTAATCGAGCAAATACATCAAATGGTTCTATTGGACAAACATATAACATCATGGTTCCTTTGAGCATGAAGATATAATATGTGAATTTTACTAGATTTTTTCTTAATTTAAAATATAAATTTATATTTAATTTATTGTGTTGTTTTTTACACTAAAAATATATTTGTATAGTTGTTAAGTTCTCGATATTATTTTAAGATCCTGTGATTCTAAAATCAAAAAATGGGAAAAATGATCACCGATCACATTATCACCGATATTGAAGCAATATTTGATTTGGGATCTTCTGATCCCGACTAGGATCCTAAGATCGTATCTGAATATGATCATATCTATTCAGATTAAGACCGGTCCTTAAAATTCTAGTCATTTAGCTAAAATTTGACACTACGATAGTAGGAAGCCTCATAGAGTATCACAACTTTATTCGTTCATCTCGAAGTAGGCAAAGTATTGCGATATGTAGGTTAGTTGCTTTGTGATATTGTGCATTTAGATGTACATGTTCACAATAACATTGTTTATTTTTCCTTTAAGACGTTTTCTCTCTACTTGTTATAGTTTGCATCTACAAAAATTATAGTTAATGTTTAAGAATTAAAGTTAATTCCACAATCATGTCATAATCAATATGAAGTTATAACGATATTGCACAAAAAAACCTTATGAGCAAATTCGATATTAGTATATTGTTGTAGCATCTTTTGATTATGATCCAATCTAACGAAGCGAGATTGCAAAGGGTAAACGATCATGAGTAAGATCTTGATTTTGACAACAAATTTCAGTATCTTTTAACTTTTATAAATTTTCAATAACAATTCTTATATGTATTAATCGAGGGCTTTAAGCTCGCGTGTTGCGGCAAGACAAGTTCTACAATTTTTTCTTACATATAGGAACCACTTATGTAAATTTATCTTATACAGAGACCATTTCTGTAATTTTGTGACATGGTAACCATTTTTGTAACCCTTCCCGTAACACTTGTTTTGTATAAGTAGGGTAAAACTAGGAAAACAAGTGAAAAGCTAGAGAAGGGGGAGATACCGATGATATCTATAAGAGATAGCGGCACTATCTCGTGGTGTGTCGCGAGTTAAGAAGTGGACGCGTGGCAAGATAGCGACACTATCTTGGGAGATGGTGACGCTATCTCCATCTGTACAGACTTTTCTTTTTAACTCATCCGTAGTCGATCATTTTGACTATAAATCACATTTTTCGTTCCAGAAGAATGAGGGACGAATTTCTAGTGCTTAAGGGTGGTGAAGAAAAATTAAAGGATGTGATCTAATCATCCTATGTTGCTAAATTGAAGGTAATTTCTCCTATTCATAAAAGTGTGTTGAATTTCAAGCTATGATAGGTTTAGTTGTCGAAATTTTTAGCTGAATATAGTTGTGGGTGATCTGTAATTCGTTACTAAGGAGGTAAAGTAGTGGTTTTTGGAGTTTTATATCTCAAATTGGATAAATTGGTGTTTTTGGTGAAAATTTGGGTTTAACCCTAAATTGATGATGCTTTGGACGAAGTTTGAGGTTGTAATACCTCATAAGACTAAAGGGTGACTAATGGATGCAAAAAGCCTGATTGAAAGGTGGTATGGACCGATTCAGAGGTGAACTGGAGCTGAGTTCATAGATAGCCTCGCTATCTATGAACACATAACGACTTTATATATGAACATCATAGATAGCGATGCTGTCTCTTGGAGATAGCGGCGCTATCTGTCCTAAAGGAATAAAAAATCATTTGTTTAATGAGATTAAAGTGTATTGCCTCAAATGGTTAAATAAATATGTTTAATTGAGGATTATGATGTAGTTGGTGACAACAAGAACATGAATACAGCTAGGATTCGAGAGGATCATTCTACACGACTATCGAGGTGAGTAACTTACATAACAATTGTAACACCCCCTGATTCATCGGTGTCTGTGGACTGCAATACTACTAATTACCGACTCTACCCCGTTAGTTAGTACCTAGTACTACTACGTTAATTACTATTAATCCACTAGTTTAAGCCTAGGATGGTTACCCAACCTAATTCGCTTAAACCATGGCTCTGATACCAAATTGTAACACCCCAACTTTTACAAAATTTTTTTTTTCAAACTTACAATACAAATATTTAATTATACAAACCATTTAGTGTTTTACAAAACGGGGTGTCACAAACACATATCATAGCCATAGTTCGAACCTGCTTACTTTACATTATTGTACAATAGAAGCTACGGTCCCACCCGACTCTTTTAACATCCTTCCTGTTTACCTGAGTACATAGCATTTTTAAAAAAAAAACATACGTGAGACATAATGTCTCGTGAGCATTATGGGTTTAGACCCAAAAATATTTTACCAATAATATCATTACTAATTAGATGTTCAATATTTCTTTTCCTGTGAGCGCACCCACAGGTATTCCTTCTTTCTTTGCAAGGGTACATTCCTACGAGCGCACCCGTAGGTTTTATACGAGACGCACCCGTATAACTACTTCCCCAACAGCATGAAACGAATTCATCTATCAAGGTAAGACAACTACTTCGCGACGGGAGGTACCATCCCAATAGTGTCTTTTTGCCACCCCTACCGCAGTAGGCTGTGGTCTTTATCCGAATATTTCTCAACTTAACAACATGGTTCAATTACTTTATTACTTTCTTTTTACCATTCTCGTACAAACTTACTATTCCTTTATTTCATTTTCAATTTCATAGAATATTTTGGTTCCATAGAACCATTTACTTTTCCATTAAATCATTTTCAGTTTCGTTAAATCATTTCAGTTTCTATAAAACCATTTTGACTCTCAAAACATTCTTTAATAAAATTCTTTCTTGCTATGTACTCGAAAATCCACATAACACTCACCTCGGTCCTCTAGAAGTTAGTTATCTTCTTGGACTCCTTTCTTTTTATCTTGAACAACCCTGTTTGAACCACCACCTTATTTAACTTGGAAACTCAAAATCTTCAAGCTAGTTTCTGATTTTTATGATCAAGTCCCCCAGAATCTTCAAGTTCGTGACCTCCCTTGCACTCTCTCGAGCATTCTGTAAGTTTTTGGGAAGTGGGAGAGTCTTCCCCACTATTTATACTTCCAATATTTCCATTCTTAACCCTCTAGTTCCATTTCTCTCATTATGACCACAAAAGTCAAACTTTTAATACACAAGTGTTTTAATTCTCACAATATTGCCACAAACGCAAAATATTTTACATTAAGATTCCAAAATATGGCAAAAGACCATTTTGCCCTTCTTCTTAATTTTACTATTGCACATAGTTATTTACATTTTATTACAATTTCTCTCGGGTTCTTACAACTTTGATTGATGTGTTGTTGTATGCTATGTCTAGATATAAAATTGTTGCTATGTTTTGTGTGTATATATATCATGGTCGAGTTAGATCCAATATTTGATGACAAGTAGCGTGATCGATATTAAGTGGTGATATAGGTGCAACTCTAAGAGTAGTTAACTCTAGATATGAGTAGTATAGTCATAGTTGACTATATTTATATATGGTGTATTTTACATGGTGATAGATGCTTGGGTCGGTGGAAAATCCATGACCCCCTCCATAAATGTTTATAGTATTGGCGTTAGTCCTTATATGTGTTGTGTTTATGTTAATGGTGACCTTGATGTTATTTTATATATATATATATATATATATTGTTGGTGTTTGGTGTTCAGGTGACAAACAAGTGATGAAATCTTAACTTATGGTTAGACTTAATGAAATTCACTGTTGAATTATGCTTTGTTATATTAGAGTCATTCACTAAGCTTTTTCTTCTGAATCAAAGATTCCGAATAAAAAACATAATATTTTGTAAAACATCTAAATAATTTTATTGAATGATAAAATTTACCGTTTTTAAATTTTTAAAGAACAAATCTGCCAATTGAATAACAAACCACAAAACCGTATTTAAATTATGTTATGATTTAAAATTTCCTAGTAGTTACATAAGGTGTTACGTGGACTTATTTGATGTTTTATTATTATTATAAAAGTAGAGTTATTTAAAGAAATTATAAACTTTATTACGTACAATGAAGTTAGATGATAGAACTTATAAGTTATATATCATATTTTAAATAATTTATGGGTTTTCGAAATACCTATGCATGTTGAAATTTAGCTAAAACTATTACATCTAAATATATATATATAAAAAAAGCAAGTGTTTGATTTGTGAGTTTTTGTTAATTCTTGTGTAAATTTAAATAAATAATAAAATGGTCATTTCATATGTCGTGAAATAGTTATTTCGTAGATTAACCTTGCGAAATAGTCATTTTACATTACAATTTTGTAATATAAACCTACAAAATGATCAAACTTTTACTATTTACATGGCAAAACGATTATTTCGCATATACCAAAATGGTTATTTCACAGACCAACATTAGCGTCACATATGTAAAATTTATGACTATTTGTAAATGTCTCTTAAATCTAAATTAAACTTTGAATATATATATATATATATATATATATATATATATATATATATATATATATATATATATATATATATATATATATATATATATATATATATAGTTAAAATTGTTATTTTTTTTCATAAATTTAAAGCATTATTTTAGTCTTAAATGTAACCTTTTTCAAAAACTTGCTGTCGGAACACATGTATGCCGCCACATGATAGCTTAAGAGGCACATGGAAGTGTAGGATATGCTACCCTTTTCTATACCCACATGGGTTACTACTCAGTAGGCCACAACACAAACCCATAAAACAATACAAAATAAAAGAAAATAGTCGCGTCATATGATCATATCCATGCATTATTGTTTTTGAAATTTTTATCATAATACTATTAACATTAATAATATCATAATAATACTAACATACAAGTTTATAAGGTTAAAACAAAAATATTATTAATCATACTTTCTATAAAAAGAGTTAAGAACATTTTTAGATGTTTTTTAAAGTTAAAATGCTTTTGAAAATCATATTAGCTATAAATAAGTTTTTTCCCCCAAATTAAAGCAATTAAAAAAAAAAACTCTTCTATTATGAAGATATATTATATTTGTGTTCAAACTCAATATATTATATATATATATGGATACGTTAACGACTATTATGTGTTTGTGCTCAAACTCAATATATTATATTTTACTAAAGACATAAAATAGAAATTGTAATAAGCTTACAAAAAATTCAAATGGACTCTTGGATTATACCACCAAAGAATAAGGGGAAGCCGTTACCCCATTGGGGTTTGTAAAATCTTTGGTATATATTGGATATAGTGGTGAGACCCGTGTATTACACGGGTTAATTAAAAGAAAATATTAAATAAAAAGATGTAAGCACTAATAAATTTATATAACAAATTGTCGACAATATATAGTGTAATTTTTTGATAATATGTTAGTAAATTACACGGGATAATATAAATAAAATGTTTAATAACAAAATCCAAACACTAATTTTTATATAAATATTCGTAGCTAAATTTTTATATTACACGGGATAATATAAAAAAATTGTTAAATATTCGTAGCTACATTTTTATATTACACGGGATACAAGTATTTCTAATTTACTTGTATCCGAGCCTGATTCAATTTGATTATAAATATTCGTAGCTAAATTTTTATATTACACGTGATAATATAAAAAAATTGTTAAATAAAAAGATGTAAACATTAATAATTTTACATAAGAAATTTTTGAAAAGATATGACGAAATTGTTAAAAGGAAATTACGTTTTAATTTTAGGTTAAACTAAAAGTATTGTGTTGTTTTGACGAATAATTTTTTTTCGACGAATAGTTTGTGAGCGAAAATTAGTTAAAGTCAACTGGAATTTTTTCCAACTACATGAGCTTGTACACAGGAAGACTATCAACTCAACACTTAATAAGAACGAACACTCATAAATTTTATAGTCTCACGAACTTTTCAGGCTTAACCTTGATGACTCAAACTACAAACAATAAAATTAAACTTTAACCACAACTAAAACACTGAAGTGAACTAAAGTGCTATGAATACAATTCAAAAACAGGTCCCTCTTGATAATTTAACAAAACCGCATGAGAGTCTACCTTTAAGAGGCCAATCAATGCACAAAAAAGGCTACGTATACATAATATCACAACCTTAAATGACGATAAACACATTTGAATAAATATTGTTGACCTTTTGCCTTTTGACAAGAAAATGTCGTTTTGAAATGATGTTCTATATGATATAAGCACAAATAAAAGTCAATTTAACCCATGAACTGAAAATATTATTGCCTCTTGTATTTCATAAAACATACATAGGAAGTCAAATATTTAACATGATTGTGGATGGGGCATTTTAACAAATACCTTTGTTGCATACGAGAATAACTAGTGCATTCTTTTTCAAATAAATTGAATACGAACTTCTTTCAGACCATTAGACAACCACCTTATGCACATGAAAGTCTACATCCATCATCAACTCTCTTAACCAAGAACTCTAACCAAAATCAAAATTACAAGAAAAGGATAGTCAGTTTCAAACTGACAGTCTGCATCCAAACTACTTAACCCTAAATTAGAATCATGAATAAAGAAGAATTAGATATAACACCCCGCGTTTTTTCTTCAATTCAGGTCAATCATCAGGATTCGAATTTTGAAAGTGTTTTTTGTCAAAAAAAATGAAAAGTTGGAAGGTAAAGTTACCAGGTTTTTTCTTCAATTCAGGTAAATCATTACAGTATCTTCGAGCAAAAACACGCCGGTACCGGCATATTCCTTCTTGACAACGGCGATACCACCGTCAGAACGGCCACCAGATCCGCCAATTACAGGTTTGGGGGCAACACCGTTGGAGAGATGATGACGACTTGGTTTTCGACTGAGAGCGACGACCATTGAGACTGACGAAATCCCACCGGTTGCCCATCTCCACATCATACTCATTCGTTTATTAATGTAAGACCTTTTCCTTTTCATGCCGATAGCATACACCACCACAAATAAGCCCACGAAGACAGCCAAAATTGGCAAGACTATGGTGCGTAATTGGATGCTTCCATTAAATACAGATTGGGTGACTGTAAGATCTTCATTTACAAATTATAAAAGATGTTTTAGCCAGATTGTTTCAGCCATCTATAAGTAAATAACATTTCAATATAAAAATTATAAAAGATGTATAAACAAGATTTCATTAAGTAAATAACATTCAAATGCCTGTTTGGATTCGGTAGCAATTGCCTCATTTTCTTCGGTAAGAGCTTGTGCCATGCCATCTCTAATTCCTTTCTTACTTCAAGAAGCTCACAAGTTATTGATTCAATCAGTGTTTCCAATTGAACCGATTCAGAGAATATATCCTGCTTGACTTTGATTTGTTGCCGATTTTCTAGTTGCTAAATTTGTGGGATGGTTAAATAAACATCGTTGATGACTTTGAGAGATTTTCAGGGAGAATGAAAGGAAAGTGGAAACCGATGAGTAACATCAGGAACATTGAACATTTGAATTATAACCGATCATTATGGAAATTATGAAACTGTCAAACAAAATTTATTTTTAAGAAAATCTAAATTTTATTAAAATGACATGTGGCCAAATGGTTGTGGTGATGACATGTGGCTTTTAGTTACTTATTTATTAGGATAGGATTATAATGCAATCATTTGTATACGCGACTTGGAAGACATTTTAAATTGTGAATCAATAGAACCAGAGCCACAACATTAAGGAAGCAAAGTATTTTCATATTATTATTAGAGTTAATATGTAAAAAACATGTTAATTGATTTTTGTTTCAATTTAGAATTTGATCAATGATATTTTACAGATTACCATAATATGCTTAAAGTTTGCAGGGTTTGATTTACGATAATTCTTTTCTGATTAAATCCAAGGATAACAACGACCCTGGTCTCATTTTATAGTACATAAAACTTTTTAAAAATTAGCATTATTATTAATTCCATACGTCACATGATTTGCAACTTTTTAGTTGGATTGCTTTAGAAAAAAACCTAGAGCCAACAAGCCATGTCCCAACTCCCAAGCCTTTTAGTTTAAAGTGTTATTCCCCAAGGCTGGAAAAGAAATTGCATACTGTACTAATATTTATGTTAAATTGAATAAAAACTTTTAATTTAGCAAGTAATTGATCCCGTATTATGCATCAAAACATATATAATCATTAGGATATAATTAACGAGGATAATCTTCCCTCTCCAGTTTGGACCGAGACTAGAAGCTCTCGAATACGACATTGGTAGATATCTAATCCGTATCAATATTTTAATCGATCAATTGGTAACACTAATTTTATCAAATAAAACCCAATCAGTTCCAATTTGCAGATTTCATAGACCGTGAATCTGTACATGCAATATTTTAATCGATCAATTGGTAATTTTATAAAGTTCAATCAATTCCGATTTGCAGATTTCAAATACGGTGAAGGAAAAAGACGATGTGAACATAAAAAACCACTGTAGTTGTTTGAACGACCTAGTTACATATAATCTTCTATACCCAACAGCTACATATTCCCTTTTCACACACACACACACACACACACACACACACACACACACACACACACACATATATATATATATATATATATATATATATATATATATATATATATATATATATATATATATATATATATATATATATATATATATATATATATATATATATATATATATATATATATATATATATATATATATATATATATATATATATATATATATATATATATATAAACTTCTTTTTCAATTTTTTTTTAAATTAACGTACATAGAACGTCTAAGATATTTAAAGAAAATTTCAATTTTTTTTTCATATGCATACTCTATGCATATGCATATGTATATGCATATATACATATATAGACTTTTTTTTTTCAATTTTTTTATAATGACGTATTATGAACGTCTAAGAGATTTCAAAAAAAAATCATTTTTATATGCATATGTATATGAAAAAAATAAAAAAAACGATTTTATTTTTTTTTTAAATCTACTAATCGCATCATATAAAAATTTTTGGTATATTTTTCTTTGAAAAATATTGTGTACAAAAAAAAGTTCATAAAATAAGTTCTTAGGTTTCTAGGATTTTTTAGGTTCTCAATTGAACTTTACTCTCTCTCTATCTCTCTTTAAATATCTTAGACGTTCTATATACGTCAATCTAAAAAAATTGAAAAAAAGTATATATATATATATATATATATATATATATATACTTTTTCAATTTTTTTTTTCAAAATGACGTATTGAGAATGTCTAAGAGATTTTTAAAAAAATTCAAAAAAAATCATTTTTATACGATTTTAATTTTTTTAAAATCTACTAATCGCATCATATAAAAAATTTTGGTATATTTTTCTTTGAAAAATATTGTGTACAAAAAAAAGTTCATAAAATGGGTTATTAGGTTCCTAGGCTATTTTAGGTTCTGAATTGAACTTACTTTCTCTCTCACTCTCTCTCTCTCCCTCTCTCTTTCTTTTTTTCTCTCTCTCTCTCTCTCTATATATATATATATATATATATATATATATATATATATATATATATATATATATATATATACACACACACACAGGTGTGCATTTACCGGTTTTGGCATTTTTTTTAATGAAATTGAGTTCTACATGATTTTTTTTTCCAGTTTTTAAACCGATTCAGTTTAATTAACCGAAACAAAACCGGGGTAAAAACCTGTTTAATCTGTGATAAAAAGATTTATTAAAATACAGGTTATTAAAAACCGTTTATTGAAAACCCGGTTAATAAAAAAACGATTTCAAGTTTTTTTTTTTTTTTTAACCGGTTAGTTTGTGCGCCTCTATCTATAACTGTTTTGGATGGAAATTGGGGATTGAGTCATAGCCCAATATAATACTCGGATAGGTATTGTTGTTGGACCAACGTGTTGTCCAAAGCTCCAAATGGAAATATGGATTTATTCTACAAGTTACATTTGGGCTGGGTTATGATGAATCTTTTTTTTTTTCACAAACCTTATTAACATTTGACGAGTTAATGGGTTTGAAGTTATTTTTATCATTCGCCAGATTAATATACAAATTTCGTACCGTATGATCTTTAAATATGGACGGAAACAGATTTTGGGGCATTGAGATATTCTAACCAAGGATCATGACTTCAAATGTCCATCAGGTTTTGCGATGAGATAGGAAGGAACAACCAAGGACATGTAGTATCCTGAATTTGACGCGAAAGAACTAAAATAAATGTTCCGGACAACGTGAAATGAATAACTCATATTTTTTATTGCAAAAGTAGTCGATAAGCTTTAAATAGAATGAAAAATGTTCAAGATAATATATCTTCCAAGATTTCGTTTTATGAGGCATTTAGTCGATTTCTTACCCCTATGTTATAAACGAGGGTATGGTTGCCTGTGATTCGCTGCAGATAGGATTATAGGATAAGGAAAATTGATGAAAACTCTATTTCAACTCTAATCAAACTCATTCAATTAAATGGGTTAGATGGGTTGACTGTTTAATTAAACGGGTAGAAAATCTTAACTCAACCCATTAATTATTAGGTTAGGTTGATGGTTCGGGTTGGTATTGTTAGTTCTAACTTCACCTTTTAAGTTTCAGTTACCACTTACCAACAACCAACTAGTTTTCTCAAACGCCAAAGACCTAATGGTCCAGCGGCATAGGAGTATACCCGGTCTCTTTGAGGTCTCAAGTTCAAATCCCACCAGAGGATTAGGTGGTTTAGGTGTAGTATAAGTGTAATGTATTATTTGCTGTTTCCAAAAAAAAAACCTAGTTTTCTCAAACACTTCAAAAATAGCAACAATTATATACATACATATATTTTTAAGTACTTTGATTTTTATATTTGAACTTGAAAATGAGTATTTAAATCGCAGTTCATGATGAAAGCTTTCCAAATCCTCATGTTTTCTTTCATAATATTGAAAGCAACAATACAAATACCATTACATACATCAAAAAAGATTAGTATAAGTGTAATGTATTATTTGCCGTTTCCAAAAAAAAAAATACTAGTTTTCTCAAACACTTCAAAAATAGCAACAATTATATACATACATATAATTTTAAGTACTTTGATTTTTATATTTGAACTTGAAAATGAGTATTTTAATCGCAGTTCATGATGAAAGCTTTCCAAATCCTCATGTTTTTTTTCATAATATTGAAAGCAACAATACATATACCATTACATACATCAAGAAAGATTACATTAATAATGTGTATTATTTATTTCAAACGATCATATCACTTATTTTGTGTATCATTTTCCACGCAAAATTCTATAGATTAACATATTTTTAGGCACATGCTACCGGTGATCTATATCGCTACCCTACTTTTAAGTGGGACCTATTTACGTAAAGTGTTTGTAGCGATTGCTATGAATGGAAACTACCAATCTCTTCTTATAGCATTTGGTGTAGAAAGTTAGATAGTCAGGACTATTTGACTTGGTTTCTAAGACCATCCACATTGGAGGATTCACCTAACCCAACTCATACTATTTAGATTAAAAAAAATCAAAAACATAAAAATTCTGGTGGCCTACTCCAACCCCCAACCATATCACATCTCTCTATCTATTTCTCTCTCTCTATCTCTCTCTCTCTCTCTTCTTTTTTCAATTTTCTTTTTTTATTTTTTTTAAATCTTTTTCTAATAAAAAGTAACATAATATTTATTAAAAAATAAATAAAAGACATTAAAATAATTATTTTTTTTCTTTACAAAATCAGACCAATAATAATATTTTTGTGATTTTTTAATTAAAATATATAATGTGTGTGAAAAATTGAGTTGTGTTGGGTTATGTAGGTGGAAGAGTAATAAATTAATTTTTAATAAAAAATGTGGGTTGAGTTGGGTTGCTAATGAGGATAGTCTAAAGAGGCTAATTGAGAATCTAAGAGACATAAGGGAAGTCGACTTTATTACTTATATGCACGGTTCCATCGACGTTTGCCTTGGTATAGCTTTCCCAGAATCATATCATGGGTATTGTTGTAAAAGAGTGGGTATCAATTTATGATCTAGAACTGAATTTCATAGTACAATTTTCTATTTTTCGTAGGTAGCGTATGTAACATCCGTGTTTTGGGGCCTAGGAGTTTTGGGCTTAAACCGACAAAATAAAACTTATTTTGTAAATAAACAAAACAAATGAATAAATAAATTTAATATTTTATTGTATTTTTATATTGTGAATAAATGAGCCAAATATAGTTTTAAAATCTATTTGTAACTAACTGTGAGAAATTTGGTCATAGGGACTAAAAGTGTAAATTTGGCCAAACATAACCATTTAACTTTGACTAGTCAATGTTATAGAAGGATAGAAAACATTATGAAGGAATTGATCTAGAAACTTAGAGTGAGGTAAATAATTCATTAAGTTGATATTAGTGACTAAATTATGAAGAATTTTAGCATAAGGGACCATTTGTGCCAATTTGGGAAACTAAGGGTTAGTGTTGACCTAGAAAATGGCTCAAGTGAAATAAACAATTATATTTCGGGCATTAGTATGAATATAGAGACTTCAATGAGAATAATGGACTTTTGGGTGTTGTGTGAAGAAAGATCAAACTATAAAGGACTAATGTTGTAAAGTCATGAAAGATGTAAGGTTTTTGATGGGGGTTTTCCCCATTCCAACGAAGGTCACGATTTTAGAGAGGAGAGGGAGAGAGTGGTGATTCTATGGAGATCTTGGAGGACAAATGCTAGGGTTTTAAGATTAATCAAAGTTCTTGAGATTCCTAGCCGATCTAAGGTATAAACTCTCCCCTTGTAACGCCAAAAATGTATTTATTATATAATTATAATAAAAAGGGCAAAATGGTCATTTTACCTCAAAAGGGTAATTTGGTCTTTTTGACAGAAAAGGACTTGTTTGGTAATAATATTTTAAGCCTTGGACTTAAAATGTTATAAAAGTTGATTATTTGTCATAAATTGTGCTATTTGTGGCAATTGTTCAAGAAATGCAACTTCAAGGACCAAAGTGTAATTTCTGGAAGTATATAAGAAACACTTGTGCAGAAATTTTGGGAGTTACGGGAAATACTTGGAGCTGATTTTCTGCAGAGGGTTTGAAGTTCTTGAAGGCTTGGAATTTGCAAGTGTGGTTATAGCATTCAAAAGGGTATAATTGGAAGATTTTGAGGTAAATATTCCAAGCTTTTGATTGTTGTTCTTGGTGAGTTGTGTATAACGCAAAAACTGTAATTTCAGTTGTGTTTGGGTGATTAGAATGATTAGATACTTCCCTTAAGTCCTTATGACAAAGACTTAACTCAATCGAATGGAAGTAGGATGTTATAAATGATAAAATTGAAGAATTGGGGTTGTTAGAATTAAGAACCCTAATCTTCCCTTTGAATGATTGAGTTGTTTTCAATGCTTAAAAACCTTGTTTTTATGGAGGGTTTTGACTTGGGAATAAACCCTAAGTGATTAAAAACGAAAATAAGCATTTAAGATGAGAAAACCGCATGCTACAGTGAAAATCGCGAGCTGGACAGGAACCTGCACAGGCGCTGGGCGCGGTGCGCCCCCTTCTAGGCGCGGCGCGCCTGTGGACAGGTCCTGGACAGAAACTTTGAAACGCTATCTTTTGCGTTGCTTGTCCGATTAAGCCCAAATTTGAAACATAGGTGTATTATGGTCTGAAAAGTTTGGGAAAATTTTTAGATTGAGTTTCCGACCCTTCGGGGGCACTGTAGACCGATCCGAATGCCTCGGTGAATAGTAAAATTCACATAAAGTTAGTAAACGGAAAGTTTATTAACTAGGCATTGTTTATAACATTATTTTATTGAACTCTAGTGTATTAGAGTTAATTGGAATGGTTATTAACCTATAATCATTGTGGAAATAAATGGAATTATAGGTACGGGACAAAATCCTACGGATTTTATTTCAAGGCAAGGGACAACGAAAGCTAGCTGTAGCAAACCTTCAGGTGAGTAATCTCACTCGTATTTGATGTGATATATGATTGTTGAGCAGCTGCGGATTGAAAATAGTTTTGGGGACGAAAAATGACAGATATATGATTTGATATGACAAGACCAGAGAAGCTGTGAGTCAATCTAAATTAATGATATGACAAGATCAGATAAGCCGTGAGTCTGTTATAGACAAGAACGGAGCTGTGAGTCAATGTATCTATATAAATAATAGACAAGACCGGATAAAGCCGTGAGTCTAGGCAAGACCGGATAAGCCGTGAGCCATGGATTATTTGATGTGCTAAATTTATGTAGGCAAGACCGGATAAGCCGTGAGCCAAGGCAATAGCGGGCTAACCCGTGAGCCATATTTGATTTTGTATTGTATGATAATACATATGTGACTTTGTATAGAGAATTTTATTCTTGTACATATTGTTATTGATTTGATTACTCATTGGGCTTTATAGCTCACCGTTTATTTGATATGTCCCTGCAGGTGAGCGTGACCCTGCGAAGGGAAAGGACAAAGTCCATGACTGAGGACTTAGGACTGAAGTAGCAACCCGGCTTGAAGAATGTATAATATCATGTATTATACTTTATGATACTCTTGTACTCGTATTGTATTAACTAAAACCCCATACTCATGTTTTAATTGTGAAATGTTTGGTTTGAAAAACAAATTTTTTTTTTTGGGGTGTTTTTGGTTAATAAGTCGGGTGTTACAAGTTGGTATCAGAGCCGTGGTTTAAGTGAACTAGGTGTCTTAGATTAGATCCCTAGACTTAAACCTTGAGAGAAACACAGATAATTGGACTGTTAGATATATATAAGTTTGTTATTATATATGTAATCTAACGGTTTGTTGAAATCTTGAAGTATGAGAAATACACGAAGCAATCCTACTGGTGTGAATTCGCGTGGAACTGCAAGAAGTGGACCAGCTAGGTCACGTGGAACTGCAAGAAGTGGACCAGCTAGGTCACGCGGCTCTGTTGGGCGAAGAGCACCAGTAAGGGAACCGGTGGGACAAAATCCACCTGATATACGAGCCATTGTGGAAGAAGTGGTTAGGCAGATGATGCCTGTATTATCGAACAATCCTCACCCGAGTGGCAATCCCAACCCAAGTGCAAATCCGGATCCTACTGAAGAGGCTGCAAAAAGTGTTCATGACAGGCAGCCAGAAAACGAAAGCCAGGGAGAAAGTAGAGCCCGGGCAGTAAAAGAAACACAAGGTGGGGAAGCCTCTACAAGGAAAGTCGGGTGTACATATAAATCCTTTCTTGGTTGTAAACCAAAAGAATTTTCAGGGACAGATGATCCAGTCAAAGCTATGGAATGGATCATGCATATGGAAAAGGTGTTCCGAGTAAGCAAGTGTGCAGATGATGATAAAGTGGAATTTGCCACGAATCAACTTACAAGCGGTGCTTTACATTGGTGGCAAACTTACTATAAGTCACTGGATCTTGATTCGTCCCAATCGATACTTTGGGAGCAATTCAAGACAAAGTTCAATGAAGAATATTGCTCGGAGGCAGCTGTTCAGAAGTTGGAAGATGAGTTCCTGCATTTGGAACAGGGTTCCCGATCTGTTCAGGAATATACTCTTAGCTTTCTTGAGAAAGCTCGGTTTGCGGAACACCATGTCTACACTGAAAAGAGAAAGATCGACAAGTATGTTCGGGGGTTGACAACCCGAATTAGAGAGATTGTGCAACCGCTAAAACTAACTACTTTCCGACAAGTGGTGGATCGAGCCACGGAAAGGGAAACAGAACTGAAACGGCAGGAAGATGAAAAGAAAGTTTTGGAAACTAAACGAAAGGCGGAAGACCAAGGTTGGACGCCTCAGAAAAAGTCGCAACAATCCGGGTCTAAAGGAAAAAGTCAGAGGGACGAAGGCAAGTGGTGCGAGAAATGCAGAAAAAGGAACTCGGGCAGTTGTCGCAGCGATACTGGGTCAATGGTCTGCCGAAATTGTGGAAAACCGGGTCATCTTATACGGGACTGTCGGGCGGACCGTAGGTGTTTCCAATGCGGAGCTACGGATCATATTCGCCTAAATTGTCCCCAACTGAAATCTGGGGGCATACAGTGAGAGACCTAGAGATGATCAAGTAGGAAAGAAAGAAGAGCCGAGGAACAGGGGACGACCAGTAGCCTCACGAGCGTTCCAGATGACGGTGGAAGAAGCCCGTGAGAAGACGGATGTGGTGACATGTATTTTCACTCTCAATACCATACCTGTATATGTTATTTTTGATCCGGGAGCCACTCACTGTTTTGTGTCGGAATCTTTATTGCCTCGTTTGAATGTACCTTTAACACCGATGGAAGAAAGCTTAGAAGTAGCTATAGCAGACGGCCGATATGTCTGGGTTTCTGAACATATGGAAGGTTGTCAGCTTAAAATCTACGGGACCGTTTTCCCTATAGATTTGAAGCCGATGACTACCAACGAGTTTGGTGTAATTGTGGGAATGGATTGGTTAGCAACAAATTATGCTAACGTAGATTGCAGAAATAAAAGTATTACAGTGTTATCACCGGAAGGGGAATGGATGAAGATTCAGGGTGAACGACCTCGGTTACGAATGCCAGTCATCTCCTTTGCTCAAGCCCGAAGCTGTATCAGTAAAGGAGGGATGTCCTATCTAGCTTATGTATCGGTGGCTCAACCGATTAAAGTGGGGGTAGCGAATGTGAATGTGGTGAACGAGTTCCCAGATGTGTTTCCAGATGAACTTCCAGGATTGCCACCAGATCGACAGGTTGAGTTCACGATTGAACTGATTCCGGGAGCTGCACCTGTTGCCCGAGCTCCATACCGTTTAGCACCTTCAGAGATGGTGGAACTGCGGAAACAACTGGAAGAATTGTTAGACAGGGGTTTCATCAGACCAAGTACATCGCCATGGGGAGCCCCTATTCTGTTTGTCAAGAAGAAAGATGGGTCAATGCGCATGTGTATTGACTATCGGGAACTAAACAAAATCACGGTGAAGAACAAGTACCCGCTACCCCGAATAGACGACTTATTCGACCAGCTAGAAGGCGCGTCCTACTTTTCCAAGATTGATCTGAGGTCAGGCTATCACCAGTTAAAGATAAGAGAGTCAGACATTCCGAAGACGGCATTCCGAACGAGATACGGTCATTACGAGTTTTTGGTGATGCCTTTTGGGTTAACCAATGCTCCAGCCGTATTCATGGATCTTATGAACCGGGTGTGCCGACCGTTCCTTGATACCTCGGTGATAGTGTTTATAGATGACATCTTGGTGTATTCGCGAAGTCAAACAGAACATGAAGTGCATTTGCGACAAGTATTGGAGTTGCTTCGCCGAGAAAAGCTGTATGCTAAATTCTCCAAGTGTGAATTCTGGTTAAGGGAAGTTCAATTCCTTGGCCATGTAATTAATGCTGAAGGGGTGAAAGTAGATCCAGCAAAGATTGAAGCCGTGATGAAATGGGAACCGCCTAGAAGTCCCACTGAAGTAAGAAGTTTTCTTGGTTTGGCAGGCTATTATAGAAGATTTGTCGAGAATTTCTCCTCGATAGCTGTCCCGTTGACCAAGTTGACTAAGAAAGGTGAAAAATTTACTTGGGCTAAAGAGCAACAAGAAGCATTCCAGAAGTTGAAACAAGCCTTATGTGAAGCGCCGGTGTTAGTACTACCACAAAGCGGAGAAGAGTATGTGATCTACAGCGATGCTTCTAGAATTGGTCTTGGGTGTGTTCTGATGCAGAAAGGTCGAGTCATAGCTTATGCGTCTCGCCAATTAAAAGATGCCGAAAAGAAGTATCCCGTCCATGATCTGGAATTAGCTGCGGTGGTTCTAGCGTTGAAGTTGTGGAGACATTATTTATATGGTGTAAAGTTTGTTATTTACACTGATCATAAGAGCCTGAAGTACCTCTTCGACCAGAAAGAGCTCAGCATGAGACAACAAAGGTGGATGGACCTGTTGAAAGATTTTGATTGTGAAATTCAGTACCACCCCGGTAAGGCGAATGTGGTGGCAGATGCTTTAAGCCGAAAAGAAGCTCCTCTGAAAGTTACATCCGCGTGTATGGGTGTAGTGAGCCGGTTACCAGGATTGATTCGTTTGGCACAAGAGGAAGCGTGTAAGCCGGAGAATGTAAAAAGTGAAAGAATGGTAGGATACTTGAAGCATCTGGGAGAAAATGCTCAGAAATTGAAGACCTTCAGAGGCCGAATATGGGTCCCAAAACAAGGAGAAGCGCGGAATTTACTTCTAGAAGATAGCCATTATAGCCGATATGCAGTTCATCCGGGCAGTACCAAGATGTATCGGACGTTAAAACCGATGTATTGGTGGCCTGGAATGAAAAGGGACATTGGAAGATATGTGGAAAGATGTTTGACTTGTCTGCAAGTTAAGTCAAACCATCAGAAACCGTATGGGGAAATACAGCCATTGCCGATTCCGGAGAAGAAATGGGACCATATTACTATGGATTTCGTGACAAAGTTGCCGCGGACGCCGCGAGGTTATGATTCTATATGGGTGATTGTGGATCGATTGACCAAATCGGCACAATTTATACCATATAAGGAAAAGTACAGAGTAGATCAACTGGCGAAAATCTACATTGATGAAGTATTTTGTCGGCATGGAGTACCAGCATCGATTGTGTCGGACAGAGACAGCAGATTTACTTCCCATTTTTGGCAGAGTCTTCAAGAGCAACTGGGTACGAAAGTACTTATGAGTACCGCATATCACCCGCAGACTGATGGCCAAAGTGAGAGAACGATCCAAACTTTGGAAGATATGTTGAGGACTTGTGTCATTGACTTCGGTGGAAGTTGGGAAGATCATTTGCCTTTAGTGGAATTCGCGTACAATAACAGCTATCATTCCAGCATTCAGATGGCCCCGTATGAAGCCTTGTATGGAACACCGTGCCGTACCCCGACCTGCTGGACTGAAGTTGGGGAAAAGCCGTTGGCTGGACCCGAACTTGTAGCACAGACTGAAGAAAAGATCAAACTGATACGTGAAAACTTGAAGGTAGCTCAAAATCGGCAGAAGCAGTATGCAGACAAGCGGGTGAAACAAATAGAGTTCCAAGTGGGAGACATGGTAATGCTCAAAGTATCCCCTTGGAAAGGCTTAATTCGTTTTGGGAAGAAAGGAAAGTTGAGTCCTCGCTTCATTGGACCTTTCCGTATATCCCAAAGGGTTGGAGCCGTGGCGTATAGATTGGAGTTACCGGATGAACTTCATGGTATACATGATGTATTCCATGTATCCCATTTGAGGAAAACCTTATTTGATAAGTCTCAACAAGTACCACTTGCTGAAATTGAAGTGGATGACAAGTTGAGATACCCGGAAAAACCCGAGAGGGTGCTAGACCGCAAGATAAGACAGCTTAGAAACAAGAAGATCAGCATGGTGAAAGTACTTTGGCGTCATCACAAAGGTTCCGACATGACGTGGGAGACCGAAAGTGAGATGAGGGAGAAATATCCTCAACTGTTTGTATGATTTCGGGGACGAAATCTCTTAAAGGAGGGGAGAATTTGTAACGCCAAAAATGTATTTATTATATAATTATAATAAAAAGGGCAAAATGGTCATTTTACCTCAAAAGGGTAATTTGGTCTTTTTGACAGAAAAGGACTTGTTTGGTAATAATATTTTAAGCCTTGGACTTAAAATGTTATAAAAGTTGATTATTTGTCATAAATTGTGCTATTTGTGGCAATTGTTCAAGAAATGCAACTTCAAGGACCAAAGTGTAATTTCTGGAAGTATATAAGAAACACTTGTGCAGAAATTTTGGGAGTTACGGGAAATACTTGGAGCTGATTTTCTGCAGAGGGTTTGAAGTTCTTGAAGGCTTGGAATTTGCAAGTGTGGTTATAGCATTCAAAAGGGTATAATTGGAAGATTTTGAGGTAAATATTCCAAGCTTTTGATTGTTGTTCTTGGTGAGTTGTGTATAACGCAAAAACTGTAATTTCAGTTGTGTTTGGGTGATTAGAATGATTAGATACTTCCCTTAAGTCCTTATGACAAAGACTTAACTCAATCAAATGGAAGTAGGATGTTATAAATGATAAAATTGAAGAATTGGGGTTGTTAGAATTAAGAACCCTAATCTTCCCTTTGAATGATTGAGTTGTTTTCAATGCTTAAAAACCTTGTTTTTATGGAGGGTTTTGACTTGGGAATAAACCCCAAGTGATTAAAAACGAAAATAAGCATTTAAGATGAGAAAACCGCATGCTACAGTGAAAATCGCGAGCTGGACAGGAACCTGCACAGGCGCTGGGCGCGGTGCGCCCCCTTCTAGGCGCGGCGCGCCTGTGGACAGGTCCTGGACAGAAACTTTGAAACGCTATCTTTTGCGTTGCTTGTCCGATTAAGCCCAAATTTGAAACATAGGTGTATTATGGTCTGAAAAGTTTGGGAAAATTTTTAGATTGAGTTTCCGACCCTTCGGGGGCACTGTAGACCGATCCGAATGCCTCGGTGAATAGTAAAATTCACATAAAGTTAGTAAACGGAAAGTTTATTAACTAGGCATTGTTTATAACATTATTTTATTGAACTCTAGTGTATTAGAGTTAATTGGAATGGTTATTAACCTATAATCATTGTGGAAATAAATGGAATTATAGGTACGGGACAAAATCCTACGGATTTTATTTCAAGGCAAGGGACAACGAAAGCTAGCTGTAGCAAACCTTCAGGTGAGTAATCTCACTCGTATTTGATGTGATATATGATTGTTGAGCAGCTGCGGATTGAAAATAGTTTTGGGGACGAAAAATGACAGATATATGATTTGATATGACAAGACCAGAGAAGCTGTGAGTCAATCTAAATTAATGATATGACAAGATCAGATAAGCCGTGAGTCTGTTATAGACAAGAACGGAGCTGTGAGTCAATGTATCTATATAAATAATAGACAAGACCGGATAAAGCTGTGAGTCTAGGCAAGACCGGATAAGCCGTGAGCCATGGATTATTTGATGTGCTAAATTTATGTAGGCAAGACCGGATAAGCCGTGAGCCAAGGCAATAGCGGGCTAACCCGTGAGCCATATTTGATTTTGTATTGTATGATAATACATATGTGACTTTGTATAGAGAATTTTATTCTTGTACATATTGTTATTGATTTGATTACTCATTGGGCTTTATAGCTCACCGTTTATTTGATATGTCCCTGCAGGTGAGCGTGACCCTGCGAAGGGAAAGGACAAAGTCCATGACTGAGGACTTAGGACTGAAGTAGCAACCCGGCTTGAAGAATGTATAATATCATGTATTATACTTTATGATACTCTTGTACTCGTATTGTATTAACTAAAACCCCATACTCATGTTTTAATTGTGAAATGTTTGGTTTGAAAAACAAAATTTTTTTTTGGGGTGTTTTTGGTTAATAAGTCGGGTGTTACAAGTCTTCTAGCTTGTAAACCCTTTTTGGGATGAGTTCCATGTCAAATCCGAATTTGGTAATTTGAGGGAGGAAATCCTAGGATCCGAAGTGTTAGTTTATGACTCTAGTTCATGATTTGATCAACATCCAATCCATGGATGATCTAGATTCAATTACTTGATTAATTTAGGTGTTTTGAACCCTAGAATTTGGGGATTTGTTGAATAGTTGAAGAATCTAGATATTGATGGATGAATATGGTGGTTTTGGATGAGGGGATTCATTTCTAATGATTCCTTAGGGATTCCAACCCTGGATGTGTAATCTTAAACCTTGAATCACTAGAATATGGGAATTGGGTGTTGAAATGGGTTTTATTAATGTAGATGATGATTGGATCTCTTGTTTAATGGATGAATGGGTTTATTGCATCAATTTGGAAGTAATGGTGGAGTAAGGATCATTTCCTAATGATTCCATGGAATGAAAGAAGGAATCTCCACTTGTAATCATCACTTGATGGATTGGAATTGGGTATTCCATGGGTTTAACCATTTGGACCAATGATTTGAAATTGGAGATTCCATGAGGCTATCTTCTTTAGAATTATATAGGAATGACTCCCTTAAGGGATGACCTTGGTTAAGAACTTATTTGGTGACTTGATGGTGTTAAGTGTAATGATTGACTTGGAACATAGTTCATTAACCACTTGTTAAGAGATAAGAACTTGAATTGTGATTTCCTTTGGTTTAAGTCTTGAACACTTGGATTGGGAGTTGAAAACTTAGAAATGAGTTCTTAGATATGTATTTTCATATATATATATATATATATATATATATATATATATATATATATATATATATATATATATATATATATATATATATATATATATATATATATATATATATATATATATATATATATATAAAATTAGTCTTGGGTTGAATTGGGTCAAAATGGAATGAAAATGACAAAAAACGGAGCTACAACAAGCCGTAGACGACTCGTGTACTGGCACACGACCCATGTCAGTGGGTTTGTGCTTACTGCTTGGTTTGACATGACCCGTGTCAGGGGTCTGTCCAGATTTACATCATTGTGGGGTTTTGAGCTTTATGGTTTGGGCCTTAGGTCCTTGTTTTAATGCCAAACTTTGAGGGATGTTTTAACTAAGATTTTCATTATATTAGGAAGCTAAGGACTTCAATTTGGGATGGTGGATGATAGTTCATTCTTAGTTCAAAAGAAGTAATTAGCGACTTTTAGATGAAAGGAGTATGCCACCTTCCATTCTTGTCCTGTAGGAAGGAGGTGTATTGTAATGACTTGGAGGCGGGACTAAGGACTTGAGTTATCATTCAACTAGGTGGATTTTGATGGAAGAGTTGATGTCTAGAAGTGCCTTCAAATGCATCAACCTTGTGTGGAGTTAGTGTTGACTCGTCAGTTGACCTTGTGTGAGTTTACCGGGAGTACACATCCTTCCCACTACCTTTTGTGTGTGTTATCAATTATTTTTTATGCATGTTATTATGTGCAATGTGTTATATGATTACTACTTGTGCATTACATGAAAATGAGTTTCTAAAGATGTTTTCAAACAAAGATTTTGATGATGTTTTGAGCATACTATTTGTGCATTGCATATTGGATGAGATTGACCGTGTGAACCTTATAATGACCTTAATGATGTTTGGCTAAGATAGCCATTTTGATGATGATTTTCCACTTAGAGGGCCTGAGATAGACCTTCAAATGACGTTTGTGGAACTGTTTCCGACAATAGGGAACTGCATGAGGGAGTTGCTACCCCTCATGGGGCTAGTGTGATGGCCACTACTCCTAGTTTTGCCTATACGGGGATCGAGTGATATGTTTTGTGTGTGTCATTTGTGAACTTAGGTATGTGTCATTGTGGTGAGTTGTACTTTTATGAGATGGACATGGGTTTGGGATAGTTGCATCATGCATTGCATTTGCATATCATAACTATCTATTTTGAGTAAATCATCATGATGTTTTAAACAACTTTTGAGTGTGTCAAAACTGTTTTTGGAGGTTTGTCCTCGAGTGTGGTAGTTCACTGCCTACTCTGAATGGGTCAACCTCGGGTAAACTCACTGGGTATTTCAATTGCCTAACTTATTTTGATGTGTACTTAGGTTGAAGAGTTTATATGACTTTAGAGGAGCTGGATGTTTAGAAGGCCACGGTTTGTGTGGTTTCATTTAAGCTGTGTAATTGTATTTGAATTGTAACAACCTCGCTACTTTATAAACTAAAATGTTTTATCTAAATGGGACCAAACGATGTTTTCCGCAACTTAAACCCTGAACTATTTCTCAATAAATCCATGCGTTTTAGAACGGTTGGGAACAGAAAATGACTCTTTTGAGGATTATTGAAATTAAAGTTTTCGCCGAATGATGATTTTTGAATAACGATGTTAAATCATGGGTTAAAATGATGTTTTTATGAAAAGCCTTAAGCAATGGTGCTTCAGCGTATACTCTTCTTAGTACGATTTTTCTTAAATATAAAGGTTTTTGTCAAATTAGACCTGAGTTTTTCGTAGACTACCCTTGCAAAAATCCCCTAAAGATAGTTTCTCAACCCTAACCCTAAACCTTAAAAGATATCACTTTTCTCCGTCTATAAGACTTTTCTACAGACTTTATTAATCAAAAAGACATCACTTTGACCACATACAAGATTAATGACTATTTTGAACGACTGTGAATTTTTTATATATTCCTTAGAAACCCCTTTAAATATTAGCCAAATTTATCATTTTCTCTTTTAACAAAGAGTTTCAAATAAGTTTATATGTTTGTTAGTGGAATAAACTAATAAGAAACACCCCATGTATTGTATGGATAAATGAAAATTCTAACTAATATATTTTCGACTTTCGACAGTCGCAAGTTGTTTGACAAATCTGAAATAATAAATTATTGGAACAATTTCAAGGAAATTCAAATTTCTTTGGACTACCTGATACTCCAAAGTGGAGCAAATCCCTAAAAGTAACTAAACAAGCTTCGATGGCAAATTCTGCATCTCGGAATCCATGGCTGCCGAACAGCCACCAAACAAGGTCTACTGGAGACGCGCTCGATATAAAATTCAAATAGAAACGGTTAAATTTTGTTGGAGATCAAGATAATAGGGAACTCCAGTATCATTCAGCCATTCGCCTCCCTGAATAAAGTTCCTTACGGTAAACTGGCTAGCCTCCGTCTCATTCAACATCGCTTTGTAACCCGGCCAAGTAACCCTAGCGCTTGTATTCGAACCAGGTCCTCTGTTCATGTACTCCCCATAGTAAAGCGTACTCAATGATTGATTACCATTCCACTCCAACCAACCCGCCGGATCTATCACATCTCCGATATACGACCGCAAAATCACGGTCCTCGAGTACTCCTTCCACGGCCTCCCGAGGTACGATTTGAACATCGACTGGTTAGGGATCAGCTCCGATCCGGCAGCGATTTTGCATTCCAGTATGGATATACCAGTGTTTTGATTCGGATCGTCTCTACCTTGAGCAGTGAAGATATTCTTCTGCTTTGGATCTGGTTGCCGCGCGTAGAAGTTAGATTTTTGGAAAACAACGGCGGCGTTCCCGAAGACGAAATCGACGGTGCCGTAGACGTCGCATTCCCGGTAGAATTGTCGGAGGGAGTGAACGTAGAGGGTGTCTTGGTAGGCTACGAAGCTGCATTGGTAGAAGACGGAGAAATCGGACCCACTCCTCAATGCAACTGCTTGGTGTTTGCTGGGGCCCGCATAGTTTTCAATTGTTATACCCTTAGCCATGAAATTTGCACCTGATACAACTGTAGATAATTTATATAATTAAATGTCTGTTTATAATGATAATTTATTGTAACGATAATAAGAGTAAACTACGTTTTTGTCTTAAATATAGGTGATTTTACAATTTTAGTTTTCTTTTTTTCTTTTTTTAACTCGGTTTTATTTTGAGATTTTCGTAAAGCTTTTGTCCAAAATTTTAAGCAAAATGGCAATTTTGGTTCGTAAATATAGCCAACTTTTGTTATTTTCATTCAAAAATAACAATAATCATTTTAAAAACATTACAAAAAACACAATATCAAAGATGCTGGAAAAAAGTTTTTGGAACCAGTGTTACAAAAGTTCGCTATACCAGAAACCAAAATATAATTTACTCTAATGATAAAATTTGATATTAACTAACTAAATATATGATGGAGTAAATTAAGTTTTTATACATAATTTAATTTCTAGTTACACAACTATGTAAAACGGACACTCTAACTCATCTGTAATCAGAAATTAAATTATGTCTATCTAAACTTTAAAATATAATTTGAAATCATATTAATTAGATTCAAAACATATCCAAATACCTATTGCTATGACTATTTAACACATTATCGTTTTGTTATCTAAGGATACATTATTCAATGTACATAGTGAAAAACAGCAATGAATACCTTTAAGTCTTATAAAAGTTTGAATTGATATAGGATCTAACAAGTAACAAATGTGTGATAATCAGGTGAATATATTATCTGTTACTGTAAATGACAAGAGAGCCGGTCAACAATAACGTAAATTGAGTTTGGAAAATAGAAAATTTTTTTAATATGAAAAATGTTAACATATATTGATTATACTGATTAGGGTTTTGGGGGCATGTTGTTATATAGTTTAATTGGTGGTACATTATACGTAGGTGCATTTACATGAAAATGGGGCCCGATTATTATAAAACAACCACACCGACAAAGCATTGGCATTTCCGTGACCTACGGCCCAACCATCTGCCATTTCTGTAGATCGAACCTTAATTTAAGCCTAAATAAAATATATAAAATACTTATTTGTCAGTCCAACATTGGATTGCCTTGCTTTTCTTTTCTCACGTTAATTTGTGGTACCATACGCTTACTAAATCTTTCATATTTTATATATAGGGTTGGTATTCCAATTCAATTTGTATTTATTTCTTTTATTAACATTTATTACAGAACATTAATACTCCCTCCGTCCCAAAATGATAGTCCACAGACAAAAAACACACAGATTAAGAAAACATTAAATGCATCTTACTTTTTCCCACAAAATGACTGTTTTACCCTTTCTTTGCATTTAATGCCGGCACTAGATGTGTTGGCTGTTATAATTACAGTTAGGGGTATTTTGGTAAAAATGTCATTTATATTTAGCAGTGGACTAACATTTTGGGACAAACAAAAAAGGAAACATGGACTATCATTTTGGGACGGAGGGAGTATATAGTTTGTTTTTCACTTATTTTAATATCTTAGGTAGTTGATGTCAAATTTTCTAATTAATCGTGTTTTAAGTTGTGCCAAAGACATGTAATATTTTAAGTTGTATCTTCAAGTGATCATCATAAAATATTAATTCTTAGAACTTTGAACCAGTATTAACAGTTACTTGAACTATTAGTCAACACTTAAATATAATTAAAAAATGACATTAGTTAAACTAAACGGAGCTTTATGGAGCAATTCTTTGTACTATTCTCATTGTTTTTGTTTATTTATTTGAACGGTGACTATAATACAAAATTTAAACTTAATGATCATGTGTTAAATAGTTCGTCTTGACAAAATATACGTATATTATTTTCTTATCTCCTTCCCAAATCTTTTGGGATGTTCTTGTGCTCTTAACTAAATATGGAAATAATAATAAGAACACGTGATATCTATATTGGTGTTCCGTTCATGCACAAAACTATTACGCCTACTAACATCAAATCAATTAAATTACAATTTTAGATTTGTATGAATAGTAAATAAGATATTGATAAAGGGTTAATGACTTCGTTAATTTTGCCTATTTAAGTAATAAGATATATTTTCTACCAATTAATATGTAGATTAATAAATTTCTTGTAACGAATTAAAATATTACTTAAAAAATGCACTTTGATATACACTTTGATAAAGCCATATACTTACTTGCATAAACAAATCATAAAATAACAAATATTTTTGTTAGATTCTTGTTATAGGATGATATGCTTCCAAAATTTATATGCTATGTACGAAAGAGCAGTAGTGATTTACTTACTGACGGTGGCTGATCGGAAAGTAGTCCAGCCGTCGATGACGTTCCGGTTGCCTTTGATCAGCGTTTTGCCGATCCCGTCGCCCACGAACGTAATCATTTTCTTCTTATTTATCACTTCCACATACTCGTAATACGCCCCTGCTTTTATATATATCACGAACCTCGTCGTACTTGAGTTCGGTGCCGCATTTAAAGCTTCTCCGATGGTTGTAAAGTTTCCACTTCCGTCCTGCGCCACCACCAAATCGTAAGTCGTCTCATTCGTCGTAGTTTGCAACAACCGTCTGTCGCTCCTTTTCACCCACCGTGGGAATCCACCGGACATCTCGCCGTACTCCGACTTCCCTCTCGACGTACCATTTATTTTCTTCAACAACGCAAGCGAGTTACTAACCTGACGAGAAATCCCTTTCAACGCCTTACGGAAATGACGGCTGATTTTAACCTCCGATTTGCTGCCGGAGAACCCGTCGAGACATGTCCCCTGATTCGTCATGGCGGCGCTGAGCAACGTTTGGAGATCATTATATTTATCCGCAGACGATTTCGACAGGTCGGAGACGGCGGTTTTGAGCTGGGAGACAGTATCCAAGAACAAAGTATGACAATCCTCGAGTGCGCGGATCTCGAGAAGAGTGAGATGAGGCAGCTTGCGGCGAACGTTGGTGACGTTGAAGTCGGTGGATCGGACGTCGGAGATAGTCTCGCTGACGGTCGCGGAGATAATATCCGGTAAAGACTTTGAGCTGAGATCTGGTACGATTCTTGTGAGCGTGGAGATGCAGAGGTCGTGGTAAAGTGCACCGGCGCATTGTAGTTGTGCCGTTTGAGTTTGTACTCGTTTGTGAATGTGTAAATGTGAAGCGGGATTTTTTGCAAATAATGAAAGTGAAGGGTGGTGATTTGCAAATGTAAAGAAAGAAGAAACGGAGAATGCAAGTAAGAGGAGGGCTGACATTGGCATAACGAGCATCATCACACGGCGACGTTTAAATTCTTGTGAAGTGAGATTGGTATGCATGGTGGTAATGGTGGTGGATGCAAATGCAAAGTGGTGGACAAGACAGGGTCTGGAGAGATGGTGGGATATATAAGAGAGAGTTTCTACTTTTGGGAGTAAGGTCTAAATACGCATTATCTTACTCAAAGTTGCAATATTTTTCTTTTTGTATAATCAATTAAGATTATTATCAATAAAAAGCATCATAAGTTTAAGTTTTTATATATAAACTTATTAAGTTAAAAGTCCGTTAAACGTGTTGATGAAACACAAATATGCATATTTTATCATTGTTATTTTTTGTTTGTTAGAACGCTATTAATTTAGTCGATATTAAGATCAATAGATGCAGTTCCCACGCAGCCTGCGGGTTTCAAGCTGGAGCCATAACATTGTGCGCGCGCATCGCCCCACTTGATTGGTGACCGCGGTGTAGAGGAATGTGGAGGTTCCAGACGCCACATAGTTTCTCTCTCTCCCTCTCTCTCTCTGTCTCTCTCTCTCTCTCCTGCAATGAAATGGAATGAAGCAAATCAAGAATCTGAACGAAGAAGAATAAATAAAGAAACGGTTGGATATTAGGAAAATTACAACTCTGGTCCTATATTTGCTATAAATTTACAAAATTGGTAAAATCATAAATATATTAATTTTAATATATTGTTTTTCTTTTTTTAATTTAATTTAATATAATTTGTTATTTAGTTTAATTATTTATTTAATAAAAAAAAGTGAGTGGTAGTGAATGATACTATTTCCAACAATTTAAGGGTTCAGGGTGAGTAGTCACGGCTGCCTTTGGTGTAATAGAATTAGTAAAAAATATTCAGTAGTACGGCGGATCCAATATGTAGCGCGTGGTATTTTGTCAAATTTGGATTGTGCAAATCCGTCGGTACAATCCTATAGTGAGGATTTCTAATGGAAACTGCGGTGAAAATAAGTTTTTTCCTAATAGAGCAACCGTTAAAAATTTATGTAATCCTTGATTTTTTTCTAATAAAAAACATATATTAATACGAATGTCTATTAATAGAAAAAAAAATTAAGTGTTCATATATTCTGAACATTTTCTATAAACATAGCATTCTAATATATATAATCAACATTCATTCTCGAATTCTTTAACATTTTTTATTATCGTTTGAACTTGATCATATGTGTGTGTGTGTGTATATATATATATATATATATATATATATATATATATATATATATATATATATATATATATATATATATATATATATATATATATATATATATATATATATATATATATATATATATATATATATAAAGAGAGAGAGAGAGGGGGAGAGAAATTAGGATTATATATAAATTTTAAATATTGTGTGAATGTATGATCAATTGCGGATCAATCATTTAATATGGACATTATATAGTAATTTGGTTAATTAAATTAATTATAAATTAAATTAAATCCTTATATTTATGAAAGATAATTTAAGTATCAAAATCAATTCCTATTATTATGGAAGATAATTTAATTTTCAAAATCAAATCCCTATATTTATAGAATAAAATTTAAATTTCAAAATCAAATCCTTATATTTATGGAACAAAATCATCTATTGGGCCATCATTATCTCCGCGTTCTATCTATCATCGTCATACATACAACACCTTCAGCCTTTATCACAAACCATGATCATCTTCATCATACGCAACGTCTTCATCATCTACACGACCACGATTACCACCAGCCAACGACACCAATATCACTTTATTACAGCCAACACCATCGTCAGACCATCATCGACATACCACAAGAGAGAAAAGAAGAAAGCATTAGAGCAATGTTGATCCTCTTGCAAATTAGTATTTTGAAATTGATTTTTGATGAGTATACTGATTTTTAAATTGATTCGTGAATAATGAAACGCAAAAGAATGTAGTTCAGAATGGAAGCCAATCATTGAATGTAATACAGACTTGAAACTCATTCTTGAAGAATGTAACACATAATTGAAACTGATTCTTGAGGAATGTAAAACAAAATTATAGAACATAGAAGATATGGATTCTTGAATGGAACGAAAATTTGAAACTGATTCTTGAAGAATAGAACGCGCATAGAAATGCCTTGTACTTTATGAAATGCCATATAGCATGTGCATGGAAATATCATTTTTTTATTTTGTAGGTAATGCATGAAAATGCAATCGAGTTATATTATTTTTAGATTACATATTCTTTTAGAATGCTTATTCTTTTTATGCTATGTGAAATTCCATCTATTGGGCTCACGAATATCATTTTTTCACTTAGTGATTCTTTAAAATTTTAGATAAGAGTTGAAATTAATGAAAAATCACATAAGAATTAAAATTTAATTTGATTCAAACATGATAAAAAAAATTGGTCCAACATGCATCCTTAAAATACGTCCTTCCTAATTTTATTTGAAAAAAATAGTCTAATCTATCCTTATAGTGGTTTGACTATAGAAAATATTTAATTTTTTCCTTCTAATTATCATCATGCCAATATTGATCATACCTCTCCATTTTTTATCTAAAGGACACAAATTAATGATACATTGATACTATTTTTGTAATTCACATGTGGTCCTAACACACCACACACACACACACACACATATACATACATACATATATATATATATATATATATATATATATATATATATATATATATATATATATATATATATATATATATATATATATATATATATATATATATATATATTGAAGGTTTTCTATGCAAACAATGAACAAATAAACTCTTATGGTTCACAGGCAACCCTAGAAAGATCTATGTTTTCTTCTATGAAAATAATAAACTAAAACCTAAGGCCAACAATTATTTCTAAAGTTTAAGACAAGAATTACCAACCTTTGAATCTTGTTCTTGAAGCTAGCAGCACAAGTGTCCTGCCTCAAATGCAAGTCACACCCAATGCAATGGAGAAGACAGTCTAGCAGAGTAATCTTGGTGATAAATGGCGCAGAGAATGAGGGTGCCAGGTGCCTCCTTTTATAGCCTCCAAGGGTTACAGCTGAAACCCTAAGGAGCCTCCTTAATGGGCAAGCCTGTTGACCATTTGGACCAGACTTTCTAAACCCTAATTAGGGTTTTCTCCACCCTTGGAAGAAGCCTCCAAGGTGGCGCCAAATCTAGCCCCTGGCATTTGGTTTGTCAGTAATTCAACTATTGAATAAATACAAACCAGTCCCTGTACTTTTAATTAATTAATTTAATCACTGAATTAAATACAATTAATTCTAGATTAAATCTTAATTAATTATTATAGTTTCTAATTAATATATTAACACTTAAATATATTACTAAACCATTTAATTAATTCTATTGATTTATTAAACATTTAATAAATCAACATTTTACTCTACTGAACTCTATCCTAACCTCCAGCTATGAGGGCAACCCAAATGGACTTTGCTTCAATTAACAAGATAAATATAAATATAAAGTCAAGGCTTAGACACCTAATCCAACATATATATATATATATATATATATATATATATATATATATATATATATATATATATATATATATATATATTGGATTAGGTGTCTAAGCCATGACTAATAATTTGTATTTACCTAATTAATAGTAGCAAAGTCCATTTGGGTTGTCCTCATAGTTGTAGCTTTGGTAGAAAGGTTCGGAGAAAGAAAGATTGATTTATTATATGATTAATAAATCAATAGGAATTAAATAAATAGTTTATTAATATATTAAAGTGATAATATATTAATTAGAAACTATATTAATTAATTAGAAATTAATCTGGAAGTAATTGGAATTAATTTGGTGATTAATTGAATTAATTAAAGGTGCAGGGGCTGTTTTGTAAATACTCAATAGTTGAGCAGTGACTGTCGAGGCTGGTTTAATGTTGGTGATTTTTAGGATGTATTTATCCTTAATTTCGAGTTTGATAAATAGAGGATAACTAGGTTTAATTCAAATGATAAAAGGTTTATCTTGATTTGAATTAAAAAAGGTTTATCTCTAAGGTTTATCCATAACCACCTAGAGCCTATAAATAGAGACCCCTGGCATCATAATTCATGCCACCTTTTTGACTCCTCCCTCTCTCTGGATTTCGTCCACTTCCTAGCTCCCTGTGTGTGATCGTATTTGAGGCAGGACACTTGTGCTGCTCAGCTTCCAAGAAAACCTAAAGGTTAGTTTTTCTTATTTATTCTCTTAGTCATTTTTTAATTGGCCTTTAGGAATTTAGTTACATGTTCAAAGTAAGAAAACATAGATCCAATCTAGGTTGCATGTGAACTTAGGTTTTAGTTCATAGATTTGCATAAAACCTTTCAGTGGTATCAGAGCATTTGGTTGTTTTCTTATTGAATTGTAATAGTTTTTCCTAAAATTTAGGGTTTATTGTTTCTAAACCCTAAATAGGGCCAATCGATTTTTAGGGTTAGGGTTTTTGAAACCCTAGCCCCTCCCCTTGGTATTTTCGAAATTTTCATAGGGTTTTAGAAGGTATTCTATTTTTGGTAACTTTTGATTATTTAATAATTGGATTACCTTAAACCTATTATTTGTTTTTCGAAAATTAGGGGGTTTAAGATAGGTTTAAATTAATTTGATTAATTTGTGATACCTATATGGATTTAATTAATTTAATTAATTGTTTAATTAAAAGATAAATTAAATCATTTAAAGGTTTAAATTTAGTTTTTAATTAATTGTTTAATTTCAAAAAATTAAATAGATAAACCAGGAATATTTTAAAAGGTTTAAAATACTTCTTATACCTATCTGGATTTAATTAATATAATTAATTGTTTAATTAAAAGATAAATTAAATCATTTAAAGGTTTAAATTTAATTTTTAATTAATTGTTTAATTTCGAAAAAATTAAATAGATAAACCAGAAATATTTTAAAAAGTTTAAAATACATCTTATATATATATATATTATAATTAAAAGTTATATTATATGTATAAGATAATTGGTCAGTCAAATCAATAGTAGACCTCATTCACAAAACTGTCCTATAAAGAGGGTATAAGGAGACTGTCTATAAAATGGTAGTCTAATGGGTGTCCACTCTCACCACCGCTCTCCTGGTCAGTCGAGTGTCGTTAGCCGAACGGGTTTGATAGGACCGCTTAATTTCATTAAAAGTATAATGTTATTAATCAAAGTAATAGAACAATTTTATAAAATCTCAAATCTAGTTACTTTAGGAAAAATGTGAAAGAGATGCTAACCCATGAAATTGCACATTACACTTTATGAGATATTAGTGGAGCGTGTGTGGTTAACCGACACACTAATAGGGGCTCATAAAGAGTGGTAATGGGTTTCTCATGATTTATCATTGTTGATGGAGCGTGTGTGGTTAATGGCACATCAATTAGAGATGACAAATGACATTGAGGTTACCAAGCTAATTTGCATGGTTATTCACATGTTAAGCTGATTCAAAATAAATATATTAAAATTTTTGTTTTTAATTAAGAAGCCTTATTCGGGTTAATCGAGTAACCCAAATATTAATTATCTTAACCGATAACCGAACCACATTCTCTTAAATGGTTTGGGTATACCCGATTAAGCCACCCAAAACCCGAATAACCCGAACCGTTTAACCCATTTCTTATTTGGTTCGGGCGGGTTATTCGGTTATGGTTTTTTCTCGCACCCCTACCTGGAATGAGTTAAAAAATTATATATTTTATCTCTATTTTATTTGTGTATCGAGAAAGATAAGGCATCTCAGTCACAAATAGAAGAGCATATCCGAGATTAAACATGCCATTGAACAGTTTAATGAATCTCACAGATCTAGGAATTTCATAAGATTGAAATTGATAAATGTATATCTACCTTAATGACCACTGTGTTGTGATTACGGCATCACTCTTCACAGCATGGTTGGGATATTTTGGGTCCTAGCCTTGTTAAATAATATAATTGGGTAATTGTTTAAGAAGGATTAAAATTAAACTTATAAATTCAAATTTTATAGATGTCTAAAGAAAGTGTCATTCTCCTCCTTCACCCATTTCTGAGAGCTTCAGAAAGCACCTGTTAAATATGGTAAGGCTGACTGGCCTGAACTATGTGGTATGGTTTCACAAATAGAGAATGGTTCTTAGTTTTGCTGGCATACCATATTTGATTAAGTGTCCGCTCCTTGTTCTACCAAAGCATGGCATCACACAGTAGCTTGTGATGAGCATGACCCCTTAACTATTGAGTCAAAGGAAGTTCGTTGCCTTATGCTATTGATCATTGACCCCGAGTTCCGCAGGGATTTAGAATTCCTGGAGTAAGATGAGTTAGCACATCTGGTTGAGGAAAGGTTCCGAGAACCGGTTGAAAAAGAACGAACTAGGATCTTCAAAGAATTTGAAGTATGCAAGCTAGAAGGAAGTAGCACCCGTTTGCATGTTCTCGAGATTGAGGGATACATAGGCAAACTATATAAAATTGGTCACCCCTTTTGATCAGGAGTTAGCATTAGCTCCACTCGCTGATCTGTTCATCCAGATGTACAGAAAGGGAAACCAGGGTAAGACTATCATGGGAATGCATTCAATGTTGACTCTGTATGAGTCGTTCATGGAGAAGCATAGTTCCATTAATTCGGCTGCTTCAGGATTGAGTCCAGCAATAAGGCACATCAAGAAATGATCCAGATCGTCTGGACCGGTTCTTCGATGTCTCAAACTGGGAATCCACAAGGTGGGACACAGTCACGGAAA
Source organism: Cichorium intybus (assembly GCA_023525715.1). Taxonomy (NCBI): domain Eukaryota; kingdom Viridiplantae; phylum Streptophyta; class Magnoliopsida; order Asterales; family Asteraceae; genus Cichorium; species Cichorium intybus. Next base: position 159,312,188 of record CM042010.1, on the reverse strand, counting down.
GATTGGAAAAATGCTCCGAAGCCGAACGGTGTGGCAACTCAAGAATATCTTAAAACTCAGAACTCCTGATCCTAAATACCTTGATACAGGATGTGTTTCTCACTTGTGCTGCTCAGCTTCCAAGAAAACCTAAAGGTTAGTTTTTCTGATTTATTTTTTTAGTTATTTTTTAATTGGCCTTTAGGAATTTAGTTACATGTTCAAAGTAAGAAAACATAGATCCAATCTAGGTTGCATGTAAACTTAGGTTTTAGTTCATAGATTTGCATAAAACCTTTCAATATATATATATATATATATATATATATATATATATATATATATATATATATATATATATATATATATATATATATATATATATATATATATATATATATATATATATATATAGTGTCAAATGTCATTAACTGTTAGTGATATTTCTAATAATAGCAGGGTCCTTTTGGGTTGTCCTCAGGAACCAGAAAAACAAACTTGTGACAGAAATAAATTGGGAGAAATTAGTTTATTAATTTGGCATGTTATGATAAATTAATTAGAAACTAACTAGTAATTAATTTGGAAGAAATTAATTTCATGGACTAGATGTTAATTAATTAAATAGTTTAATTAATAGAAAAAGTCTATGGGCAAAGTGGAAGGAGGCTCCTAATTCGGCTTCCCTATAAATAGACAGCTCTGGTGTAACGCCTGGTTTCTTATATAAAGTATACCCAAAATTTTCAAAAAATAAACACATCAAAAATGGGTATACTAGTACCCAAACCGCAAAAACAATATGTTATCAAAATTTAATTACATATAGAGGTCCTCACAAACCAGACCATGCATTACAAATATCAACTACAAAGTTGTATACTAAAGGACAGGCTCTAAGTTGTCCATCTCTCAATCACATGCCTTCCCTTATCACTACTACAAATTCCTGCAAAACACATATACAAACAACATATAAGCTTATAAAAGCTTAGTGAGTAATCTCCATGCTCGACATCATCACAAGATGTGTCAATAATTATAAAGACATGGTATCAACCACAATCTTACAACACAATCCACACGTCTCTTAGTACACACTCTCATCATGTATTTTGATAATTACGTTAGCAAAGATATGCCTCCTCTTTCATCTGAAATCTGCAATTTCATTAGCTTCACAAACATCAGCTAATCACTATCAAACACCAACTCAATAGTAGGTACCACATCCAGTATAACTCATAAACTCAATAATAACACTCGCCTATACTCATTCCTCAATCAGCTATACTCAATTACAACAGCTCTCATAACTGTAACAATATGACTAAAAGACTCTATAACTCAATCGCACTAGCAATTACTTTGCTCTTACAAATCAGTATGTATATACTCAACTTAGTTATTGTTATCCATAGATAACAAATCAATCTACAAACGGGTTATAACAGTAACAACATAACACACACACATATATATACACAATAACTACCAAATATATCTCTACTCAAGTACTAGAGAGTACTCACCTGTGAGTGTTTGGTATATGATGACTCAGAGTCTCTAATTCACGTGTCTCTCCCACGTGTATCAACTATATTTTGACATCATATAGTTACTCACAATCATCCTCACAAATCCTACAAGGGCTTGGCTTAAAAGGTTAAGCTATTTAAAAGATACAAAATTTTTGTTTAGGGGAGATAGAGACGCTATCTTTAAATATAGAGGCCCTATCTTCAATAGAGATTCTATCTACAAAAGATAGAGGCGCCAACTATGCTGCAGTCCCCAAAATCACGACTTAACTCATTCAACCACAAAAACTCATCAATTATCACCTCAATGGCTAAGGAAAACGTTCTAGGATCATCTACTAACATCATATATCACTATAACTACTCAAATACTCAAATTCAACACTTAGGGTTTCAAAGAAACCCCCTATTTGCTCAAAAATCACTCACCTTATTAATTTAGTGATGAATTGCACCTTCTTGATGTTAGATTCGATCCTCCTTAACTTCCTCTATGTTTTTCCTCGACCAATTTTGAACAATTTAGGCTTAATCGCCACTGAGAGGTGTTTGGAAATGTTTCCCCCCAAATAAACACGTAACAGACTAAGTAAAGAAGTCTGACCCACGAAGATAACGTCCTTATCTTCCATAGATAACATTTCTATCTTCTTGAGATAGCGGCCCTATCTTTTAGAGATAGCGGCTCTATCTTAACTGTAATGCTTATCTCCACCAATTTTGGTATAATACTCTCCACAACTCAAACTCACTCCTAACAAGTTCCAAATTTCAAATAATACACAAGAAAAGACTCCTACCTCTTCTTACTCGTCAAATGACTTAAAACACAAAGGCAATCACAAAAGATCGCTATACCTCTACTTAAACAAGTCACAACTAAAACCACGCTAACTAAAAGCTAACGACTCCACTTACCTATACAAGCATCTAGATGGAAAACGAATCTCACATATGGATCAAACCCTAAGCACTCCTTGGCCTCCTCCTTGAGCCGCCAGTTTCCCTTACCCACCCTTTTGGCGAAATCACAAACCCTTTTAGGGTTTTGTGCCTCTTGCCTCCTCCCTAGTGGAACCTCTGTCAGTTTGTTCTTCTGGTGTTCTTGGGTGTGAAACAAAAGAAGGATTGTGGTTTGGATCCTTTACATCCAAACAAATGTATAAATTCATGTTCATCTTTGTAAAGTTTCTACAATTGATATGAACAACATAATCCTTACTAGTTTTGTATGAACTTATGATTTGATATTGTTAAGTCTTTCGCTGTGCAAATTGTTTTGTTATTATGATCAAAACCCTTCAATGGTATCAAATCCTGTGTTTATGGGTTGTATGCACTTCAGATCCCAAATTAAATTGTGAATTATGTTTGCATGCTTGTGTTTTTTTTTTTGAAAATCTAAGGTTTATGCTAGAATACTTATTGAATTGCATGTTATGATTTTCGCTGATTAGGGTTTGCTAGAATGCCTTTTTCGAAAACTCCTTAGGGCTTGGTAGTGACCTTGGGCTTTTTCTTATGTATTATGGTTTCTAGAATACTAGGGTTTCATGACGCCTAGGGTTAACAACCCTTACTTTTCTTGCAAGTTTCCTAACTTGCTTTGCCTCCAAGCTTACCCTTATTGCCTTATATGCAAATATGATAAATTGGTTAATGTTTAAATTAATATTTAACATTATGTTAATAGAATTAATAGTTAAACATAAAGTTTAAAATGTTTAAACTTTATGTTTTTATATATATATATATATATATATATATATATATATATATATATATATATATATATATATATATATATATATATATATATATATATATATATATATATATATATATATATATTAAAATAGTATCTATATGTATAACTTAAATATTAAAATAAAAACATTGGTCAAACCATGACTAGACTCACCCGTGCTTTAAAACGTGTTTAGAGGGTTTGAAAGAGGTTTCTTATGATTCCTAATGAGATCGATTTTTAAATAACATTCATTGCTTACCACCCTCACCGCCTGCCGCATTTTTCCTGAGTGGAGTTACCGAAAGAGTTTGATGGGACAACGTTTCAAGTTAAAACGTATTAACTTAAAAGCATTAAAACAAAAGTCTCGTTGTAAGTAAAATAAAACTTGAATCCTATGCTACCCATGAAACACGCACATTTTCTTTATAATATGTTGACCGAGCTGTGCGGGTTGTCGGCACGTCAAACGGATATTATAATTGAAGATGATGTGACACTCGCGATATTCAATTGTATTTTGAGCCGGGAATCACACGTTATTTGCATGGTTGATCCACCATCTAATCCATTATCCACGACATCTTGTCATGGATTGATATGGGCATAATCGAGATTAACATGTCGTTGACCTTAGTCAATAAATCTCAAAGATCTAGGAATTTCATAGTGACTGAAATTGACAAACGTTTTATCTACATTAATGATCATTATGGTGTGACTACGATATCCCTCTTCACATCATGAAGTAAATTGTTGGATCCTGGCCTTGTTGAACATTATTGGGATATTTATTTTAAGGATCAAATCAAACTAACCAAAACCTTGTTTTATAAATGTCTGCTGCAAGTGTCAACTCCTATTTTCCTTATCCTCCTCTTCCTTCTCCACAACCACCTCTCTCAAACTTCTCAATGCAATACATCCTTGGTATGGACAAGCTTGATGGTCTAAATTACTTAGACTGGCTTCGGATATGGAGAATAGTTCTCAGACTCGAACGAAAGCTTTATACCATTGAGAAACCTGTTCCTAAACCACCTCTAGACGGCGCTACAAGAGATGTCAAAGACGAATATGAGAATCGTCTAGATGAGTCTGATGAATTTTGTTGCCTTATGTTATTGACGATGGTTCCTAAGATCCGAAGGGACTTAGAATTTCTTGGTCCATATAACATAGTTAACCTGCTCGATGATATGTTCCAAAAGCGGGTTAGGCAAGAACAAATCAAGATCATGATAGACCTTATAGAGTGCAAGTTAGAGGAAGGAGGTAGTTTTAATGTTCATGTCCTTAAGATCGAGGCATAATTTGACAAGCTGGAAAGACTTGGTTTTCCTATCAGCCGTGAGCTGGGTACCTGTATCATCCTTAACTCTCTTACAAGCTCATATGATCTTTTCATTCAGATCCATAGGATGAGAAATATGGATAAGTCTATAATAGAAATGCATTGCATGTTCACGGTGTATGAGTCTTACATGGGCATACATGGATCCTCTGGTTCAACTAAGAGATGTCAAGAAGAAACGGCCTAGGGCAACCGGTAGTCAATTCTAAGATGTTTCAAACTGGGAATTCTCAGGATGGATATGTTTTAACCAAAAACAAGAAAAATGGAAGATGCTCAAGACATTTGATGAAGTAGTTGAAAGCCTCAGAATCGGAGATTAGTCAGTGTACGAAAGCTGGTCTTGATACCTCGTCAGGAAAATTCATTTTCCAAAAAAAAAAATTAATGATTGGCCGAAAAACTCATGTTTTGTCTTAAAAGAAGAGGAAATCGGTAAAGCCCACTATACTATGCCATATTTGAACATGAATCAATAGTATATCCAACAAAAAAAAAAAGGATTAATGATTAAAGATATTCAAAACCTAAAATTGATTACCCTTTCGGTTCATCGTCCCAAAATATGGTATACTCCTTTTTCATTACTTCAGTCCAGAACTATCCATTTGAACATGAAATACATTTTTACATTAAAAAACTATCCATTTAAACAAGAACTACTTTTTTACTTGCTTTTAATGCCTTTATTAAAAAAAAAAAGATAAAGTTTAAACGTTGTTTTTCTATAATAATTGAAGACGCGTTGATATGAGGGAGGTTGGACCTGATCAGCTTCATTTATGTTTATTGGTTAAAACAATGTCTAGTTGCTATTTTTCATAACTATGAATATTTTTTAATATTTACGGGCATCAAAATTTAATTGGGTCAGTCTGCAGATTTTGGCGATCATTTTTTATTCAACAAAACGGTAACTTAATAAATATTGTATAAAATATTCCATTTCAAAAAACAGGAACCGGGAAATTGTACAGGTACCGAGTACGGGTCAGGCTGGCCTATTACGAACAGGGCCGCTCTAAAGGGGGTGTGGGATGTGCAATTGTATAATATCTGTGTCGTTTATATAGAACGAAAAAATTACGTTTAGTATATTATTGACGGAAAAATCCGTTAGTAATCCGTTGCTAAAACCAATTTCAACGGATTAATGACAGAATATTACTATTGCCTTAAAAAGTCATGTCAAATGACTTATCCATTAATTCTTTGCAAAAATCTATCAATAATAACTCAGTAAAATTTCATCACTAATCCCTCACAGATTTCATCTATTCGCACATGACCTTCAAATCAACGGACCGGCCCTGATTACGAAGCTTGGATTTTACGGCCTCCATCCAAAACACATATCAAGCACCTTTGTAGTCAAATTGAATATTATGAAACAGTCGTCATTATAATAGACAAGAGAGTAATGAACATTCTATAGCTACCACGTTTATCTTAAAAGTTACAATTTAGACAAGGCAACAAAGATTAAACTTGACAAATATCCAAGTTTTTGAGATTCCTATACTAATATGATGATTTTAAATCCAAAATCAAATATATTAATTAAAATGCATATATGATTTGTGTAACATCTCGTTCTGAATTGATAGAAAAGTGAGAAAGGTTTTAGGTGGCAGGGTTTAGTTTATAATAGTTCGTCTCATATTGATAGAAAATTAGAAATTTGATCGCCTCGAAAGTTTTATATCATGTGCTAAAAAATAACCTTTATCTCAGTTTAAAATTGATCCAGAACTTATTCAATTAATTTATAACTTCTAAATCAAGGTATTAGTACATGGTTGGAAATAAAAATCAAATTTTAGTATTTGTTGGGACATTGATGATACTTTCTAAAGAACACAACATGGCTTTGTTTGACTTTGGAGTATATAGCATATGGGTATGTTGGGCTTCTTAATTTATCATTCATATGTATCTGAGTATCTCGTTAATTTGACTATATGACATGTCGTCACAAATTACAGATAGACCTTTATTTATTTTATTTATCATTTGGAATTTTGGATACCTTAATTTCGAGTTTTCGACGAACCTTCCTTAATCTATTGTCAATCGAATAAATCAGTTTACCCAAACTAAATATCCACCAGATGATAATTACATATTTTTAAAAGGAAAAAAAAAAAAAAAAAAGATAGCTGCCTTATACAGTTGGGTTAATTTTGTTTAAACCAAATGGATAGAAACTAATGTGTTTCCACCAAGTAGTAGGCGTTTTTAAAGTGTTTTTTATTTTTTAAATAAGTAAAACGATTGTAGTTTGCGGACCAAATTTGTAGAAAAAAACAGATAAAACAGACGTCTACAATATGTAAGAAAATGACTTTTTTTTTAAATCTACGGGCTGCTAAATAAACTAAAAATTAAATAACTTTTGTATTTTTTTTCTCTTTAAGCATTATATAAAATATAATTAAGAAGTCACTCAATAAAAATGATCTTACTATATATCATAAATGGTTTAATAATTTGTTAGAAAAAGTCTTTTTAACTTTTTTTTGCTCACTCAAAGATTAGATATCTGAGTTATAATTAGTTTATTAGTTATAATTTATTATAATTAAAGATATTTTATATTTTACTGTTGAAATTCTAAGGCTAGATATCTAAGTTATAATCATATTAATAATAATACTATAATATTTTTAATTTTTTATAGATTTATTATTTAAATGCACCATAATATATAACCTAACAATTTAATGACTTCAAAAATATACCAAGTTAAATATATGTTAAATTACAATGGTTGTAGCGCTATATGCAAAACTATATAAATATTATATTTAATTATTAAAATCTATGATAGAAAATTAAATTAATGTAATAAATAGTTCGGATGTAATCGAAAACATAAAATTGTCTAATAATGTAAGAATTAAAAAAATAAAAAGCGTGTTTTTTATGCTTGAAGATGTTTGAAGAATTGAGAAGTTGTTATACGAGTCTTCTACAAAAAACGACATAGAGACATTGTTAGATTTGTGGTTTTTTTTACAACCTTTTTATATGTTTTTTATAGTTTTATTTTTCATGAAAATGTTTTTATAAATTGTTTTTTTAAGAAAGTTACGTTTATATATATATATATATATACTAGCTGCGTACCCGCGCAATGCAGCGGTAGCATATTGTTTCGTTTCGGCGACTACGAGTTAGGTTTTGGGTTTCAGATTTGCCGCAGGGGGTGGGGTGGGGGGTTTAAGGAAGTATGAAAGTTCTTTCTTTGTATGAGAGCATGAAGTGTTGTATGAAAGTTCAAACTGTTTAAAGGGAAAACAGCAAGTCCACGGTCAAACAACATGAATAATAGAAACATTTGAATTCAAGAGGGACATAACGGATAATTTAACTGAAATGAAGTTATTCTGAACCCCCTGTTGAGACAATAACAATCTGAACGAAGAGATGCCTATTGAATGCATTAGAAATATCGCAAAACTAACCCATGACATCGTATTACTTAATAAAAAGCTCATATATGTGCTTCTGTTGAATGGAACCGGCCAAATCGGTAAAATTCAAAAAACAAAGATGAACACTAAGAGTTCTTGAAAGGATATACAAAAATGAAATATTTATGCAATTAACTACCTTTAATCCCATTATAATCCCAAGTCATTGACATCATATTACTCAATTTGAAGTTTCAACACACAAATCTGAAGATGTAATTAAGTGAGATGCTAAGAAATGAGGTTAGATTCACATTATATCATCTTTGACCCAATTAAGTATTACAGAAAAAACCAAAACTAAAATGAGGTTAGATTTCACAATGCGGCGGACGACGGTTAGTATTATTCTGGCGAATAGCTCCTGAGCGGTGATTAGTTTCGTCTCATCTATGTAGCGGACGTTTTATGCACGGAATTGGTTAGTAGTTTCTTTCTTGCGATGATTTTATTATGATGATTATTTTTTTTGGCAGCGTCATACTGATAAGTTCTATTAGTAAAAATATGTTAACGGCTTGTGAATGCGGTGATCTAACCTAACTCTTAAATTTTGATCTTTGGTGGATGAATAATACATTATTAGATCTTAAAAAACCAATGGGTAATTTCGGACTAACTTATTGGTAAAAACGTTCACGTTGATTAAACTAAATGTAAAAAGAGACGACTTTTTATGTGCTATGTTGTAATCTAAAAGTGAAGCAACTTGTGATTTTGAGTAAAAGCACAGAAAATGGTTAATTATTGGGAGGCCGACGGATCCAAACTATTTGCACTATGAATCCTTGCATGTATAATAACTACTAAAATTGATAGATCAATAGGTTTGTTTAATCCTTCAAAAACAAAGCATTCATTTGTATTTTGTTCGATGAGATATTACAACTTGTAAATTTGGATTTATAAGTTAATTTTATGATTTTGGCCAAAAAGGTAAAGACGTATAACTTGTAATTCTTTTTCTTATTCATTCTATAATTTAACATGCATACTTGTCATTACATCAAACATGGACTTCAAAATGTATATTAACAATAGCATTTTGAAAAACTGATGTATTACTATTTTAATTACTTGGAATTTTAAAAAATATTTATTACGTATTCATGTTACATTTTTGGATAGACCTGTACACCTCTTAGGTTATCACTCTTAAATCACTGTTGCTAAGTGTCTTGTAATATCTGCAAATCTCAAACTTGCAAATTCAAACTAAACATTTGTAGATCATTTTTTTCTTCTTCAATTCAAAATCTAAATAGCAAAAATCCTTAAAAGCGAAAAAAATTGAAACTTGGGATATTAAAGGGTAAAATAGAAATTAAATTAAGCCAAAGATCAACTAAATCTAAGATAGAAAGCGACCAGATAATGTAACAATAATATTATACAACGATCACCGGAAACCACAATTACCATATCATTTTCTGGAAATCAGCAAAAATGAAGGTCTTGACTGTAGAGAGAAGCCCCAACTCATGTATTTCCTCTTGTAAAGTTACCATAAAACAACCTTGCTGCAGTCTTGAACATATTAGAAGTGCGACGCCTAGATAGAAACCTTTTTAGAGTACAATGTTTCAGGTACTTTTTCATTTTAGAAGCAATTCAAAATCTGTAAAAAAAAAATGAAATGCTATAATATGTAATATACCAAGCATACATAGACATGAGAACATACAACGATATTAGATGGATCCAATGCAGTATTTCATCACACCAGCTCTATGATAAAACTGATAATAAAAATTACAATATACCTTGAAGAATAAAAAGAAAAAGTCCTTTATTTCCTTTTATGCCAAAGTACGATTCTGTAAAAAAAAGTTTAAATGACTATTATTCTGCAAAAGAAATTTAGGGCATCATACTTTTAGAAATTTATTACAACAGTGCTGTAATGGAAATAGATGAAAGAAGATGCTATTAAAAACAAACAAAATAAAGTACATTGCTATTCAAGAACCTTCCAACCCATTCTAGAGAACCAACAGAAACCATCTTCCTCCCAATTGAAGCAACTACACCCAATCCAAGCACCCCCCCCCCCCCCCAATGCGTTCCATCATTAACCTGCATTACAGTTTTTATAAATGTAATTTCACTCAAGGGTAAACCAGTAATTTTTCAAAAATACCTTTACATTGGGTAATTTAGCAACCGTAGCAACTTCCCAAATAGCTTTTCAGATTGAATGCATAGTATTAGAACTGCAGTAGCTCAAGCCCATAAATTATTATTATTTTTGATTTAGATTTCGTAGATTTGATTGTGGTTATATCAAAGTAGACCTGACCTTTAGTTCCCTAACACATGCTTTCTTTCCACAATGAGTGAGTGATAGGATGAATGTCGGTCATGAAGATCTGAAAAGCAACAAAAAAACTAATTAACTTCAGAATAATCATATTTGAGTTTAGGTTCAAGCATATTAACAAACAGGTGGCGTGCCACCCTCGAAACCAAACTCAATGTGCAATGCTTCTAGATCGATCTCACCATATCATCCAAATTTGAGTGATTAAAATTAGTGTCATAATTTTAAATGAAAATATACCAAATTGAGAAATTTCAGATAGAAAATCTGGTGTTGAGAGAGAATGAGACATTACCACGCCATCAAGTTCTTGAATTAAAACACTTGACTTACCACACTTTAGATCAAGGAGATGGATACCCAACCGCATATAGACTTGTCTACAATCCACTTGCAAATCGACCCTGCAATAGACTGCAAATCGGCTTGATTTCCTCTATAGTAAATGAAAACTCATCGAAGGCAAAATTGAAGCATGTCAAAGTACCATGTAACAGTCATCCAACAAATGAGACATACAGGAAAAAGAAGAGATATCAAAGGAGAGAAAGAAGAGATATCAAAGTACGATGTAAGGGATGAGGAGAGAAAAATACACACCGATACATACACAAATATATACACACACACCCACATCGACTAAAAATAGTACTCTACATTCTTGAAGCTGGCTGTTGAACGCGATACAAACGTGTGGAGAAGATGAAGATGGAGCAGTCAAAACAAGAAGCAGAAGATGAGGAGGCTGGATCGGTTACCGGTTCATCGATTGGGCACCAATTGGGAGTGTTCCGACAATGGTAAGCATGTGGTGGATCGTCCTGGGGGTGGATCGTCCTGGTGGAGGCTGGATCAGCTGGGGAGGCACAAAATAACGGGGGGTGTGATGAGAGAAGCAGTGGCAGCAGCAATGTGGAGAGTCGATGGTTGCTCAGGTTAGGGTTTATATCTATTATGTTGAGGAAAGGGTTCTTGGAGGAGTAGCCCATGCTTTGCTGCAAGAAAACGCACATGATCAAAGCATATATCGGGATTCGGGAAAGCAAAAAAGCAGCCCATGCTTTGCTGCAAGAACAGGCACGCGTCTTTGACCCGTAGAAACTGATGTTCACTTTCAAATTTTGAATTCCCGCCGGCAATAAAAAAATGTCCGCTTTCTTCCTTTCAGTTTTTAGTAATGCATAACAAGATTGTAATATATGTATGATAAGTTGTGTATTGTGTATTACAATTTGTACAGTCTTAAAAATTAAGACAATTGTGCATAAAAGAGTTGTAATTTATATATGGTTTATAGTATAGTATATATATATATATATATATATATATATATATATATATATATATATATATATATATATATATATATATATAGGGTTGAGTTCTTGTGAGAACTCAAAAAAGCATTAGATTTTGAGAACTTCATATCAGCCATTAGATCATTATCCAATCCAATAAGGACATGATCGTCATTTAAGAAATCTCATTTAATTTTGATTTTTTTTATTTTTGGCAACAATATCATCATTTCCTAAAAATAAGCCTAATCAATTTCAAATTTCAAATTTCAAAATTTATAAAATTTTCGTTTTTTGTAATAATGTCAAAATTTTCGAAATTTAAAAAATTATTTTTTAATTTAGATTTTTGGAATTTAAAAGACACATAAATTTTTTTATTTGCAAGTGCATATATACATATTTATAGGTGCATATATGTATATTTTCGAAATTTATATATACATATGCTTATCTTTAAATATGAATGCAAACAATAAAAATCGATTTATTAAAAACAATAATATACAACTGTTTTGAACGATACATACAAATTTATTAGAAATAATGAACAATACATACAAAAAATATAATAAAAAACAACAATAATTCATCATATCTTCATTTTTTTAGTTTGTCACTCTTCAATTCTTCGATTTGATTGATAAATTCTTCAAAATCTGCAAAAAAACATTAATAAAAATGAATATAAATGTATATTCAAAAACATTAAAATAAATACTTACATCCATATACACATATGCATATAGGCACATATATATGTATGCATATACACACATGTGCACATTTATACACATGTATACCTTTACAAAAAATGCATATATGCAACTATGCATACATTTATGCACGTATGTATTTATGCAAATACATGAAGATATACACATATATGCATATATGCACATGCCTTTAGATGACCATATGCAATAATACATCTATGCATATATGCATATATGCACATGTCTTTATATGACCATATGTGGCATCTATGTATATATGTATTTAGACATATATGCATATATGCACATATGTACAGATATGAGTATAAATAAATTATCATATGCATAACGGTACACATGTACAAAATACTATGGACAAAAAATCCAAATTATGCACATACGCACATACGTGTATACATATATGCACATACGTATATGCGCATATGCACAAACGTGTATGCACATATGCATATATGCAAATACGTGTCTTTAAAACGGGTTCTTGATTATAAAAACTAACTTGATATTTGATTAAAATTAAGATGATTAAGTAAATAATTGAAAAACACTATGCATCGATTATAAATCATTGTTTTCAAGTGCAATTATGTTTTAAGAATCATTTGTCTAAATAACTAACCTATGAATCATTCACAATAAGAAATCAAATGACAATAACAAAGACGAGAAGCACCTGAAGCAAAAGAGAAACAAACTTTTCAATCATAAACAATTAAAAACTATTGGAGCAATATATGAAGCATACAGAATCGATTATTGGAGCAATAAACAATTAAAAACTATTGGAGCAATAAATGAAGCAAAAGACAAAACAAACTTTTCGATCATAAACAATTAAATCCATTGGTAATTGTTTATCAAATCAATCATACCTGGGATTTCAACTTTGCCTAGGAGAAAAACACCCACACATACACCATGTGAGTGTCCACCGATCTGTACATCATCTTCATACTGGAAGCGAGTTCGGTACGTGTTTCCTCGAGCAAAAGATATACAAAGGAACGGAAATAGTGTTCCTCAGACCGGAAAGTAAATGGTATTTTCTCCACCTGCAAATGGCACATCAAGTCACTAGAAAGATTCGTGCGATGGAGATATGTTCCAAAAGGCTAATTCCAACCAGCTTATTTGATAAGTATAGTTATGAGGAAATCAAAAGAGGCTTATGTTTTATATTTCTCAAAACAAACAATTAGTAATCTTTAAGTCACTGATCAGGGAAGAAAGAAAAAGAATGATAAACATCCCATCTCAAATTACAATAAAAACGTTGACATCGAATTTGTTTAGGATGTTAACTACATAGAAGTAAGCGATTAGGAGATTACCCGATTACCGATTGCAGGGTCGAATTTCGATCTGGAAGACGACGGTCGGCCTCGATTCCATTGAAGCACATCTCGATTTTTTAGTGATGAAATGCAAGGTTGATTCACGATCTAGAATACGACGGTCGGACTCGATTCCATTCAAGGCGACTTCGGTTTTTTGAGTGATAGAAAGAGGCGGCACCTTCAATCGCAGGGGGGTTCTACGGCGGCACCTTCAATCGCAGGGGGTTCTACGGCGGCACCTTCAATGCGTAGTCTAAGACCTTTCAAATGAGCTGATTAGAGAATTCGAAGCGCTGGTATCTTGCTGATCGGAGAAGGAGGCGGCACCGATCAGGAGGTGAGATCGCTTGGCTCAATTAAACGATTAGGGATGGAGTGGAGGCGTGAAAACACGGAAGAGAGAGAGAGAGAGATAGAAAGATAATCTGCTGATTTGTAGGGGTTTCCTAATATGAGGGATTCGATTAATTTTTAATCCCTGAATTACCCTTGTATTCATTTTTAAAAAACCTAATATGTTCTTAAATTTGATTATAATTACAGTTCTGCCACTGTTGATCTAGGTCATCAAAAAATTTGATCTAAAGGTCCAGATTTGGTTCTCAAGATCTCACGAATATTTGAGTTCTCAAAAGAACCTAACTCTATATATATATATATATATATATATATATATATATATATATATATATATATATATATATATATATATATATATATATATATATATATATATATATATAAGCGATCGGGTGAGGACTCTTCTTAAAGTGATGACTCGTGAAGACACCTTAAAAAAATTGAAAAAAAATAAAAAAATATAAATAATAAAATAGATCATAGTACTATATTGGAGAAAAAAAATTCGAAAAAAACTTTTGGATCATTATTTTTTTTTTATAATGAAACAATGATCCACAAAATAAAATTTTTTGTGGATCATTACTATTTCTCAATGATCCAATTTTTTTTGGATCATGATAGAGTACTATTCTCGATTTTATGATTTGTATTTTTTTTTTTATATTTTTTTCAATTTTTTTAAGATGTCCTTACAAGCCCTCACCGAAAAAAGAGTCCTCACCGGAACGGGACCATATATATATATATATATATATATATATATATATATATATATATATATATATATATATATATATATATATATATTTGTAAAAATATATAATAGTTTATTTTGTTTACATATTTATTTTCACAAACCTAAAATACACTATTGCATGTTAATAAATCTAGACTTTAACGTAAACTATGTTTTGCTATTTACATACATATACTTTATGGAGCTACACACGGAAATGCTCTACCTACTTCGATAACACATTTGATAAAACCTAACGCGTAGGTCGTCCTAAGTGGACATCTTTGATTATATTCCGATGGGAACGGTGGATAAAATAAAAGATATTATCATACTTGTATTTAAAGCATGGTGATTATATAGTACTTTGTTATTAGCCTCACATGTGTATCAAAATTAACTAGAACTTGTTTAACTAACAAAAAAGATGTATATATTCCCCAACTTGAGTGATCTTCACAAAAATTATGAGTTAGTCTTGATACTAATCAACCTATATTCTTCAAGATAATAACATAAATGTAATCGTAGTTATTTTCTATTTTCGAATATGTACTTCCATTTTAGTGCATATAATAAAAATTTATAATTGAATAAATGGTAAATTGCAAAAAAAATAAAAAGGAAAAACACTAATTTTACAAAAAAAAAAATCGGTTTTGACATTGTATTTTTGTTTTGCAATGAAGTCATTAGGTTTTCCAGTTTGTTGCAATTTTGACCATCTGACTGGTCAAGTAGGTTTCTCGTTGACGTGGCATGGTAACGTGTTTGTTTTTTGCTGACATGACATGATGACTTGACACAATGTCAAAATCGAAAAAATATAAAATGTAGTGACTTATTGCAAAAAAAATACAGTGTTACAATCGAAAAAATAAAATGTAGTGACTTAATTGCGAAAAAAGAAACACAATGTCAAAATCGAATTTTTATAAAAACTTAGTGTTTTTTGTAACTTGTACATAGTGAATTAAAATTTGAATATAGTAAGAAAATTATAAGTTTTTAAATCTTTTATTAAAAAAATTATGAAAAATGAAAAAAAACACGTATGTAGTAGTCAAAAACATATTATAAAACGAAAAAAATATATATTTATGTTTCTAAAAGCATAATAATACTTTTAAAAATATGCTTTTTTTCTAAAACATGTAAAATATATTTTTATTTTTAAAAAATCGTAGAAGACGATTTAAATATGTTACATTTTCCTCGTTATATAAAATTGTATACGTTTTTTTATGTTTAAAACCGTATAAACCGGCAAATATGTTTAAAAACGTTTTCTTATACAATGATATTAGCAATGTTTTCTTATACAATGATATTATCTATGGTTAAATAAACGTTTTTAAACGTATTTGCCGATTTATACGGTTTTAAACATAAAAAAACATATATGATTTTATATAACAGTGAAAATGTAACATATTTCAAATTGATTTCTACGATTTTTTAGAAGTACAAATATATTTTTACGTTTTTTAGAAGTAAAAGCATACTTTTAAAAGTATTACTATGCTTTTAGAAACATAAATACATTTTTTTCGTTTCGTAATATGCTTTTGACTGTTGCATACATGTTTTTTTCATTTCGTATAATTTTTTTTAGTAAAACATTTAAAAAGTTATAATTTTCTTAGTATATACAAATTTTAATGTACGGTGTACAAGTTACAAAAGACACTAAGTTTTTATAAAAATTCGATTTTGACGTTGCGTTTTTCGCAATTAAGTCACTACATTTTATTTTTTCGATTTTGACACTGTATTTTTTTGCAATTAAGTCACTATATTTTATATTTTTTCAATTTGACATTGTGTCATATTATCATTTCATGTCAGCGTCACGTTAGCAAAAACCTGACATGTCACAATGCCACATCAGCGGGCTACCTGATTGACCGATCAAATGGTCAAAATTACAATAAATTTGAAAAATTAGTGACTTAAATTGGTAAAAAAATAACACGGTTTCAAAACCGATATTTTCTGTAAACTTAGTATATTTTTTGCAATTTACCATTGAATAAAAAACAAGATTGTCAAATAAGTCAAAATTTGTTTTATACAAACAAAATTTGTATCTGATGAGATAGATCAATTGCGCAATCTTTTAAAATTCAACTAAATATATGTTATTTTTACATGCAATAATTCTCAAGGACTAGTGCAAATAAACAAAAGGTGGACACATGAAGTTGTCGTTTCCAAGAAGGCACCAAACCAAAAGAATGGAATCTTTGGGAAAATCAAGTCACAAGTTATTCATCTAAGTTAAATCGAACTCAATCAGATGCAATCACTCTTTGTATAACGTAAACTGTTTGGGAATCTTGTGTACTTATGACATTCCCCATCGTACTCCTATAATTTTGCACTGTTCTGGTCCATTTATGAGGAATGGGTCATCATACTCTCGTACCTTTGGCATGGTTTTCCTACATTTATGGTGAATGGGTCGTGAAACAAAGGTTCAAAGACCAGCTGGTAACGACAAAACTAAAGAACCAGACCGTAGTTTTTATTCCGTTTATGGTGAATGGGTCGATGTATTAAAATTTAGTTCAGATCAACAAAACCAAAAAAGGCACCAGAGCGATTATATCTAACTTATTATTGATTCAAGAGTTAGAAAATATCCTTATTAAAAATTGAACTGTTCGTCTTTTAAATTTTTTAAATCTAAAAACAACATTGTGTCATATTTGTATATATCCTAATACGATTATAATTCCACTTCTCTACGTCCAGAATTTCTAGTAAGGAAATTCCAAAAGAGTACATTATTTTGTTGTCTAATACTTTTAATCCCACTAATTTATGAATAATATTTGAGGTCTCCGTCCATAAAAAAGCCTCGCAACATAATTTCGCAAATTTTTGACAGGTCGAGGTATATAGAGAAAGCCCAAATATTATACAATAGTAACCCACATGTATTGAAACCCAATTGAGGAGAAAAATAGAGAAATACGTAAATTGATTGCTGAAAGTTGTATCGTTGATCACGATTTCACGACTCAAACACAATTCTCGTTGTCTCATGTTGTTTGTTGACTTGTTCGAATATTAATCAACAAAAAAAATGCAAGTCACAACGTGCAAATTAACATATTGTTGTCTCTAATTTTGTGAAACTCAAAATTACAAGAAAGATCTCTCTCTAAACCTATTTTGGGCTCTCCGTAAACCTTAGAATGAAACAAGTATGTATTTTTAAACTTTTTTAATTTTTTAAAATCTTATTATACTGCATCAGGAAAAAATTCTGATGTCACTACTGCTCCAAATTTCTAGTTTTGTAACTGTATATAGCAACATATTTTACCATGTGTAACACCCGGCCCTCAACAAAATACATTCAAAATTTTTTTTTGAAAACATATACATACATATGATTACAATCAAAAGCATGGTTTAATGGTGTACATTGTTACAACCATGGTATAACAAGTTGTATCAAAAGATAATACAAGTATCACTACTACATGAGCGTAATCACTCCATCAAAACTGTATAAAGCTATCATCCTAGCTAATCATCATGTCTTCCCCTTGGCAGGGTCACAAGATTATGCAAAGTTAGTAACACACGTCGATAAGTTACGAGAGCTAAGTGAATAACCAATTATAAGTATTCAACATATAAAATAATCACGAGTCAACAATCGTCCATTCCACATCAATAATTCTCCATACTACACTAACACTTCCACCAACTCACAACAACACCACCACAATCTCGTCCCCTCGTCAACCCCCGTGGTCTCGAGCCACAAAGGCTCACTACACCCTCAACATTAGCAACACACCATAAGCCACGAAGGTATATCCAACAACTAGCTATATAGGCTCAACATATAAGTTTCCATCATAACTAGCCACATAGGCTCGACAAGCAAGCTTTCAACAAAACTAACCACATAAAGGAAGAATCATATGTTACTCACCTAGTAAGATGTATGGTAGCACCCCAGCACTGAATTCATAAAGATTCATTTTGATCAAAATTGTCCTAAATGACTCAACAATAGTCAGGGACCTCAATGCCACTTAATTCCATCGAGTTCCACTTCACAAATACGTACAAGTGTTTATGAAATGGTTTTATCCCTTTAAAACATTATCATTCTTTAATCTAATCAAATTTCCCAAAAATACCCTTATAATCCACTTAATCTAGTGGGCATACTAATATGCAATTTATGGTTATCTAATCAACAACAACACCATATATTAAATTACTTAGAAAGTAGATGTGGCGTCACACCATGTCCACGGTAATATGCCATGTAATCTATTTTTATCCATCATAACAATACATCTATATATTTTTCTATCGATTTAAGAACTACCTAGCCAGATAATGCTGATACCGCATGGGTGGTTGTAACAACATGCTGATGTGGAATCATGTGTAATTTAGATTGGCGATGCCTAACATTTGTCAAATGATTATCCTTTTAATTCACAATAAATTCTCAATGTGCTCTTTTCTTTTTCATTTGTAAATACTGTGTCAGTTTTACCATCACTATTTGATTATGATACATATGTTTGCTTACACAAACCATTTTAGAAACTTGTTTTATATACGTGTCGATAGTTTCTATGGTTGCTTGTGTTTTGGGATTTCAAAATGTTTTTTGTAAAGTGAACAAAAAAGAATGCCACTGCAGCATTTTTTACAAGCAACAAAAATGTTAAAAGCTAGTCTTGTACAAATCAGTAAAAGATTTTAGTTACATTCCTTATATATGTAAAAATCAAATTATATTAACCATTTTTGTTTCAAAAAAAGCAAAGTATCTTGTTATTTCTCTCATTTTATCAACAAATGTGCCTAAAGACTCTTTTAAACACCTTATTCAACATACCCAACAATACAAATCTCACATATCAAAAGGCAGACCCTGAATTCGTGCTTATCACTCTTTGTCATGGCGGACTCAAACCCTATAAACTTAGTCAGCAAACAAATAACTGCAACCAAACTAATTTCAAACACCATCAAAGAAATCTAAATGAAAATGTCTTAAGATTCAGAAAGAACACCCAACAATAACAAAAAAAAAAGTCGCCTAACAAAAAAATCATCATAACATGTATGTCTAACAGGTTTATAGATGACGAAATTTCAAGATCCCGATATAGAAAAGGCTGACATGGATTTAAAGAATCCCACCTCAATAGCTTAGTTTCTAAAGCCTCTGCTGTTTCTTCTTCCTCTAGCCTTCTCGAATTTCCTTCCAGTGGACCTGACATAAGGCTTGGTGTGACTATGTGGCACACCTGGTGCCTTTCCAAAGTGCCTCACTGCTTCACGTGAATTCTTTGGGCCTCTAAGCAGAACCTGCATTCACGACTACCAATTATCATTCTATCACAGGAAACAACCACTTTCAGATAAATTTGACCTACGGCAAAATGTAAGATTTACAATGAGCATACCGTGTTCTGTCCAAGAGGAGCCCTGAGAGCCAGTTGGTCAAATGTCAAGCACTCTCCACCAGCCTTCTCAATCCTTGCCCTAGCAGTCTCGGTAAACCTCAGAGCAGTGACCTTGATGCAAGGGATCTCGTGCACCCTAACATCATCAGTGACTGTACCAACAACAACAGCAATCTTGTCCTCCTGGTGGCATGAAATCAAGTAAAACGTGTAAATTAAAGTTTTCTGTGCTCGGATACATAGGATAGGTACAAAAGTGGCGGCATATATTATCTGGATATAGAGCATATGATAGTGGTTTTGTGCATGAATGGAGAAAACTAGTATCACGGAACGACTTAATCAATGAGTGTATATGTTCGGAAACTAATTAAAAGACGACTACCTTTCCAGACATGTAACGAATCAATCGTGATAGAGAAATCGGAGGCTTGTTGACTTTGCTCATAAAGAGCCTCTTCAGAATCACAGCATTGAAGTTGCTTCCTGTCCTCCTCACTAGGAACCGATATAGCTGATATAAGAAGAAATAATACCAAAGTATATGTATCAGTGAATTCGTTCTATGGAAACAGATACAGATGATCAATCAAATGTACTCTACGGACGTAAGTACCTTGACAAGAAGCTTGAGATAGACATCATCGGATCTAGGGGCGGTTCTTTTGGTCCTCTTGCTCTTTCCACCTGCAACGAGATCGATACCCTGAATCACAAAACAGCAAACGGGTTAGCACGCGATAAGAAGAAAAGCGGCGACATGAAGGTCAGAGTTCAGGCAAAACATTACCATGGAGACGGCGGTTGCTGGTACCTGCAAAAAGAAATGATGTTAAGGGGAGAGGGATGGGGAGTGTAGCCTAGGGTTTATGGAGATGGGCGTGCCGTATCGTATGTAAACAGAACACAGAAACGGTTTGTGGGCTGGATTTTAACTGTCCATCAAACCCAGTTCGAGAGCCCATATTGTGGCCCAGTTACTCAACGTTGCCGAAGCCTTTAAACCATACTTTTTTAAACAAAACGATCCATAAAACGAAGGCTCCAAAGCTCAATTCCGTTTTTTAAACATAATCGGGATGGTCTATAAATTGGTTCGGATTTTATGAACATTAACCGATTTGTATACTTCGAATGTATTTTGTTTGTATTTTCACTTTGAACGATTGCCACCAAGAAGACCCTAACAAGTAAATAGACCATATGGACCAAGCCCAAAAGACATGGAGGTGGTCGTGTGTGAATCTCAGCCTAAAATGGGCTTGGTGTATCACCCCAGTCCCCAACTTTCATATCCTATTTGGAACATTAAGAATACAGGGTAAAACACTTCCTAAAAGTTTCTAAAACTTTTATCGAAATTTCAACATCGTATTTGGACAATTCAAATAAATCCATACGTAACGAAGATATAAAATCAGCTCAAACAAAAACTTGGGACAACTAAATAATTATTACAATAAATACACACAGGGTGTCACTAAACCCATAAATATACTCTCCCTAAAATATGATGATAATCCAATGTCATTTAGGGATGTAACTATCTTTCGCTCATCACTTCTATCTATACAGCCTCAAATGACTTTTAAACTTTTGTCTCCTTACGAAAATGAGACGAGCATATCAAATCACTAAGTATACATGCCTCTTTGGCATAAACATCTACTTCGTGACAAGAAGTACCGTCCTAGTAGAGTTCTTATATCAATATGGGGAATTCACTATCTAGACAATTTAACGAATTCATCTTCCACATGCCCAGCTTGTGGCTCCATGTCAGCATCACTTCCATTTTCCATGTCAGCGTCACTATGTTGTGCCATATCAACATCATCATATTCTTCCATGTTAGCATCAGTTTGTAAATCTATGCCATCAATTCCAAAGTTATTACATTAGACAAATACTCCATCATTCTGATTTATATGTCCCAATAAAGGATATTGTTCCAAGTTTTCATTGACTTCGTTGGATTGTAAAAAAAAAATGTGTTTGTACAACCCAATATCAAATTTAGTAGTTGCTTGGTCCATGTTCTCTACACTTGTAATATCCTCATCTCCAATCATGTTAACATCCCCAACATCATCCATGGACAATTGTCTACTATAAAGTGACAAACCCTTGTCATTGTTCCATCATTTTCTCCGATTGTATTTACACGACATTAACAAAGGGAAACGTACTATATTGAGCATAATTTCAGCTTGGATTGGTGGAAATGACATTACATCATGTAAAACAGGGGATGTGCATTTAAGTGGGCTACCAATTACTTGTGTGGCAACCATGGGGTTTTCATGTTTGTTGATCTCATATAATTCCTCAATAACAACATTGTTTACAAGCTTAGGATATATAAAGTAAATAAGCAAGTTTGTAGTATTACGTTTCGTGTACACCTTGACGAGTTTGTGCTCCTTCACATATTGAGCAATATTATGAACATCAACATCGTTGCCTAAATCAAATAGCCCAAACTGCAAATCTCATTTGGGAAAATGGAAATAATAATAGATGAATGGGGGTACACGATATTGTAACCCTAACATGATGGATTCCAGCTCATGAATCGAAAACTCGTCTATATCTACCATATCAACATAGGTGACAATGCCATAAATGTATCTAGTTTTTGGAAACATTGTGAACTCACCCTCGTGGTGTAGTTTGATGCTAAACAAAATAGGTGTCTATCTTCGAAAAAGTAAAAAAAAAAAAAAACAAAAAAAACAAAACACATAGTCAGATGGAATGATTTCAAAGAAAATAATTGAAAATCACCATTGTTTTCAATTATTGTGTCAACGACCTTAAGGAGCACAATGGTACTACCATTTACTGAGAAAGTTGCTAAATCACAGCACCAACCTTGTAAACCGAGCAGTGTCGGATTTAGAAAAAAAAAGATAGGGTATGCAATTATTTATCCAAAAATAGTTTTTTTGTATCACTAAACAATTAATAGTTTTTAATATAAAGATAAATTGATTGATTACTGTGACACCCCATTTCTACTATTTACAAATACTATGGTTTTTCGTATAAATACTTGAATACAAAAATACGGTTAACAAAAACCGATTATTTACATATTTAAAACTGTGGGTGTTACAAATCCATACCAAACTAACCATAGTAAGCAAGAAAAGGATTAAACCTTGTGTCCAAGATAGGAGCTATGTGGGCTCCACTCCAGCTAAACTTCATCCAATTATAGCATAGCATTTAACCTGGAATACATGGCATAAAAATAAAATATGTAAGACAAAAATTGTCTCGTGAATTACATGAGTTTTAGACTCAAACTTTTAACTTCTTTTCCAACCTTTATATATAAAACTTATGACATAAAACATCTTTCAAAGTTTTATACTAATGTCATACCATAGCTCTTTACTTTTAAAAATCATTACATATCATACCTTGCAAAAATATCTTCATTCAAAACTTTATATTAGCAACATACTATAACTCTTTACTTCTCAAAAATCATTTTGTGACATACTTTACTAAATAACAACTTTCTTACTTTCTTTGACTGGTTTTATAAGCTTGCTGGATTTTTATACTTAGGGCTTTAATCACTATAAGTGATACCCCAAGTCTCTATGGCTAGAAAGAACGGATCAATCCTCACCATAGAAGTGCTGAGGCGATCTACTTCGCGACAGGGATTTTCCCCAGTAGACCCCTTACCTAACCCGGGAAGGTTGGAACATAGTTCCCTTACTAACGCTGCTTGCTACAATTACCAGTCATACAAAACATTTGAACATTACTTTCATACATATAACTTGTGGCTAAGTGCCAAGCTTCATTACTTTCTATCTTTATGGCTAGATGCCAAATTTGTAACTTTCATCTTTCATAAACCATATGTTTAAAACATGTCTATATAACATTTTAGGCTTAATGCCAAGTCATACTTGAAAACATATACAATTTGTAACCGAAACATACTTCTTAAACATATTGTGGCTATATGCCTATCTATACTTTCAAACATGTATAACTTATATTCAAAACATATATACCTTCATATAATTGGTTCATAGACCAAAATATACTTTCACATAATTGGCTCATAGGCTAAAACATAACTTCAAATATAGCATTATACTTTCACAAACAAGTTAGAAATAATACTCTTGCATATAATTTCACATATAGAAATTTTATAAAAAAAATCTTGAAATTACTTACTTGCCATGTACCCCAAAATGGGTAAAATACTGCATGTACTCACCTCGAGTCGGCAATGTAGAAATCCGTGCGGCAACTCCGCAAATCCAACCAAGCTTAAAATCGCACACATTATACTCCTATAAAGTATATTAAGTTAATTATTACCAAGTACACTAATTAACGTTACTATAAATAGATACTTATAGCGTTGCTTATAGTTTAAACGTTTATAACTTTCGACATGCACGTTGTCTCGACATATACCCCCACTCTCTTTTATTCATTTTTACTCAAAAAATAAGTTATTATATGATTCAATTAGTTTTAAGTAAACCCAAGCCCACATCATGACACCCAAAACCAAAAACTAAGATGATTATCATAAGAGAAGAAACCAACAGCAAGGCTGATTTCTGGACCCTCAACAAGATTTGCAATATTAGACCAAGGAAAGATTGAAAATAAAATCCAATAAAAATCATGGGTAAACTAGACTCAAGGAAAATGTCACAGGGCCTGACCTCATGTCATTTTCACCTTTCAAGAATAAATGAAAAATCTCCAAAGTTGACTGATGCAATCAGTCCACCTACTGAACCACACCTTAAAGAAATAATAATAGCTCAAAATGGGTTAAGAACTGAATTCTAAAATTTGGTGAGGACAAACTAGACTTCAACAGGGAACTAAGGCAACTGACCTTGCCCCCAAACCATTTTTGTACATTTAATTATGAATTTACCAATGCATAATTATCTGTACAGAACAGTCCTGGACCAGTTGGTGCAAATTGCAACTTCCACCCAACTTTCGTATGGAATCAGACCCTAGGAAAAATCATGAGTAAAATAGACTCAACAATAGAGATCTGAGAGTTGGAACCAACTCAAAATACGTTTTCAAACTCAAGATACAAAATTCACAATACCGAACCAATCAGAAACGATAGTGCTGATGAGAAAACCATTGGTCTGTGATATTTCCCAATTACCATAAACTTGGGAATGGAATCAGACATCCATCTTTTCCAGATATCAAATTTACTTAAATACAATGATTCTAGGAGGCGGAATCATGTAAAAAGCTTTCTCCAAACTCCTTTTATAAAATAAACAAAACAGCATGACTAATCTGAACGGAATTAGAGCAATACGTAAAGATGAGTAATTACCCCGTACCTCTGGTCTTCAAAACGGATAATGGTCTACTGTAGAAAGTTGCTCAACTCAATTTGTGAACCGTGTGCACCGGTACTAACCTTATTTGACCTCTGGAACTCCAGATATGATTTTCTCAAGAAGGAAGACTCAGCAGAGGAATCTTCATTTATATCTTGGGAACCTTCAGTTAAAATTTCGTGGCGATCCAACATCTGAATCTACGGGAAATGATCTAACACTGAGGGTGGGTCTTCAAAAACGGGAATAGAGAGGGTTAGGGTTTCCATGAGAGAAGCTCTTGATATTCTTTTCCCCATCCAAAAACGCAGCAGCTCCAAAGAAAAAGAATTATATGTACTATGGTTAAATTGCAAAAATGGTCCCTCTATTTTGGTCCTATAATTTTAGTTAACCCAAAACCCTCAAATACAACTTATTAAGTATACAAATATGACATAATCCTCCTCTCAACTTATAAATTAGATTAGAGTTATTATTTCGTCATTATTATTATTATTAGTCGTAATAATCAATGTTTGATTCCACGATTCGCTTCCAATATAAAAATCTATTTCCTTTATTTTAAAATACGATACTAAATAATTGGAAATATTTATAATCGCTAACGCCAAAAATGGGGTGTTACAACTCTCCCCCACTTATAAGAATTTCATCCCCGAAATTCAACACCAAGACAATAGGTAATCTAGGTTGAAACTTTCATTAGCCCATAATTCCACAAGATTAATAGTATGTGAATACATTAGCCCATACTTCATTTTTATATTGGTCTATTAATTTTTCCATAACTACTAGCCCAATGACATGAGCCCAAATCTGTTAAGCTTTAACCCATTAGGCCTAGAGTCCAACACGAGATGAAAAGTCGAAATAAGTTAAGGTCAATGCCTCTCAAATGTTAACAGATAGGTCGTACACTTTGTTTTTATGTGACATCACATCACTAATAATCAACAGCCTACAACAGTCTGTGCAATTAAGTAATCAGTAAACGACACCACTTTATTCACCTTTATTCCAAAAAAATCTCATCAATATCCCTTTATCACTAAAGTCTAGCAGTGAATTTTGAAAATTAACCGGCACTCAGGGTAGTGAAGGGTCGCATCCACTGTAGATGGTTTGAATTTTGGTAATAAGAACATGAATTGTGCTTTCAATTACATGCGTCCTTTCGGTTCCAGCTGCAAAATGCTATATATATACACGTAAGTAGCATCATTTATTTCCACGTTCATTTTCAGTCTCATTCTCTTCTATCACTAGATTGTTCATATACGAACTCATATTTAAAGCTGAGTCATGGAAAACAGATCTTCAATGGGCGATCTGCCAAACCCTGGACCTGGTTTTCCGCAAGGAGAGGGTCCTTCAGATCAGACATCTTTACCGGAGTTCGGTGACTTTAACATTCTAAACATCCATTATTTGTTTTTCATTTTTCTTTCTAATGTTTTGTTTTATTTTGAATTATGATACAGTCTTCCAGATATACTATCAATAGAGCCACTCAACGAAGAGCCGAGAATTTTTCCCGAGCTAAACATCAACTTAGACGATTCGGTGAATGTATCTTTAGGCCATGCACTTGATCAAACTCCACACCTTCTACCAGGTTAAATTCTTTTAAATGATTGCTTTTATGAATATTCAATTTTGTTTTATCATCTGATAATTGTTGTTTGTAGACCCATCTGTGGATAATTTATCTGGCTACAATCCATTCATCGACGTACCCTCAACGAGTAATGAGATCATCCCCATGAATCAAGAATTCATGACTGACATTCAGAATGAAAGTCAATTACAAACAACTCATAACATTAATATTGAAATGAATCTCGAACTTGGGGTTGGTTTTCAATATCAAAATCAGCTTCAGGTGATTCAAAGGAACCTAGAAGGATTTCAGAATCCTGGGTCCATGATTGAAAATCTACAATTACCACCGATAGAAGCTACTGATTTTAATGAATCAATGTCCATCTTTGGTTCAGAAAATCAGGATCATGTTCAAATGATCCCAAATAATAATAATAATAATACATTTGAACTCAATCCTTCAACTCCGACAACCACAGTAGCTGGCAGTAGAAGAGGTTTCAGACACTCATTAAGTAAAGAAATAATAGCTGAACACTTTAATGAACCAATTGAGAAAGCTGCGAAAGAACTCAACATTGGATCGACACAGTTAAAAAAACGTTGTAGAGATTTAGGTATCGATCATTGGCCCCAACGACAACTTAAGAGTCTGCAAACTCTTATTGATCGTGTTGAGGTAAAGAATTGCATTTCTTTTTATATATCATAAAATTGTAATTACTAAAGTTATTTGTGTCACAGGAATTTGGCAACGAGTTTAGAGGAGCAGCAGGATTATCGAAAGATTTATTACCCAACCTAAAAAGGGAGAAAGAAGCAATAATTGAAGGGTCGCAATCAGGTCTAACAGAAGGAACAAAAAAACTGATACAGGCTGCTCATAAGGTTGAATATAAGAAAAGAAAATTTCTGGAAAAGGGGGAAACTTCATCAAGAACTCATACACAGCAGCAATCTCTGCCATCTAATTCTGGTATGAGTAGTATTAATCCTGGTTTACTCGAGCCTGTGAGTGAGGGGAATTTTGGAGGCTCTGTAGGTAACCTAGCCTGGTTTCCTCCTTCTTATAGCTACCCCCAACTGGTTCCAAATTGGAACCCTTCCTCTTCACTTCCCTACTTACACACACCCCAAATGGGTCAATTTTTAGCCCATACTCATGGGGTTACGGGTTCCAACCCTATCGAGACCCCACGCCTTGGAGCTCCTCCTCCAATAACTGAAAACATACCCCTTCCAAATCCTCAAGAAGGTACAAGTCGACCTACAGATGACAAAGAGTGGAGTGTAGAAGATCTTTTTTCGCTTCCTTCTGATTCTTCAGTTTAGGCTACTAGTTCTGTAAACTTTTCTTAATGTATTAATATAAAGTTATAGTAATGGGTCACATGTATCGATGTATTACTACTTTTATTTATTATTATTGTTATTTTCCAATCTTTCTTTCTTTGGTCACTATAGTGACACTACTTTTATCTTTATTCTATAATCATAATTCGTTTCCGTTAGACAACGAAATTTTTAGTTATACTTTTTCTTTTATATTTGTACTATATGCTCCATTAACATTTTCAATATATTTATTCCTTCAGGCTATGTCTCTTTTACTGGTTCCTTTCATATTGTCTCGGGAGTATTAATTATCTTATTAATTTCTTTTACCTTGTCATATTAAGTGGTATATATCCACTGCATTAACCTTTAATACTTATTACATAGGCATATAACCTCTATGTTATTCTTATTACTCTCTTCACAACCTTACTCACCAGACTACCATAATTCCTTTACGGTTCCACCAGTCTCAATACATATCCTGTGATTATGATAATACGGGCCCATATTACCATAACCACCTATACCTATTGATTCTGTTGTTACCACAAAGTTTCATGGGACACTGGTTCTTTTAATATATAACACCATTACAAGTACATGGTGATCATTACTAGAAATCTTACTACTTTATAAACATAGACTTTAATAAATTTAGACGGTTATGGAAAATATGATATAATTTTCCTAACGGTCATATTTGTGCTCACTTTAAACGTTAACTTAACACTTCTTTGTTTTATATATCGCCATACTTTAAATAATGCATAATGTCTTAATCATTTAAGACACCATATAGCATACTTTTATAAACTATCATTTTTATAGCATGAGTTTAAGCCTAGGAGTGGAACAAGCCAATCCTAATTCGCTTAAACTATGGCTCTGATACCAACTTGTGACACCCCATTTCTACTATTTACAAATACTATGGTTTTTCGTATAAATACTTGAATACAAAAATACGGTTAACAAAAACCGATTATTTACATATTTAAAACTGTGGGTGTTACAAATCCATACCAAACTAACCATAGTAAGCAAGAAAAGGATTAAACCTTGTGTCCAAGATAGGAGCTATGTGGGCTCCACTCCAGCTAAACTTCATCCAATTATAGCATAGCATTTAACCTGGAATACATGGCATAAAAATAAAATATGTAAGACAAAAATTGTCTCGTGAATTACATGAGTTTTAGACTCAAACTTTTAACTTCTTTTCCAACCTTTATATATAAAACTTATGACATAAAACATCTTTCAAAGTTTTATACTAATGTCATACCATAGCTCTTTACTTTTAAAAATCATTACATATCATACCTTGCAAAAATATCTTCATTCAAAACTTTATATTAGCAACATACTATAACTCTTTACTTCTCAAAAATCATTTTGTGACATACTTTACTAAATAACAACTTTCTTACTTTCTTTGACTGGTTTTATAAGCTTGCTGGATTTTTATACTTAGGGCTTTAATCACTATAAGTGATACCCCAAGTCTCTATGGCTAGAAAGAACGGATCAATCCTCACCATAGAAGTGCTGAGGCGATCTACTTCGCGACAGGGATTTTCCCCAGTAGACCCCTTACCTAACCCGGGAAGGTTGGAACATAGTTCCCTTACTAACGCTGCTTGCTACAATTACCAGTCATACAAAACATTTGAACATTACTTTCATACATATAACTTGTGGCTAAGTGCCAAGCTTCATTACTTTCTATCTTTATGGCTAGATGCCAAATTTGTAACTTTCATCTTTCATAAACCATATGTTTAAAACATGTCTATATAACATTTTAGGCTTAATGCCAAGTCATACTTGAAAACATATACAATTTGTAACCGAAACATACTTCTTAAACATATTGTGGCTATATGCCTATCTATACTTTCAAACATGTATAACTTATATTCAAAACATATATACCTTCATATAATTGGTTCATAGACCAAAATATACTTTCACATAATTGGCTCATAGGCTAAAACATAACTTCAAATATAGCATTATACTTTCACAAACAAGTTAGAAATAATACTCTTGCATATAATTTCACATATAGAAATTTTATAAAAAAAATCTTGAAATTACTTACTTGCCATGTACCCCAAAATGGGTAAAATACTGCATGTACTCACCTCGAGTCGGCAATGTAGAAATCCGTGCGGCAACTCCGCAAATCCAACCAAGCTTAAAATCGCACACATTATACTCCTATAAAGTATATTAAGTTAATTATTACCAAGTACACTAATTAACGTTACTATAAATAGATACTTATAGCGTTGCTTATAGTTTAAACGTTTATAACTTTCGACATGCACGTTGTCTCGACATATACCCCCACTCTCTTTTATTCATTTTTACTCAAAAAATAAGTTATTATATGATTCAATTAGTTTTAAGTAAACCCAAGCCCACATCATGACACCCAAAACCAAAAACTAAGATGATTATCATAAGAGAAGAAACCAACAGCAAGGCTGATTTCTGGACCCTCAACAAGATTTGCAATATTAGACCAAGGAAAGATTGAAAATAAAATCCAATAAAAATCATGGGTAAACTAGACTCAAGGAAAATGTCACAGGGCCTGACCTCATGTCATTTTCACCTTTCAAGAATAAATGAAAAATCTCCAAAGTTGACTGATGCAATCAGTCCACCTACTGAACCACACCTTAAAGAAATAATAATAGCTCAAAATGGGTTAAGAACTGAATTCTAAAATTTGGTGAGGACAAACTAGACTTCAACAGGGAACTAAGGCAACTGACCTTGCCCCCAAACCATTTTTGTACATTTAATTATGAATTTACCAATGCATAATTATCTGTACAGAACAGTCCTGGACCAGTTGGTGCAAATTGCAACTTCCACCCAACTTTCGTATGGAATCAGACCCTAGGAAAAATCATGAGTAAAATAGACTCAACAATAGAGATCTGAGAGTTGGAACCAACTCAAAATACGTTTTCAAACTCAAGATACAAAATTCACAATACCGAACCAATCAGAAACGATAGTGCTGATGAGAAAACCATTGGTCTGTGATATTTCCCAATTACCATAAACTTGGGAATGGAATCAGACATCCATCTTTTCCAGATATCAAATTTACTTAAATACAATGATTCTAGGAGGCGGAATCATGTAAAAAGCTTTCTCCAAACTCCTTTTATAAAATAAACAAAACAGCATGACTAATCTGAACGGAATTAGAGCAGTACGTAAAGATGAGTAATTACCCCGTACCTCTGGTCTTCAAAACGGATAATGGTCTACTGTAGAAAGTTGCTCAACTCAATTTGTGAACCGTGTGCACCGGTACTAACCTTATTTGACCTCTGGAACTCCAGATATGATTTTCTCAAGAAGGAAGACTCAGCAGAGGAATCTTCATTTATATCTTGGGAACCTTCAGTTAAAATTTCGTGGCGATCCAACATCTGAATCTACGGGAAATGATCTAACACTGAGGGTGGGTCTTCAAAAACGGGAATAGAGAGGGTTAGGGTTTCCATGAGAGAAGCTCTTGATATTCTTTTCCCCATCCAAAAACGCAGCAGCTCCAAAGAAAAAGAATTATATGTACTATGGTTAAATTGCAAAAATGGTCCCTCTATTTTGGTCCTATAATTTTAGTTAACCCAAAACCCTCAAATACAACTTATTAAGTATACAAATATGACATAATCCTCCTCTCAACTTATAAATTAGATTAGAGTTATTATTTCGTCATTATTATTATTATTAGTCGTAATAATCAATGTTTGATTCCACGATTCGCTTCCAATATAAAAATCTATTTCCTTTATTTTAAAATACGATACTAAATAATTGGAAATATTTATAATCGCTAACGCCAAAAATGGGGTGTTACAACTACAATTTCATTTTGTTGACAATCCAATATTCCTTTATGTCAAAAGCTACACGGCTGTCTTAAAAATTCAAAAATTCGATTATGCAACTCACACTCACAAACTACATTGCAAAAAATGAAATAGATATTCAATGTTTACAATTTGTTACTGATTTTAGTTAACAAACTATATTTTTATTTGCTAATATCGTCCTCTTGTAAGCATTAGATATGTTACAAGTTATTAATGCATATATGTACAAGGACTAACTTACAAAACTATAATAGGTCTCTTATATTGAAGAATTATGATTTAGGGTACAATAAGGTAAAGGTCTACCCTGTTTCCTAGTTAAATCAACAATATGCAAAGCACAAGATGACAGTTCATACTTTACAAACACTTCATGAGGTGAGATGTGAGAGAGACATACGATATGGTGTTCACTTCCAATGGAGAGCAGCGGGCGACTCGATACAAATAAAGGGACAGCCATACATAAATCTGACAAATAGACAAGACTCTTAGACAATATGATATTCTAGTTCTTGACAGGGAGAAGCTTTCGATGAACCAGACCAGGCGGTGATTTATGAAGACCAAATAATGTTCGCATGATATGTTTTTAAAGGGGTTTTTAGGGATTAAGTTTGAATTTGTTTATAAATTTTCAAACTTTTAGAAGACAGTTGAGATCGTGTCCCAGGACTGTAACTATAGAGATGTGGTTTTTTTCATATACATAAATATCAATTAATTTTGCGATAAAGGAGGTTGGGAGCATCTTAATGTTGTCATGTGAGTCACCACCACCTATTTTCTGGGTTTGCAAGTATTTTGACGAGGGTATGCAATGTTAATTACAATATATAATTTTTTTTTCTAGTACATAGATCATTAGAATGTGTTGTAAGGATTCAAGGGTATGCAATTGCATACCCTTGTTATATTGTAGATCTGCCCCTGAAACTAGGATATGTTTTTCTATCTCAATTAATGAAGAAGTAAATAGCAACTATTAATGCGAATCAGCATTCTTAATATCAATTTGACCATTAGAGATTAAAAAACACAATGAATGAATTAATTAATTAATTAATGGGGAAGCAAAAATGAAATGACAGAACTACTCTCATGTGGATAACGCATACTCTACTTAACCGGAAAACATAAATAACAGTTAACACGAAGGGCCAGAGCCACAATAAAAATTATTTTTTAATCATAATTCATTATTTTTTGTACCAAAATAATAATTTTTGCAAATTAGACATTTTTGTAGCTGTCTTTTAACTTTCAAAATAACAACCGAGAATTCTATGATAATTCGGTTGGTTACCATCAATTATACGGCGTCGTTGCCATCCGGATCTGGTCACCTACATCACCGGCTGCCAGCTCTCCTATATTTCTCTCTCCTAAATATATTCCGTGTCTAACGTC
Source organism: Cichorium intybus (assembly GCA_023525715.1). Taxonomy (NCBI): domain Eukaryota; kingdom Viridiplantae; phylum Streptophyta; class Magnoliopsida; order Asterales; family Asteraceae; genus Cichorium; species Cichorium intybus. Next base: position 159,278,211 of record CM042010.1, on the reverse strand, counting down.
TCCGTTAATCATTCACTGACGGTAAGTCTGTTGTCGGAGAAAAGAAACCGCAACGAAAGTCGATGAACTCATCCAAAACGCGCCGGAAAGTCGTCGTCGCGTCGGCGGAGAATGGAGACTCTGGCGACAAGCTCGACCAGCTCCTTCTATCCTCTGCCATATCCAACGGCGAAGACTTATCCCCTTTCATCCGCAAAACCTTCGCTTCGGGTAAGCCCGAAACCCTACTCCACCACCTTCGTCATTTCTGCAGATCCAAAGAGGCTGAGATCGAAGAAGTCTGTAAAGTTCATTATCAGGACTTCATAATGGCCGTCGATGATCTCCGTTCTCTTCTTTCCGGCGTCGAATCCCTTAAATCATCCATCTCTAATTCAAACTACCAGTTACAGTCTGTTGCCGGCCCTCTCTTAACGTCTCTGGATTCTTTCATAGAAGCAAGAAACAAGTGCCAAAACATAACCCTTGCGATCGATTCTCTTAGGATTTGTGTCCGATTAATGGAGCTTTGCTCGCGGGTGAATTTTCATCTATCGAAGAATAACTTTTACATGGCGTTGAAGTGTATTGACTCGATCGAGAGAGACTTTATACAAAAGACGCCGTCATCCACGCTCCGGAGAATGCTCGAGAAGAACATCCCTGCGATCCGAGCGCACATCGAACGGAGAATCAGTAAAGAGTTTGGAGATTGGCTTGTTGAGATCCGTACGGTGAGCCGGAACTTAGGGCAAGTTGCTATCGGACAAGCGTCGGCCGGTAGGCAGAGAGAAGAAGAATTACGGATCAGGCAACGGCAAGCCGAGGAGCAGAGTCGGCTAAGTGTGAGGGACACTGTTTACGCTCTTGAAGAAGAAGACGACGACGGTTACTCTACAGGCAACGAAGGTAGCGATGTTTACGGTAACGGTGGTAATGTTAATGTCACTCTAGGTTTTGATCTGACACCATTGTATAGATCCTACCATATCCATCAGACTCTTGGCCTCGAGGATGGGTTCAAAAAATATTACTTCGAAAACCGGAAACTTCAATTAACCTCAGATTTTCAGGTGTCTTCCATGACACCTTTTTTAGAATCTCATCAGACTTTTTTCGCTCAGATCGCCGGATTTTTCATAGTTGAAGATCGTGTTTTAAGGACCGGGGGTGGATTGATATCGAAAATGGAAGTAGAAAACTTATGGGACACTGCTGTTAGCAAAATGTGTTCAGTGTTAGAAGACCAATTTTCCAGGATGCGAACAGCTAATCATTTGTTACTGATTAAGGATTATGTGAGTTTACTTGGTGTTACCCTACGGAGGTATGGATACTCAGTTGATGCGCTGCTTGATGTTTTGAACAAACACAGGGATAAGTACCATGAGTTATTGTTATCTGATTGCCGGAAACAAATTGCTGAAGCTCTTGCTGCAGATAAGTTTGAGCAGATGTGGATGAATAAGGAGTATGAGTATTCCATGAACGTGCTTTCTTTCCAGATACAAACTTCTGACATTGTACCAGCATTTCCTTACATTGCCCCATTTTCATCCACTGTGCCTGATTGTTGTAGAATTGTGAGGTCCTTTATCGAGGATTCTGTTAGTTTCATGTCTCATGGTGGACAGCTTGATTTCTATGATGTTGTAAAGAAGTACTTGGACCGGCTTTTGACTGAAGTCCTGGATGACGCCCTTCTAAAGCTTATTAGCACTTCAATTAGTGGGGTCAATCAAGCAATGGTTGTTGCAGCTAACATGGCTGTTCTTGAACGCGCCTGTGATTTCTTCTTTCGCCATGCTGCAAAGCTTTCTGGCATCCCTCTTAGGATGGTGGAAAGAAGTAGGCGGCAGTTTCCCCTGACCAAAGCACGTGATGCAGCTGAACAAATGCTTTGTAGCTTGCTCAAAAAGAAAGTTGATGGTTTCATGACATTGATTGAGAATGTGAATTGGATGATTGATGAGCCGCCTCAGACTGAAAATGAATATGTGAATGAAGTGATAATCTTTCTTGAAACTCTTCTTTCAACTGCACAACAGATATTGCCTGGTCAGGTTCTTAAACGAGTGTTGCAAGATGTTCTCTGTCACATCTCTGAAACAATTGTGAACTTTTTAGTTGGTGAATCTGTGAAAAGGTTCAGTTTGAATGCTGTGATGGGGATTGATTTAGATATCAAATTGTTGGAATCATTTGCTGAAAACCAAGCTTCTCTTGTGTCTGAAGAAGAGGCTAATCAGTTGAAGAAAGCACTTGTGGAGGCAAGGCAATTAGTTAATTTGCTTCTCAGCAATAACCCAGAAAACTTTTTGAATCCTGTGATTAGAGAGAGAAGCTACAATGCTTTGGATTACAGAAAAGTAGGGATAATTTCAGAGAAACTAAAAGATCCTTCTGAGCGACTGTTTGGAACTTTTGGATCAAGAGGGTACAAGCAAAATCCAAAGAAAAAATCCCTCGACTCTTTAATTAAGAGGCTCAAGGATGTCAACTGAAACCATCAAGTCTTTTCTTCAAGATTCCCAGGTATTTTTTCTCTTTGCCTTATTTCAGAATTCAGATAGTTTGTTATTATGCAACTGTGGTTTGTTGGAACTTTAGCTGTTCTTGCCACTGCTTGAATCATTTAGTAGCAAACATGTCTTTAGATACCTGAGTCTTGTTCTGTATGCAATGCTCTCAAACTCTAGTGGATGCCATGTCAGCACTCAGCACCTCATGGCTTTAAGGTGAACCAAATATGCCAAGTAGAATGCCTAGTCAACATTTTTTACGGGTTAAACAGGTCAAAAATGGATACATGGTAAAATTTGAAGGTAAAAGTAGAGTTTAATGGCCGATTGAACCCGGAAAAAAAAAAAAAAAAAAAAAAAAACAATCAGGGCCTAAATGAGTAAAAAATGACTGTTGGTTGATATTCCGTGACATTTCGTAAATCATGTATTAATACATAAATGGTCCCTAAGCTTTTCCGAAATTTGCACATTTGGTCCACTTTTTGAATTTATTGCATGGACAGTGGTTTCATATTTTTGAACTTTTGGTCCCTCAAACTAACACCATTAGGAATGAGGCATTAAGCTTATGTTATTTTGCTATTTTGTCTTGTAGCTTTTTCGTCCTTTGTCATTTTTGGTGTTCATCATATTTATCCAATATTATTATATTAATTAAAACAAATTAAAGGACAAAAATAAAAACCTAATTAAAACCCTGGATACATTCACCTCCATCACTTGGTTGAAGAAAAGTAAGAAACAGATGGAGGACTCGGAAGATTGGTGACTGGCTCTGAAAGAGTTGCAGGATGCCATGAAATAGTTAGAGCACCAGAAGCGTAGAATCGAGCAGATAGAAGATGCCAAGATTCAAGGGGATTCCCTTGCTATCATTGGTAAGAATGGTAAAAAATGAACGAAAAACAAGTGCTGAAAAAACCTTTAGTCGGTAACCGGAATTTTGGCTTTAACCCTAAAATTAAAAACGTTGGTTCATAATTGAGATACTCATAACTTTTGGTATCTGAAGTGTATTGGCTTTTTGGATGGATAGTATGTTACAATTGGAATCTTTAAAGAATATTAATTGGTAAAAGAATATAAGTAAAATTAAAAACCGAGGTTGGAAATTATGAGTAGGATGTGTATAAGTTTGGTATGCGCTTGAGAAACGTAGCTTGTTGTGATATGCAACTCATATGATCCTAGGATGCCGCCACGTAAGCGGTAACCAGTAAACCTACCCTGAATAGGTATAAATAGTTGCCAGTGACTAAAATAGAAAGTTCTGAGTAGTTGGTTACCGATTAATGGTTAGTGACATTATCCCTTGTTTAAACATCCTTCTGGATTTTATCATACACAAATTATTCCATGTTTTTAGCTCCAGAATAGTTACAAGCTTCTAACTGTTATAAATATATATATGAACCCAGGTGTCATTTGAAGAAACCTTAGGAGTGGTGTTTGTGCGGATGATGGCGGAGCAATTCAGATTTGTTGGTTGTAGTTGTAGTTGTGGTTGTGGTTGTGTGATTAAATTTGTTTCTTGGACCTTGCCCCACTGTGGCTCCAGTATAAAAATGTGGTCATTAATAGGTTGTAAGTAAAGTTAAAGTACACATCTTTGTCAAATTCTTTATTCTTATATGCATCATTAGTAATGAACTCATATGAGTTGTCTGTTCTAAAAGACCCAAAAATGCAAGTAAACCCAACTTTTATCGAATACTAGTTGGTGAAATTTTTAGTTAATCATTCTCACTGTCATTTGTGTCGCCAATATTAAGCAGCATGACATGCACTTTACAAGTTTACAGTACAATAACTCCTAAAATAAGATACGATATGTACAAAGAAGACGACATTTAGTATGTAAACATGGCCCATAACATGTGGCATGTGGTAAACTTTGTGATCAACATCTAAAATCGTCTATTTGGATCTGGATGGTCAATAACTTCATAGTCACATCATGTTTCAGCTATATTCATGAATATAGATAAAAAGGGGAAATTAAATCTTTAGCAGACAGTACCAGTATTGCTATATGAAATTTTGTGAGATTTCATTCGTACGATTTAGGTAAATTTTTGTTTGTTAAAATTGGGTGTGGCGGGGGTTCCCTTTTTGGTTAATTTTGTAGCTTTTAACTGTTTTTTAGTCAAAACAGCTCTCAGCGAGTTACCAAAAAAGCGGGTTATGAGAAAATGAATGCAAAGTTCAAATTTTTTTGGATAAACGAATTTGCAAAGAAGAAACACAAAGTTTTCCAATTGTTTACTTGCTATATATCGGGCCAAATACCGCTGTTTGGACTTGCAGCCAACATCGCAATAAGGGTGGGCGTGCCATAGTTGGCCGCGGGTTGGTGAAGGGGACTGGCCGGCCCTACCAGTGTCATGGTACCGCAGTATGTGGGTTGGCGGATGGTGGGTGAAACGTGGGTTGGTGAAGCCGCATGAATGGTTAAAAAAAATTTATCGAAATTTTATTTACCCCTATCTTTATAAATACCTCCTTATATTTTTTCAAAAGTCACAGATTCCTTCTTCATTTTTCCTCTCAAATTCTCTAACCCTTTCCTATATTTGTATAAAAACTCTTTATTTTCAAATGGATTCAAGCCGGGGAAAATAAAAAAAGAGGTTCTTCGGAATCAAGAAACTGTTAGGACGAAGACAATTCAAATGTTTCCCCATCCCTATTGCCTTATTATCTACAATACCAACAAAAACCGATGCAACAAAACTACAACCAATTTTCACTTTTCCAAGACTACAACCAATTTCGACAATACAAACAAAGTCCCCACCAAGTAAACCCCTCTCAATGTTATATCCCAGAGACATCCCATTTTTGTGACCAATGCACGACGAGTTAAGCGATGAAATCCTTCCACTCTCCCAAACCCAATGTATCGAATCTAGCTACGAAGTCCAAGAAACACAAGAAAATGAACAACCCCTTCCAACGACCTCCCAGAAACAAACTTCTGTCACAAGGTTGAGATGATAGCTATAGAGTGAGAAAGAGGAAGTCACCTTGGCAAATGCGTGAGGATGAATAATGTGGCAACCATCAACGCCACAAGTCCTTTTAGGAACAGGTGTTGACCTATTTCAACACGTAACTTGGTGGATCCGATCGGACAAGGCATCAAGTTAACTCCAAATGAAACAATTTGTAGACGAATGTCAACTAGTTCAACTGCATTTACAACAACAAATGCAACATGCGTGCCAACAAGAGAGATGATGTTGATGTTCTAAAGGCAACGCAAAGTAAGTTTTGGAAAATTGTCTGTGGCGGGTTTGCACATATGGGAGCATGGGAAATTCTGAGAGACCATTCTAAATGGCTCACAATCAAGGAAATTGGTATGAATGTCCCCTTATCATTCCTCCAAACGAAACAAGACATCAGAGTCCAATACCACCACAACCTCTCTTGTTGCACACTATTCAACTCACGATGTCGATGTTGATGACATCAAATCATCAATGATGAGGTACCACAACCATCACCACAATTACGACAATGAAAAAGGAAGAAAGCGGTTGACACATCCTCAGGGCAATAGGAAACGAGGACCATTGTCGAAAAAATATCTATTCTCGCCGACAATAATTAGCAAGAAATGCAAACGAGCGGGACTACCATGCTTGGAAGAAAGGAATGTTAGAGGAGGAGGCGAAGAAGAAAACATTGATCCTTGAGCAGGAGTTAGAAGAGATCAAAGCCAGGCATGTTGAAAATGATTTGCTTTTCTTTCTTCGTTTGCATGATCATTTGACCGAAGAACCACTAAATTCAATTCTTGCTATCAAGTGGGAACTAGCCCAACTTTATGGCTGAGAGTTGTAGATTTTTGTTTTAGGATTTTATTTATCATTTTAGGAGTTTATTTTTATTTTTAGGATTTTAATTTTTGCCCGCATAATCATTTGTCCTGGTGATTGACACGTTTTTTCACTTTTAGTCCAAATATTGTTTTTTCATGGTTTGGGACATTGGTTGGAATTTTATTGCACTGTTGGTCCATGGTCCATGTAAAAAGGCCAATTTACCCTTTCTAATTTCATTTTCCTTTTTGTTTTAGTATATTAGTTATTCTATTAATAAAAAAAGAAAAGAAAAATCACACCTAACTCCACCCCCACCCCACTATTCCCATTTGTTGAGCTAGAAAGTCATTGAGCTGTAACCCTAAACCTGAAATGGAAACAAATTGAAGAACATTTCTATGGGCTTGAGAAGTCCATGAAGAGACGCTTCACTAAACTTGAAGACCAAGAAAAGGAATTTAAAATGAAAACAGTTCAAGCCCAACAAGTTCTGGAAGCACAAAAACAAACATTAATCTATAATTGTTAACAATGAAGATCAAGGTAGTGCTCCAATGGTCGACCAGAAACAACCCGAAAGTGAAGAAGATTATATGAAAAGGTTATTTGAGAATGGTGATGTGAAACTGCTATCAAATCCCCAGCTTGCTAAATTATGCCAAGAGATGGATGCAAGAGGTCTCCACAAATTCATATCAGATAACCGCAAGAATCTTGCTTCCATTAAAGAAGAGATTCCAGTTGCTCTAAAAGCTGCAGGCGACCCTAATGGTCTAGTTTTGGATCCACTGTTAGGGTTCTACATTTCAGAAGGTTCGAATCTTTATGGGGAAAAATATGCAAATCTTTTACGTTTAAGGCAAACATGCATCATGTTGATGGAGTGTCTTAGCATTCTGCTTGTGAATTTAGATGCTAACACTGTTTCTAAGGTGATATATGAAGATATGAAGAGCCGATCAAAGATTATTTCACAAGAATGGAGAGAGGGGGGAGAGGGAGGGTAGTGGGGTTAGGGGTGGAAGTGGGGTTAGGGATGGGGGTGGGGTTAAGTGTATTTTTTAAATTACGTAATTTAATAATAGGTTATAAGAAAATGAAAAAATTAATTAGAAAGGGTAATCTGGTCTTTTTTACATGGACCAACGACCAACAATGCAATAAAATGCCAACCATAAGGACCGAAACTGTGAAAAAAAATACTTGGACTAAAAATGTAAAAACGTGCCAACCACAGGGACCAAAACCATAATTTAATCTTAATTTTGATATAGAAAGCTGATGTGGCATTGAGGGTTGGGAAAGATGGGTTTCAGTGGAGTGAGTTGATGAAAGCTGGAAATGATAGGAGAAAGAAAAACTTATGTGCCATGTGGGTTGAGAGGTTGGACTCCACCCACCCCAATCGTGAAAGCAATCATTGGAGAAAGGATAACGACTTAAAAGAATAATGAAGTATTTTAATTGTTTAAAAAATAGAAGCTGATATTTCCATGGAAAGTTCTTATCCTTCCACGGAAAAAGTAGTGTAATGTGTTGGATCCGAAAAATGAAAAATATATGAAATGACAATGCGGAATTGAAAAACTGTATTGAATCACTCAAACAATAGATTGAAATCTCATAAGTTTCTGTATTCAATAATGATAATCAGATCTTACAAGAAGCAAAATTGATACTCATAAGTTTCTCTATTTAAAAATATTCTTTCTAATCTAGAGAGTACAAAGAGGCTTATTAAAAATAAAAAAAGAGAATCTATTTATAGCGGTGAGTTAAAAATCTGGAAACGCAAAAATTCCACTTGGTCAAAATTTAACTCAATCTATCAAACATTTCAATATCCAACCTTACTCCTCTAGATGTTTAGGCTGATGAGCAAATTAATTTTTGACGATTTTTAAACGCCGAACTACCCTAAACAATTGCATAAGGTCTTCAAAAAAATCTGTTTAGGGAGAGCACCAGATCCTTCAGTGTAAAGCCAAAATCCAATAGCTAAAAATCCATATTTGCGGTGAAAAGCAAATAACAATCGGGTAATAGCGTTAAATGCGGTGTTCAAAATCAACAATTGCGGTATCTAAGAAAATGAAGTCTTTGAAGCTCGAGGATAACAATAACCATTGTTCGCATATTTTTTAATTGAGTTTTGGTGTGTCATTGGTTTACTTCACCGTGAGACCACCGTATGGCCACTATGTCACCACCGTTCCACCACCACAGAGTATTGGCTGTGATCGGTTGATTTGTCCGATCTTTGGTTGGTGATTTAAGTCTTAATGGATTAAGATACAAACCATAACCCTAAACCAAAGTTATGATTTTATGTGAAATTACTAGTTCTTAATCTTATGATATTATTTCAAGTTCATGTTTTGACTATTGTAAAGTTCTTAATGTGTGTCTTAACACTAATGATTATACATGACACCTTAAGAGCTTAATGGATATTGCAACAAGTAATTGGTTAAGAAAAGCATGAAAGAAACACACAAAAATTCGTAACAGCAAACATCACTGAACTTGCAGACTATTTTACGGAAAACATGGACAGAATTAAAAGAAAACTTGTGAGACAAGAAGTGTAGGAAATCGAGTCTAGTTTCCATAAAGATATAAAACATGTCATTTGGACTTACGGGAATAGAAGTTACAGATAGAACAGTGGACAGTGGTCTAAAAGGAGTTAATCTGGAAATTTTATAAAAATAGAATTAAGAGCTTCTATGCATTAGACCCATAAAGTACATTTTAAAAGAGTCTAAATTAGACCTTATGACATAAGAAATATTAGGTCTTAATGGCCTAAGTAGAACTTAAACCACAAAGGAGTAAAAGGCTTATAAGTGGCGAAAAAGAAGAATAAAAGTATAATACCTATAGATGTTATTAAGTACCAATTGAACTACAATCTAAGTAGTCGAAATTGTTTATGATTGTAGGTGATTAGTGAGAGTTCCTAGTAGTAATTACTTATGGAAGTATTTAGAGTTTTGCTATCAGGTGACTTTTAGTAACTTATATATTATGTTGACCACGCGTGTTAAGTGTGACTTGTATGTGATTATGTGGCCATGACAAGCCCTTCTGAGGAATTGGTCAGATAGACTAGACAGACTGGCCAAGACAAACCCTTCAAGGGAATTGGTCAGAAGGAATAGGGTCAAGACAAGCCCTTCGGGGAATTGAATTGACCAAGATTAGAAAGTTGGTACCAACGTTTATGTGTTATGTGTTAGAAACTAAGTGTCAAGCGTTATGTGTTTACATGTTTTCTGATCAGTATTTCTGCCATGTATGTGATTGATATAATGTATAAGTAATGTGTAGGCTCACTAAACATTGTGCTTACCCATTGTTATTAAAAAAATTTCAGGACCCTCCGGGGTAGATTGAGGGAAGTACCCCTTGTGACTGCTATCAAATTACATTATCAGATTATACAATTTTTATTTGGGCAAATTTCATAAAAGACACTAACTTTTTAAAAAATTTCGATTTTGACACTGTGTTATTTTTTTTTTCAATTAAGTCATTAAGTTTTCAATTTTTTTCAATTAAGTCACTATGTTTTAAATTTGGTTTCAATTTTGACCATTTGACCGGTCAACCCGGTAGTCAGCTGACGTGGCATGATGACGTGTCAGTCTTTGATGATGCGACGCTGACGTGGCACCCGAGTGTCAAAGTTGAAACAAAATTGAAAACATAGTGACTTAATTGGAAAAATTGAAAACTTAGTGTTTTAATTGAAAAAAAATAACACAGTGTCAAAATCAATTTTTTTAGAAAAGTTATTGTCTTTTTTGGAAATTTTCCTATATTTTTTAAAATGATGAATTCGTCTTTTTACGTTTTTAGAATGTATAAATATATTTTTTTATAAGTATAAATACGTATTTTTATATTTTTAGAAACATAGATACATTGTCATAAGTATATATAAATGTATTTTTATGTTTTTAAAAATATAAATACGTTTTTCTGCATAAAAACATGTATATATCAATAAAATACGTATTATAAAACGAGTTTAAAACTATTTCTCGATATTTTTCCATTATAAACATGATTTTGATTGATACGATATGTGATTATATGCAAAACAAACCTATTTTATATTTCTAAAAAAGTAAAAATAAATATTTATTCGTTAATTTATGTTTGTTCTTTTATGTTGGTTTAAGTTTGTTTTCACTATTTTTTCACTATAAACATACTTTTGATTGATACGATACGTGATTATATATATGCAAAACAAATCGTATTTTATATTTCTAAAAACATAAAAATAAGTATTTGTTCATTAATTTATATTTGTTTGTTTATGTTTGTTCGTTTATGTTGGTTTAAGTTCGTTTTCACTATTTTTCTACTATAAACATGCTTTTGATTGATATTATACGTGATTATATGTAAAAAAACGTATTTTATATTTCTAAAAACATAAAAATAATTATTTGTTCGTTAATTTATGTTTGTTTGTTTATATTTGTTCCGTTATGTTGGTTTAAGTTCGTCCGTGTATGTCTTTTCATTTAGAAGTATAAATACATTTTTTTTGATAACCGAGGACCCCACCCGACCCATCCTTTGGATGACCCTGATGAAGCAACCTCGGGGCCCACGCACACCTGGCAGCAGGGTGGTCCGGGTCAATCACCTACGGGGGTAGAGAGGTGGCCAGTGGCCATCCCCTGATTGAAACCTAACACTCCCTATGGGGAAAGGGAGGGAGTGAGATTAGAACTTGGAACCTCTTTATGGGGGAAGAGAAAGAGTCCAAAGCCTTATCCACTAGGCCATCAGGGTGATGGTTGGTTACGTTCGTTCGATTTGAAGTATAAGTTTTCAATTAAGTCACTAAGTTTTCTTTTAGAAGTATAAATACATATTTTTATGTTGGTTACGTTCGTTCGTTCGTTCGGTTAGAAGTATAATACATTTTAGTTGTATAAATATGTTTTTACGTCTTTAGAAGTATAAATACATATTTTTATGTTTTTAGAAATATAAATATATTTTTATGTTGGTTTAAGTTCGTTCGGTTAGAAGTATAATACATTTTAAGAAGTATAAATACGTTTTTTACGTCTTTAGAAGTATACATACATATTATTATATTTTTAAAAGTATAATACATTTTTAGAAGTATAAATATTTTTTTTTACGTCTTTAGAAGTATAAATACGTGTTTTTACGTCTTTAGAAATATAAATACATATATATACTTATGAAAATGTATGTATGTTTCTAAAAGTATAAAAATACGTCTTTATACTTGTAAAAAAATATATTTATACGTTCTAAAAACGTAAAAAGACGAATTTATCGTTTTAAAAAATGTAGGAAAATTTCCAAAAAAACCACTAACTTTTCAAAAAAAATTGATTTTGACACTGTGTTATTTTTTTTCAATTAAAACACTAAGTTTTCAATTTTTTCCAATTAAGTCACTATGTTTTCAATTTTGACACTCGGGTGCCACGTCATTGATACTCTGTTCTTGAATGCATTCTAATATCTCTTGCCCAATGTCCTCTCATATAGGACTATATATTGGTCTAAAGTTAATTATTTTTTTGTGTATTTCCCAATTGTTATCAATGAAGTGTGTCGTAACCACCATATAATTCACTATTTGGCACGAACTTGTCCAACTGTCCATGGTCAAATTCACCATATTAAGGGATCCCTTAAATATGTGAGCAACTTGTTTCTTTCATCAATATAATAATTTGTGACATATTTTGAAATTATAGTTCAACATGGCAAAACGACCTTCCCGTTTAGTACGCTAGTGTATTAAACATAAGCTTCGTTTTCAAAAAACTTAAAGGGTAGTTCATCCTCCGAAACACGTTTAACAAAGCTTTTTTTTTTTCTAATTCTCTTACCATTATGTTTCCAAGTACTAACATTTACATTCCCGTTATTTCTTTCTTGAATTGCAATGTGTTTTTTTCCAAATTATCCAAGTTTTTTCTACAACTAAGAACATGATTATTTAAACTAGATTCACACCATTTATATTTGGGTTTGCTTTGAGAATCTAGACCAAAGAAATTCCAACAATCCGTCATTTCTTTCCATTATTTTGCTTTTCTTTTTCTCTTGTTTGTTGATAGGCCATTTGTTTTCTTTTTGAGTATTTTCAACAAACACATCATCATAGTCAACCTAAACCACAATAAAATTACTATAAATGAATCCATGAATGAACATCATCATCATCATCAAACACAATATAAATTCCAATGAACATCATTATAATTGAACATAAATGCACAATATAAATTCCAATGAACATCATTATAATTGAACATAAATGCAGTTGAATGCTACATTACATCCCATTCATTGATCAAAATAGAAAAAAAATTGTGTGTTGGTTATCTTATTGTATTTAAAAGTTATAAATATTTTCAAACTAGAGATCTAATAGACTTAGAAAATATTATTATGATATTTTGTTCAAGTTTTGTGATAAAAAGTTATTATTGATACATGATATTGTGATAAATGATTTATAATTAATTTTGTATTTAAATTATACACAAATTAGGTTCGTAAATATGTACTTATCATATTATATTTATTCCGCACAAGTCATTCATATAGTTAACAAATATTAATGACATATATTAAAAATTAAAGTATAATTAAATAAATAACAAATTATTATTTGGTTTTTTGGATTATAATATCTTCACTTAAAAACCAAAACTAATCCAAAAATATAATTTGTTTTTTTAAACCAATTTAAAAATGTGAATATCTAAATCATATAGTCTCATACAAATCATCTAATTCGATAATTCATTCGACTAGAAAACATCTCTACTTGAAATCATTGTCGATTACCTCGTTACATCACTCTTTTGGTGTTTATTCGTTTGAAGTGTGTGTACACACACAATGAATTTATAAGTAACTAGGGTTTTGACTGTCCGTGCGATGCTGCAGAAGCCCTGTATATTGGAAAACGCAGCTCGACAAAAAACAAATTATGTAAGGGACGAAAATTGTAACTTTAAAATATAATAAGGGACCGAAATTGCAACTTACAAAATACTATTAATATAACTTTATAATAAACAGGGTGAATACAATTAATTCGAAATTAGTTGAGGGTGGAAAACGTAAATATGAAAGTTTGCTATAAAAAGAATCAAAAATGTATTTTAAATAAAACCTTATTTGCGTTTTGTATTATATGTTTTTATAATTAAACTATGATCTTGATTTAGTAGATTTGATTCTGGAAATAGAAACACAAATGAACAGTGATTTTGTCTCAGGAAGGATTGTTGCAAATTAATATATATATATATATATATATATATATATATAATTTGGCTTCTCTTTGATGGTAAGAACAAACATGTCTTACAAGAATTTACTGATCGACTTCCAATTTTGTGCCCAAACTTGAAGTTGTATAGGATTGTATTATCTAGCGATTCCTCAACATTTTCGTCGTATTAAATTACGTAGTATATTTTTTAACCATTTAATATAAAAATATAACATTTTTATATTTTGATTATTTTTTTAGTATTAAAGATCTATCATTGTTTATCATATGATGTACGTATTGTTACATAAGATGATATTACTCTGTATGTAATTAAAGAAAGACAAAATTACAGTTTTGGTCCCTGAAGTTTGTCAAATATTTCACTTTGGGACAAACTATTGGAAATTCACGGTTTGGGTCACTAATGTTTGTAAAAAGCTACAAATGGGTCACTGAGGCAGGTTAAAAGACTAAAATGCCCTTTTAATTTCTTTTTTCTTTTTTTTTGAATTTATTTTTATTCTATTTAAAAAAAAAAGAAAATACATCCCCACCCCACCCCCTCTTCTCCGGTGACCCCCCCTACCGTTTTGATCTTTCTCCAATTCCTGTTAATCTCCAGATTCATGATTTCCAGATTCATGATATTTTACCTTTTTAACCTCGCAGTCCTTGCCGTTCTTAGTTTCAATGCTAGAGGCATATGCCGACATTGTTTTTAGGGCGTGGAAGGCTGCAGAAGGGGAATCACAAGAGGAAATCGAGAACGATTTTTTGCAGACATTGGTGGATGGCTCAATTCACGCTAGTACAACCTCTTGCGCTGCTTCAATTAGAAGAATTTTAGGAGGTATCATCACCCAACGAACTACCGACGGCGTTGAAAAGCTCATTTTTAATCTTACAGAGCCTGTAATATTCCGATCATTGCAAACTCAAATGTTCGTCAAAACGCACTGCACTTACTCATCGACGCCTTCTTCATCGTTTCTTTCCTTCGTTGTTACCGGCGAACCCATAGATCACTTTCTCAATTTCAATCGATACTCTCGAAGTCACAAATCGCCGTTACTTGCTTCGCCTATCAAGGTTTCAAGTCACCGAACTGAATTTCTTCTCTTCACCATTCACGTCATCCTTTGAACCTTTTGAACCAACATCTGTGTATATTCTTCACCATTCACGGGGAGAAGGAGAGAGAGCAGATCGGAGAAGGTGAGAAGAGTTTTCGTGCAATTTAATTTCAACAGAGACGATAATGAAGCTGCTTCTTCGTTAAAAACGAATTCGTTAGCTTTGGAAGAAGTTTTCAGCCATGGAAGATGAGCATCAATGAAGCTGGTCAACTCCATCAATTTTAAGTTTTAATTTCAGAGGCAGCAGCTTAATTTTCCTTGTAGGTATGCTGTTGTTTTGATTAGCATGATCTTTGTTGTTTTTATGTGAGTTTGTGCTTTCATTGATACATGCGTAATATGAGATGCATCGGTTCTTCCATAAAGTCGATTACAATACAAATTCTCGCATCTAATTTTTTCCGGCGATACTGTTAACCGTGAGGGGGAGGGGGAGAGGGTAGTGTGGTGGGGGAGGGGTGGGTGAGTTTATTTTATTTTTTTTTAAATTGATTTAATAAATAATATATTAAAACAAAAATGAAAAAGAAAATAGAAAAGGTATTTCAGTCTTTTTATATGTTCCAGGGACTCATTTGAAACCATTTGCAAACTTTAGTGATCAAAACCGTGATTTTCTGATAGTTTGTCCCAACTTGAAATTTGAGGTATACATCAGGGATCAAAACTGTAATTTTGTCTTAAAGAAATTTAAAATGTATATTACATTTTGTTGGGACTTTGGAGTTGGGAATAAGTTATTGACTTATTGGTGGCCGTCTATATTATCTTCGTAAACTTCCATGATCCCAATAAGTATTTTTGTGAATAATAAATGTGCATCTTAGAATCCGATGAATTGTCCACCAGAATAATTTGGCTTCTACGAAGATGCTCCAAGGATATGCCTTATGCTTCCACATAAATTAAATGGTGTCCAGCTGTTTAAGGAGACAAATTTGTAACAAATATATATGATGCATTATAGCTATAGCTAATAAGATAGTTTATTTTTGAGTTTCTTCGTAATGTTATGTTTGAGAAATTAAAAAATTGATTTTAGCCAACTTTTTGAAAAACAACTTAGACTAGTATTTCAATGAATATATATTTTTTTAGAATTTTCTCAAATATACCATTAATTAGTTATAGAAAACTCATTTTTGACATCTTTTTTATGTTACTTTAGTTTTCCCGCAAACTTATCAACTAGTTTTTATCAAACATCATTTTATCAGCTAGTTACTAGCAGTAGTTTATCAGCTATTAAGTAGGTTTTCAGCTAGTAACTAGTTTTCAACTAATCTACCAAACATAATTTTAAACAACAAAAAATAATTCAGGAAAAATTCACATGAACTACAGAAAAAAGTAGTACAAAAACGTTCACACTTTATTATATTATCAAAATATTTAGATTGTCCTTCATCTTATATAACATATCTAAAATAATTTAATTTTTTTTTACAAATAAATGTAATTCACAAATACTCGATATACAGAACAAGTATTTAAATAAAATTTAATGTTGTTGATAAAAAAACCATACATTTAATCAAAGTTGTCAAAATCAATATCTTATCTCTGCTTGTTTTACACTTCTAATATCGTGATCATAAAAAAAGATCAATTATGAAGATCCCATCAGTATTAAACTTAATGTTAATTAACACATTGATGGTGAAATCAAATTTAACTTCTTAACCGACAATCATAATTCTTGTAGATGTAGAACACGTCAATTAGGGGTAAAAACAACTTCGGCAAAAAAGGTAACAAGATTATGGTGACCATGTATGACAAACGAACAATATCACAAAAGGACTAACATGCATGCCGTGATGCCTACTCAAATCGAGATGCACGAATGAAGTTGTGATGCTCAATGAGGCTTTCTATATTTAATGCTCGATTTTGAGTTAAATAGACGAATATTTATTGTTCGATTACAAGTTGAATGGATAATATATGAGAATTGGGGTAGAAATAACAAATTTCTTATGGTTTATAATACTTAATACTAGACTATAGAATAAAAACTAAAAGAGTTGAGATAAAATCAAAGTAAGATCGTAAGATCATAGACGAGATCCTAAATTAATACATTGCCTTTAAGATCAATCATAGTGAGATCATAATCATTTTTTCGGTTGTAGCACTTTTAAAGTTGTACAATTTTAAAATCAAGATCGAAATCTTAACAATTATGTCTCTGACAATTTAATAAAAATATTTTCTATATAAATAAATCGTGAAAAAATAATCTTATTTGAATTATACAAAAATATTAGAATAAAAATAATAAATTAAGATGAATAGAAGACATAAATAACTAACGAGAGGTTCTATATGTTCTTAAAAAATCTTCTTAATCACATAATGGAGACAAGTGTCAAAATCAAAAGAAAAAATTAAGAAAAAAAGAATTAATGGATTCTACGTGTCATAATTTAATGATTATGATGATAAATTAAAAGCATAAATTAGGAAGAAATAAAATTTTCGATATTATATGGATGAAGCCGAGACAGAAACTCGAGGAGTTGATGAGACCAAGATGAGATCCGATCTTCTCCGGTGGACTACCAGTTCATATTATCCGCCAACTCGCTTTCTTCTTTTATCCTCGGTCTTCGTTCTTCTCCACTTAATATCCTCCACTGCCGCCGACCCCCCGTCAGCATACGATGAGCTATTGGAGTACGATTTCCCCGTCGGCCTTCTTCCGCTAGGCGTCACAGGCTACGATCTCAACAAAGAGACCGGAGAGTTCAAGGCTTACATGAAAGGGACGTGTTCTTTCAAAATTCAAGGCTACGATCTCAAGTACAAATCGACGATTAGTGGCGTGATAGAGAAAGGGAAGCTGAAGAATCTTAAGGGCATAAACGTCAAAATACTGGTGCTGTGGTTGAACATCGTGGAGGTGAGTCGTCACGGCGATGAAATCTATTTCTCAGTCGGAATCGCATCAGCTGGATTTGACGTGAGTAGTTTTCTCGAATCACCACAGTGTGGTTGTGGATTTGATTGTAATGATATGGTCTCAGAGAAGTTTTTGACGTCTTCCTAGTTCCTATTGATTGAGTTTGGTCCATGGCTGTGACGGCAAGCGCACAAATAATTCCGTCAACGAGCAAGGTTTGCTACGATGATTTTGCATCATGAATTGACAATCGTAAATTGTATTTGATTTGATCGAATATTTCCCAATAATTGTGTCTAGTCGAACAAATTGTTGTGGAAAACGATAAATTGGCCTTTAAATCCAGAAAATTCAAATGATTGAAATCCCTGTGATTCATTTGTTGAAGCGTTTCAAGTGTATGCTTAGGCGAAATTTAGTTTTTATTTTTAAGAAACCGATTTTTTTGGTTCGGTTTTATCAATACGGATATTATATGATTACATTTTAAACCATCTTCATATTGGGCCCATCACATGTTCATCACATTTTACTTTTATCAATCAAAAATTCGTAAATGTTGTATTGTGTTTTGACGAAACCGCCTCAACAAATGATGGGCTTAGATATTATATGATTACATACTTATTGATGCACCAATGTTTGATGGTTAGTACTATTATTTTTTGTACAAAAACATGCAGCGATGTTTTCAAATAGGAACAAATCATGTAACCATATAATATAAAAAAGTTAAATATATGATGTGACATTATTTTTAAATTTAAAACCATGTAAGAAGTAGATGTGATAACTAAATGTCCTATGACCTAGGCTAGCAGTACCGAAGGTTGTTGTCTATATGTCTTTGAAGGTTCAAATCTCGTTTAAAGCGAAAAATGTATATATAATAATAGAGTGGAGGGTGTATGAGTTAGGCTGTGTTTGTTTACCTCTTAATTGAGATATTAAGAGGCAAGCTCTGAATCGAACAGATTCAGAGCGGTTGTTTACCTCTTAATTCTTGCCTATTAATTGAAAATTCATCACTTATTGGGTCAGATGTGGAGGGGTATCTGAATAAAAATAAGAGGCATATTTCCCCCTTTTGCCCTAGAATTCCTGTATCCTCTCTTTACCAAGGTTGCTACTCTCCTCTTGCTGCCGCCTCTTTTCTGTGAATCACCACCTCCGGCGATGCCTCTCTCCTGCGACTCACCTCCGGCGCCGCCTCTTTCCTGCGACTCACCTCCGGCGCCGCCTCCTTCCGACAATCCAAATGCTCCGTTGTTGGTTGCTGTTCTTGATTTTCTTGCTGAAATCGACTTCCATCTCTTCTAAAATCGGTGATTTTCTTCTCAATGTGATGTTTTCTTTTGATTTTCTTGCTGAAATCGGTGATGTTTTCTTTAGATTTTCTTGATTTTTTCTTGAAATCGGTGGTTTTCTTTTGATTTTCTGCTGAAATCGATGGGTTTGTTCTGAAATTGCTGAAATTTGTTGATGGGTAAAATGGTTATTTGCGTAACAATTAAGAGGTGCGAACAATGTAATTGCCCATATTTCACTTTTAGGAGCAAATAGGGATTTAATATACCAAATAAAAACCCTGAGTTTGTGGAGCAAAAAGGGATTTAATAATGTAATTGCCCATATTTCACTTTTAGGCAAGTTGTAACTTATAAGATTGAAAAATGTTTGTAACCAACTTTGCGACAAACAAAGCAAAGTTTAGAGAAATACACTTTAATATGGGGGCATTCCTTTAGGACTTCACAACTCGCAACTGGCCTGGTTTTATGGGGTGTTTGGGATTACTTATTTTGAGGTGCTTATTGACTTATTGCGGTTTGACACCGGTAATAAGCAGTTTTAAGTGTTTGGATGAGAATATTTTATAAGCACTTATTTGCTTAAATAAGTTGTTTTTGATAAGTTATATCTTCCTTACTTATTGACTTATTTAAGCTCTTTTTGATAAGTCATTTCCTTATTACACATATAAGCACCATTTTCCAGTAGCGGAGCCAAAAATTTGGATGTAGAGATACACATGTTGAAGATCTAGTTCTCTAATATATGTATACTACTCATTATTTCAAACAATATTGATTATATAAAATTATAGAATCAACATCACAATATTTGATATTCAATAACCAATATTACAAAACAAGAAAATTATCTCTCAAATCGAATTCTAACTTCATAATTATAATTTTACTTTAAATATTGTTATAACATTCTATAAAAATCATTAAATATAAATAAATATACCTAACGACTAATGTTCAATTCCCTATTAGACGTAATTTTTCAAAATATTCTAATTCCTAAGGCTAAGCGGTGTGGTGCTGGAGGCGCCCACCTCCACGTCAGCAAACACCCCTCCAAAACCGAACTCATCGCCGGAAAAGAGAGACATCGGAGTGGTGCCGGCGGTTGTTGGCTGCAAGGGAGAAGAGAAAGAGAGTGAGCTGAAAAAGAGGGAGAAAAGAGAAAGAGAACGACATCAGCATGCCGTTGGCACTTGCCGCTGGGACCTTGCTGCGGTTGCGGCCCGGTGTTTGCTGCCTACATGCTTAGCCACATCGGATGCCTCCGGAAAAATCATCCTCCACTCCGCTTAGCCTAATGGCAAAATAATTTACACGAAGTGAGAAGTCATGACTCGAGAAAGAAAAGTGTTGGTTGTAATGTCAAAACGTGGGTGTGGGCCTCCAGCAAATCAGCACACATTCAGGCCTTTTCCCTTGTTTGTGCTCTTGAGGTAAAAGAAAGGAGGAAGCATCAGGTACAAGGTACGAAGCAGATGCATACAAGATGAATTGCTTTCTAATCACAAATTACTATTTAATACAAAAAGAGAATTGCTTTTCCCTTGTTTGTGCTCTTGAGGTAAAAGTACTCCCGTCGAACCCCTCTGTCTCCATCACCATTTTCCAAACACTAAAAAACATCTGTCAAAAAGGTTTCTAGTCCAGCGGTATCAGGTGTTGTCCCTCTAACTTGAGGTTGAGGGTTCAAGTCTTCTATGAGACATATGTGATATTAATGTGTAATTTAGAAGTAGGAGTTGGTTAGGCTTTTTTTCCAAAAAAAAAAAAAAACTCAAAAATCTTATTAACTTATTACGTTTTGACACCGAATAAGCTAAATCAAACACGTTTTTTTAAGCTTCGTTTTGACACCGGATAAACTAATAAACACTTTTAATAAAAAAATAAGTTATTTTAAATAAGCAAACTCAAACACCCTAAGGTGGTCAAAATATTAAATGAAATTAAGAAGTAGAATATTTGGTAAATATCCCAATAAATTATCTCTTTGATTAAGCACGTCAACATTTAGCAAAGGGTCTGCCACGTACTCTGATTATGCAAGCAATTTGTTGTTGAAAAAATTACCCGAGTTTTTGATAAAGGTTCCCAATAGTTATTTATGTTTTTCTGTATCACGTTTTTTTTGCATTTTTCGCCTGTTGGATTACAATTTTATTTATATGGAGTATAAAGCAACCAACCTCATGGAGGTCGACAAACCCAGCACCTACCCTTATAACATCACCATATCTCGATATAGCTCATATTTTCCATCTCTCAGATGTCTTTTCCGGCGACAATACTCTCTTTTATCCTCCTCCTCTTCACCTCCATCACCCTCGCCGAGGCGTCCGCGGTGTACGATGCTCTGGAAGAATACGATTTTCCGGTAGGTCTGCTTCCGACAGGCGTAACATCGTACACCCTGAACGAAGTTACTGGGAAGTTCAAGGTTAAGCTTGGTGATACATGTAAATTCTCCGTCGCTGGCTACGATCTGAAATACAAATCAACGATTAGTGGAGTGATCAGTAAAGGCAAACTGACGAAGTTGAATGGGGTTAGTGTAAAAGTACTTCTTTTCTGGGTAGACATCGTGGAGATTACTCGAGATGGCGATGAGCTGGATTTCTCCGTCGGAATATTGTCAGCCGGATTTGATGTTGATCAATTCGAGGAGTCGCCGGAATGCGGCTGTGGGTTTGATTGCGATCTTTTAGAAAGTAATGGTAACAGGAAGACGATGAAAATGGCAAATCTTCTGGATTGGTCATTGTAATCGCTCAAGATTCAAGGTGTGGCGCAGGTTTAAAAATAAACGTAACATTTTGAAATCGTGTATAATCTAAATTGGTTATGTTTTTTACAAAACAGTTAATTGAGAAAAAAAGGCAAAATCTAGCCTAACTACTTTATGAATTTTCAAGAAATAACAAAAAAATTAAAAATTACCAACATAATCATGCAAATCCGATTGACCTGTGATTTTCTTAACTTATTGGATAGCGATTTTCATTAACTAGGCAAAATTTGCAAAAAAGATGTCTAACGAAGGCTTTGTAATCGTGACCTTCGAGAAACAAGGCATGCATATAAACCATTAAGTTTACAACGTTTGTTGTTAATATTATCCCTTATGTAATATTTATGTGTTTATAAAATCATAAAATTGTTGCCTAAAACCACAAAATTGCAGCCCAATCCAGCCCAATTACCATTTTCATGACTAGTTTGGTTATTTCTTGAAAAAAAGTTAAAATTTTAGGTTAGATTTATTTCTCTAATTAACTTGTATCCTTAATACGACCATACCAATATTTTCTCAAAAATAACGATGCTAGATTTTGATGTCGGTTTACATGGCATATTAAGTGGTGTTCAAATTTTTTATAAGACAATAATATCATGTTTATTTTTTTAATATCTAAATATTATATTTGTTTAGTCTAATATTTAAATATCAAATTTATTATTTTTAAAGCTTTCAAAATATCATATTTTCTCAAATATTTATTTTTAACATTTTGAATATTTTATTAGAATTTTAATCATTATTTTTGTCAACCGACTATTACATCCATTTTATAAATTCAAGTTTAAATTATCATCCACAATTTTTATAAACTTTTAAAATAAATTTTTTTATCAAAAATTTTGTTTTAATCAATTTATATAAGTTAAAATCGTAAGTAGTTAATATCGCTGATATGTAATTCGGAGCTACTTGTTTAGGCTTGTGACTTTGCCGTGCTTCTAGTTGTAAGTGTCCACCATGAAAAATTAGTTTGTTTTTGTTTGGCATAACAACCTTTAATTTTCTGGAAATCCAGTTCAAATTTGCTCTATTTTTAGATGTCTACATTTACCAATAGTGTATTCAAGACAAAATAGGGAGGTTATTATTATAGATGCAAAATGCTTTTTATTAAACGTCTAGTCTTATAAGTGGTCATTTAAATCAACATGGTTTAAGATAGAGCATATATCTTCAACCAAATTCAGTTGAGTACATTTTCAACTTATACTACTTAACTGCTTAGTTAATTGAAAATGTTTGTCTAAATAAGAACATTATTTTCTTGTTTGGTTAAACACATTTTCTACTCTAATATTTCTGCTATTATTATCTAGAGCGCATGGAAATAGAAAAAAGACACACATATTGAAGGTGGAAGGGATCCATAATCGACTGGTCTTTAAAATAAGAGAAATTGTATTGGTTCCTAATTTTTGTTCCTAACTTTATTTCTAACCATTTGAAATGATGACAAGTGGATTAAAATATTATTAATTTTATTAAACTTTACATTTGTCATCTATTCAAATGGTTAGGAATAAAGTTAGGAACAAAAATTAGGAACCAATACAATTTCTCTTAAAATAAAGAGTCGAAGAAATATATTGGGGAGAACTAAAGGCTAGTATAATTAATAAAAGTTTTTAAAAGCTAGAAGCTATCCGAGATCTATTCTTCGTAGTTTATATCCACCTATTTTTTCTATTTTCTATAGATTAAAAAAATGTCTATTGTTGTACACTTAGAGCCAAAAAAAATGATGATTTTGCTTCAATTTATTTGTATCAATTTGCTATATTACAAAATATATTTTAAAAATATTAAAAATAGAAATTTGACATATATGATTTTTGGAAGCTTAGCTAAGGTATATGTGATATTTTTGCGTTTATTTAGGCTATATATGAAATTCTTCCTTAAAATATTAAAAATAAAGATTTTAACAAATATTGATATTTTGAAAGTCTTTGAAAGGTGAGTATGATATCTTGAAAGTTCACATGACAAATATGACATTTTAATATTTAAAAAATATACAAAATTTTCTCATTAATTTATTTAAAAATCCTTTTATTGAAACAACTTGTTAATGCTCAAATTTTATAATATTGATACTAAACTAACAACATATCTAATGTTATGATATAGATTATTGATACTACTTATTATTACGATCATGACCGCAAATGTATTATTGTTGAAGATGTTTCGCAATGTGATGCAACTTGTGGTAAAATTTGTTCAGTAGCCATTTTTCATTGAGACACTGAGACTTCGGGAACGATTAAAAAATAGGCGCACCAAGACGATTAATTTATCCAAGAACTAAAACATGGTGTTTGTTTTTTATACTAGCTAATTTGATACGAATTTTAAGGAGGTGGTATGTGATTGAGGTGGAGACGAATCCTAATTTTTTATGGTTTCATGTTTTCGTGTTTGAAGAAATATTGGAATAACATTGGTGTGATGTGGTTGAGTATTTGAGTAGGTTAAGGAATTTAAGAGGTCTTCTTATTTCTGAAGGATGGTATAAAATTGTTGAATTATATATAGAGTAATTGTATCTATTCTTACATTTTATTCATATCCATGTAAAATTATAACAAAGTAGAAATAAAAGGTAAGAACAAAAACAATTTCTCATATATATATATATATATATATATATATATATATATATATATATATATATATATATATATATATATATATATATATATATATATATATATATATATATATATATATATATATATATATGATCATATATGATTTGTAAATACTGTGTGAATGATGATTTTGTAAAAAAAAATATACAAAATATACTACATTCTCAAAGAATATGCAAAAAAAGTACAATATTAACTATATTCTTCAAGAATAAGTGTGTCAAAAGACCAAACTAAAATACGTAAACTACATTCTTTTCTGCTTAGCATTCTTGGAGAATAGGAAAAAATAACATCAGGAGATAAAACGTGTTCATCAAAATCCGGGAGAGAAATCTCACCAAATTAGGAGATAAATACGGGATTCTTTTTTTAAAATTTGATTAATAGACTAAAATTGTAACATCCGTGTTTTGGGCCTAGAAATTTGGAGCTCAAATCGATAAATAAAAATTTAATTTGGAAAATAAATAGATAAAAAGATTTTCAAATTTAATAGACGCTCCATAATTCGTTTCTTTAAAATTTTACTTCTTACATATATGATTTTAAATATTACCGTTTTATAAGAATTATACAATTAGTTACGACTTTGATGTTTAACTTATTCATATTAAATTAAAAAGGGACAATTTGGTAACTCTGCAAATAAAATTTAGTACTTTAGTAACGAGTCTTATGGTTAAGTAATTAATCTGCTACTTGGCTTAAAAACCATTATCATAACATATTAGACGTTTTATTATGTATTAGATGTCAAAGGGTGACTTCGTAATTTTAATTTAGAAAAGACGAGAACCTTACATATATGGCATTTGGGTAAATTCATGAAGTAAATACAAGTTAGTAAATTAGACATAAGTTGGAAGAAATTATTGGAAGGGTATTTTTGTAATTTTTCTAGAAAAAGCCAAATAAATTTATGAGAGGGTCATTAAGGTAATTTCACCAAGATAAGCATGTTTTGTATCCACCCTGTGTGGTTGTACGTGATATAGCATTTTCAACAAAATAGAAGGTCCATGGATTCGTTGGTTGCCTTGTAAGCCCACATCACTATCGCATCATTCCCTTGAGCTGGTATTTTGTTTTATAGCCGAGGGATGAAAACATTTCAAGGGACGAGAGAGACTGTTAGAGAGAGAGAGAGAAGAGGAGTGAGATCGATGGTGAGGGTCGCGTGAATGGCGGGGAAGAACCCACCCCCTCCCTTTTGCTTGGTTGCTGAGAAGAAGAATAATGGAGCATCGCCTTTGGGATGGAACCGATGAACAACGACAGTGAATGACTGAATAAGGAGTGAACAAACTCAGAGGGGAAAACAGAGGATCGAAGGTGATGTGAGTGGTGAGCAATGATGAGGAAACGACGCTGATGGGTGTCCCTTATGCGTATAAGTTAGTATATGGAGGTGTTAATCAGATTTTCAAAGTAAGTGAGGCTTGAGATCTTGGCTGTAATCACCATCGCCGGAGGAATTGATGGTGGCGGAGGGTTTGAGGGGTACATCTGTAGCGAGAATGGGATGGAGAAGTGAGACCGTGGTTGTGGTGGACCACCTCAGCGAAGGAAACGAGGGAGTAAGGCGGTGGGTATCGGCGATTTGGGTTTGAATCCTTGCCATCGGAGACGAGAATGGCCGGGGACAAAGGGTGGTCATGGTGAAACTCGACGCCGGTGGGCTTGGGATCAGCGGTGCTGGTAGTTGCGTAGGTGTGCGGTTCCGGTGGTGTTGGATCGCCGGTTTCGGATGGGGTGGTTTGCGGCTGGCGGAGTGGTGCTGGCCGCCGATGAGGGTGTGCAGCCGATGATAGAGGCGACCTGCGTTTCTTCCGTAAATCTTGAAGAGGTAAGACTTTGACTAATTTTGACCTTAGGTTTCGTATTGGACTCTAGTCTGGTGGGCTGGAGGTTCACTTATTGAGCTGTCACCTTTAAATTAAGTGGGCTAGTGACCAGGCTATGGTTTTGGGTTTAACTTGGTTCCATTTAATATGATTAAATTTAAGATACATGAGATTAAATTTTTGAGATCAAAATCTATGAAATTTTAGATTAAATTAAATTAATTGTATGATGGATGAATTTCAATATTTTCTTAATTAGGTCTATTATTCATTTGACACATAGTTGTATTTAATTAAACGTAATTCAATGTCGTCATGAGAAGTAAAATGAACTTAAAGACGAATTAAATTATAAAATATGTATTTTAAGACACACAATGCCTTTTTGTGTAAAAAAATCCTACTTAGCAAATGAGGTAACTTTTAAGCGTGATGAATCGTTTAAGATGAATTAGAGACTGAACAATTGAAGTTAAACCTCTTGCGAATATAAATCCATCTAGCAGACGAGACCTTAGTTATGTGAACGTTTAGACCGTGTATTAATTTTATACGATTGAATCGTAGGAAATTGGAGGTTGAGCAGATGATGTCTAGGATTTAACATTTTTAGACACGAGGATGTTTCAAGATTAGTGTTGACTTTTCAGTCGACCTCAGGTGAGTTTACCGGGAGTACACATCCTTCCGACTATCTTTTGTGTGTGTTGTCAATTACTTTTCATGCATGATATTATGTGCAACGTGTTATATGATTACTACTTGTGCATTGCATGAAAATGAGTTTCTAAAGATGTTTTCAAATAAAGAGTATGATGTTGTTTTTGAAAGACGTTTCGAGCATCCTATTGTGCATTGCATTTCATATAGGATGGGATTGACCGTGTGATACCTTGAGGACGAGTTTGACCCTTCTCAAACAAAGAGGGTGAGGAGTTAATATGAGTTTGACCCTTCTCTAAAATAAAGAGGGTGAGGAGTAGTTGTTCCCGACATTAGGGAATTGCATGAGGGAGTTGCTACCCCTCATGAGGCTAGTGTAATGGCCACTAGTCTTAGTTTCAACCCATACGGGAATCAAGTATTATGCTTCGTGCGTTTTCTTGTGAACTTAGGTGGGTGCCATTGAGGTGAGATGGACTTTTATGATATGGACTTGGGTTTGTGATAGTTGCATCATGCATCGCATTTGCATATCATAACTATCCATTTTTTAGTAAATCTTTATGATGTCTTAAACAACTTTTAAAGTGTGTGTCAAAACTATTTTTGGTGGTTTGTCCCGAGAGTGGTAGTTCACTGCTCACTCGAAATGGGTCAACCTCGGATAAACTCGCTAGGCATTTCAATTGCCTAACTCATTTTGATGTGTACTCAGGTTGAGGAGTTTAGATGACTTTAAAGGCCTATATTTATGGAATGTAATCTTACCTAACCCTATTAATCCATCTCCCTCTCTTCTTGCCGTCGTCGTCGAATTTTTCTCACCTTGCCGTCAACGATCTCACTCGATCTCAAAAGAGAAATCGTGAGAAGATGAATTCAATTTGTGAAAAGCCTTTATGGATGGTGGATTAAAAAGATAAAGGCGACGTTCATTAGGTTTTGGCACTTTGGGACTTCGGCCGGAGTTTGCAAAAAATAATAGGTACCAATTCTTTTTCAATAATTGTCGTAATATTCAACTCATGATCAATTGAGTAATAGTTTTGGGTATTGGCCCACAAATTTCAAATTTTGTTTATCAATTCCTCTCCATCGCTCTTAATTACACATTTTTTTTAATATCATGGATTTTGTTTTCGTTTTTTATATTTTGGACATGAAACGGCAATAAACGATGAAGCATTGTTTAAAAACTATTGTGTTGCTTTTTGGACTTAAATTATTCTTATATGCTTTTTGGGCTTAAATTCTTCTTAAATTCTTCTTATATGATTTAGAAAGTCGATAAACGAAGCCTTATAATCGGGTTTTTTTTTTTTTTTTTTTTTTTCTGATTTTGAATCGCTTCCTTAGCTATAAACGATGCCTTATGAACTCGTTTTCAATTCTTTTTTTCTGATTATATGTCGTTTTTAGTGTCATCATTGCTTGATTGATTTCAATCAACTTTGGGAGCTTGGAATGGAAATCAAGAATTACATTCTTCAAGAATTCTCGAAGAATACTCGAATTTTATGCATCTGTTGCTACCAACGAATTCTCAAATTCTTGGAGAATGGACGTGAAAAACAGAAAGTAAAGATGCATTCTTGGAGAATGAACATGAAAACAAGAAGTAAAGATGTATTATCAGAGAATGAACGTGTAAAATTCATTAATGAAGAATGTTTTTCTGGGTTAGGAGTTTGCGACATTGTTCATGAGGGAATTTTGACAGTATTCTCGTAGAATTGTGTCTTTTTAAACATCTTTTGTAACATACAAATAGTTATCACTAAATAAGTCAATTAGCCATTGTTCTATGTATTTTATTGGGTGCTAAGAATGTGTTCCCTGAAAATTGATCAACATATTACTAAATGTAGGATTTCATTCTCGGAGAATGAACGTACAATCACACTAAACTTCATAGACTATTTTGTAAAAAAAAATGTACAAAATATACTACATCAGGAGATAAAACGTGTTCATCAAAATTCGGGAGAGAAATCCCACCAAATTAGGAGATAAATACGGGATTCTTTTTTTAAAATTTGATTAATAGACTAAAATACCCTTTCTAGGGGTTTAATTGCAAAATATGATTAATTAATTGTTATAAATTTACAATTAGGCCATTAAATCAAACACCGTTGATCATTCCGATCGGACGCTCCACATTTGGTCCTACATTCATACAATAATTGTTAAATGTATTTGATCCTAACCCTATATATATATATATATATATATATATATATATATATATATATATATATATATATATATATATATATATATATATATATATATATATATATATATATATATATATATATATATATATATACTAGTGGTGTACCCGCGCAATGCGGCGGTGCTAATTGGGGGGGGGGGACCAATGTTTGGCGATTGCTTTTATTTACGTCAAACCAACAAGTTAAAACTCATAAACTATTGCCAATAACATGTATTACCAAGAATTTGCTACAAACTAAAGCACTCGCCAACGTAGAAAGAGCTACAAGCGGGAACAATTTCCACCAGCAACTCTTGAAGCGTTTATAGTTGAAGTCCCTAAATTTCCATCTACCTGCATTCTAAATTAAAAATTGGTTAGAGAATTAGATGAAAAGGTTTTAAAAAAAGATTAGCAAAAGAACATTTAGGTTGGTCCTGTTCTAGAATTGATATTATTGTAGATTAGCAAAAAGAACATTTAGAATCGAATTAAATCGGAACCGCATGAGAATAAATTATGCATTTATGCAACTCTCGGTTCCTACTTTTTTATTTTTCGGTTTTGGCTTTTTTGGTTCTGGGTCGGTATGGTCCGGTTTTAGAACCAATCTTATCCCTAGTTGTAAATTAACATTATTTGGTTCCTATTTATTTCGAAAACATATCATACTCCAAATAACCGAATCCAGAACCAGACAAATTGGTTTCGATATTGGAATTAATGGTTTTGTAATTAGACGACAAAATAGAAAATAAAAGTAATAGTTATTTCTTGCATAAACAACTTCTCATAAGTCCCCTGTTTCAAAAACTTCATCACTTGAAAACATAAATACTTAAAAGTGAATGGAACTACATACATGTTTAGTGAGAATTTTGAGACGCTGTAGTTGATCAATCCATGACTACAATGTTTGGGGTACCCAACTCAATCCTAAGAACTTCATTTCCAAGCGGTCTCGAACTGTATTAGATGTATTAATTAGCTAGATTTATATTAAAATAAAATAAAATAAGTGTAGAATATCATAAAGATACATGTGTTAATTAGCTAGATTTATATTAAAATAAAAGCAAACAGATGTAGATATCATTGTACATGGTACATGATCCTGGTAAATAGCATATACATACTTAAATTAAAATATAAGTAAGTTGCTATTTTTATTCAGCTTTTCTATAAATGATGCCTAGAGTTTTCCTAAAGTACCACATTAATTGATAATATACTATATTTTTATGTTCCACAAAATTAGGATAAGTCAAAGATATCAAAACCAAGATCCCAAGATGTGAATCGATCGTCTTTGCACCTGCACCTTAATAAAAAAAATTATTTAAAACACAACAAAAACTCTCACCGCACAACAAAAACTCTCACAATAGTAGCAATTTTTTTCCCAAAGGTATACCTCATCGAATTGGAAATATGTGTCATCGAATATTTAAAAACTTCAAAATATCACTTATTTTGCATTTTATCTGATTCATAATTTTCATTTAATATTAAAAAACGTCAAAATATCATTTATTTTGCAGGAAAGCTCATATACATGATTACTTACCCGGAATGTCTTACGAGAAAGTTTAATAAGTCTACATTGTTTGTGCTCATCCATTGATGCTCTGTCGACCTTTAACTCTCACCACAGTAGAAAATCCCTAAAATCCTAAAATACAAACAGTTAAAAAAATAAAACCCGACTATATTGGTAACGATGGTAATGAGATAATACGTAAAAATAAGAAAAATATTAGGAGCATGGTACTGGCAGGTACGTAGAACTGTATGAATCTAGACCTGTCAAGCTTTTTCCAATCAAATATTAAAAAACCGTTAACCAAAGAACATATTAGTGGAATATTTAACCAAAAAAAGCTACTTGGAGATGTTTAATACATACCAATATATATGAATTGTTGTAAATACGACCTCGGATTATCCTACAAATCAAGTTTCTGCAAATGAAGTTTCAGTCATTAAGAAATCAAACAGAAACCTCAATCAAATACGTATCACAAAACAATTTAGTAGAGTTTTCTAATTCATGATTTACACATCAATATACCAAATTTATGAATGAAGTGTGACATCAGATTTTATAGAGTAGAGTAACTATCATAATACCAGCATACATTAACAAATCATAGAATAGATAATTTCAATAATATACATAAAAAGTTTGGAATTACTAACCCCGTGTTCTTTCTGATAAGCTTGTAGTTGAAGTAGTCAATTTCCTCCATCGTGAAGGTTTTTTTATAATCCATAAGAAATTGAAACATGAACAAAGATATGCCTTTTAGAATTGTTTACACAATGACATAAATAAGAATACAATGACATAATGACCAGGAACCAAAAAATAACCCACAATATGAAGGATTCACTTACAATAAACAACTACAGTTAATCCGATACTTAGATCTGTTTCAAAATAACGTGTGAGTGATAGGTTGAATGCCGGTCATGAGTATCTGAAAAGCAACTAAAAAAACAAATTGACATTAGACATTAACCTCAAATAAGAAGTATATGTGGATGTTTGTTGTTAAATACATTAACTTCATGAAATTAAAATTTACTCCAAATGTAAATAATGTTTTTTAATTGATAAGTAAGGAGGAAAAAATATTGTGTATTATTGAGAAACTATAACTCCCAATAAACTCATTATCATTTTAAATTTAGTTAAGTTGGCTTTAAATTATATTATACGTATTATTAACAATTTTATAAAGACTGTAATGTAATTTGACTCATTTAATATGAATTGGTTAATTATAATTATATTTGATTCTAAATAGCCAAATTAAACTTTAGATTGGTTTTAGTACTTTTTATACTTTGCATTTTAAAAGAACATGTATTTTATGATGAATTTCATATTTCAACTATTTTGTTTACAAATATACATCTAATTTTAAATAGTCAAATAAATAAAATATAATTTAGATTAAATTAAAGTTATTTGAATGGACTTATGCAATTACATTCCTAATAATTACAAAGAAAAGTTGCAGTCATGAAGCATGACAACTCTACCATTGGACAAATTTCATTCTATCCATGTCAAAGCTTATTACTATTTAGGCTATACGGAGTAAGTACCACGGGAGTGGCGTGGAAACCACGTGTCACCAACCCTCAGCGTGGCACACCGCCCCCCCCCCCCCCCCCCGTGACGTGGCCCGGCGTGGTGAGGGCAACGTAGAACAACGCGGAGAATTCGAACGTTGGACAATTTGACCGTTTATAAAAAAAATTTAATTTTTAAAATTTCAAACCATTCACAATACTTTACATCTTTTATATATATATATATATATATATATATATATATATATATATATATATATATATATATATATATATATATATATATATATATATATATATATACACACACACACACATTCACAATACTTTACATCTTATTTCACATATACACAAACCAAAATGGATCCAAACCAAAATGCATCTCCTCACAACCCGAACCAAAACACTTCCCAACAATACCCGTCTCTTGATTCACCAACCGGTTCGTTTATGAACCTGCTACAACAAGGATCCGGCATTCCGCAACAAAATTTGTTTCAACAACCGTTCCAACAAAACTTTTTTCAACAACCCTTTCCGTACTAACAATTGTCCCCGTTCCAACCTAACACGTATCATCCACAATTTCAAGGTCAATTCCTATATTCGCAACAACAACAAGAAACACAACAAGGGTCCCCCGAGCAACTACCGGAATCCGTACCGGAAACGCAACTGGAACCCGAGGAGCAACCGCCACATAGAGGCAAAAAAGTGACCACGACTCAAAGGGGTCAACGGACTTGGAAGGAAGACGAAGAAGCGGCGTTGGCAGCGTCTTGGCTCGCGATTTCTCAAGACACCAGGACAAACCAAACTGGCGAAACTTTATGGAATCAGATTCTAGTTCAATTTCACGAGAGAATGGGAAGAGGCGCGTACTGAAACACTGATGGTCTTTCTAGCAAGTGGCACGATTTACGAGCGTCGTATACGAGTTTCAACGGCATTTTCAATAACCTTACGAAAATGCAAAAAAGTGCCCGGAGCGATTCGATGTTTTGAACACGGCACTCCAACAATATCGCCAACAACACGGCAATCGGGCGTTTACGCATATGAAGGCATGAGAAGTTTTAAAAACGGGACCAAAATGGGCACTAAAACCGCATGTTCTTACACAATCGACGGGATCGAACAAACGCTCGAGAACATCCGAGTCGACCGAACAAACCCAACATTCCGACGGACGTACCGAGTTCGATCTAAACGACTACTTTGACGAACCGGAGCCGGAACAAACACCAGAACGAACACCTCGATGTCCACAAGGGAGAGATAAAGGAAAGCGAGCGGCCTCATCTTCGGGTAAAAACGTATCCGATGTGGACGAGTTTGCTTATTTTAAATCGACGTTGGACGAACACCTCGAAGTTCAAAAAGCAAAACTCCGTATTAAAGATGAGGTAAAACGTCAAAACGAACTCATAGCCGACATGAACATTTTGCGTATGCCAGCACACGACGTCAAACCCGAGGACCTCGAAATGATCCGTCAAGTCAAACGAGAAATTCGCGAAAAATACGCACGCAACCAAAATAATCCTCGAAATGATCCGTAATTTTAGTATTTAGGTATTCTAATTTTAATTTTTAGGATTTGTAATTTTT
The DNA here is from genome assembly GCA_023525715.1 of Cichorium intybus. Classification (NCBI taxonomy): domain Eukaryota; kingdom Viridiplantae; phylum Streptophyta; class Magnoliopsida; order Asterales; family Asteraceae; genus Cichorium; species Cichorium intybus. Next base: position 159,244,319 of record CM042010.1, on the reverse strand, counting down.
CTTTTTAGGATTTGTAGTTTTAATTTTTAGGATTGGTAATTTTAATTTTTAGGATTTGTAATGTTTTTTTATTTTAATAAAATTTTAATTTTAGGAATTTAATTTATGTTTGTATTTAAATTAAATCAAAAAAAAAGAATTGGAGTTCTATTAAAAATAAATCAAAAGAATAAAGAATTAGATGATGTGGAGTGGTGGGTATTTCCTTGGTGGTGTGGTAAGCAAGTGAGATGATGTGTCGGTGACGTGGCATCACTTTTCAAGTGGGAACCAAATGAGGCACTCATCATAGCCTTATTAGGTGTTGTTCAGGTTCAATGTTGGTCAAGTTTGAAGATCTTTGGATTTGGTTTGATTCTTTATCAAAATCCAATGTTATTGCTTTAGATTCTTTTAAGATCTTTAGATTACCGGGTATGATTCTTTAATGATTCTCTACAACTTTTGGAGAGGTTCTTTGAGAATTGGTCTCCCTAGTAGGGGTGAGCGTTATTCGAATTAAACTGCAAAACCGTCCGAACCGAACTTTATTCGGTTTACGGTTTCGAGTTAAACGGTTAACGGTTTGGTTAACGGGTTAAATGGTCTGTTTAAACGGTTTACGGGTTCGGTTTACGGTTTGGGAAAAATTATCCGGGGCTTGCCCGAAAACCGATTAACATATATTATATTAAATATTTTTAAAATATATTATTTATTAAATTACCTATATGGCCATATCCCTTTACTCCTTTTGGCTTTTGCTGTACATCTGAATTTAGGTTTAGGATGTACGCATTACGTAAGAGAGAAATATGTAAGACAGAAAAAACACATACCTGGAAGATAAATTAGAAGGCTGTTGCAATCGTCCTCAATCACCCACTTGATTGATGGTTCGAATTGTTGATAAACGGGGTTTGGTGAAGCCATTGATTTGAGGTTTGAATGGTGAAGTTTTCTTTCAACTTGGATATACCTTTGCTAGTACGGTTTCCTTTTCAATTTTTTTTTTTTTTTTTATTTCTAGGGTTCCAAGTATGTTAGGTTGCTACTTTTTTTCCTAAATATATAAAATTTAGAGAAATTGTATTTATTCATACTTATTTTTCCTACTTGTATTCCTATTCATGTGAACTCGTGACAAGTGTCACATTTAATAAAATTAATAATATTTTAAGACACATGTAAAAATTTAATATGAATAAAATATAAATAGGAACAAGTGGTAGGAATAAATACAATTTCTCTAAAATTTAATGCCTAATTGTTTAGCATGCTAAGCTGCTTAAATGAATAAGAAAGTAAACCAAAACATAATAAAAAAATTGAAAAACGCATAGACATATAGATGTGTTCGATTATTTCTCATATCTTATGTCTTTTTAATCGGATATAATTTGAAAAAAACATGGTATTTATTGCATTCTTGTTTTGAAATATCTATTATGTAAAATGAGAATTGGTATTTGGTTTGTTTGTTGACTAGTATCACTTAAAAATGGGTTTTGCTTAAATGGGTTAAACTAACCCGAACCGACAAAACTGAAAACCGCCTAACCCGATTTTAAGCGGTCCGGTTTACGGTCGGTTTGGTCTCATCCCTAAACCGAATAACCCGCGAAACCGCAGAACCGCCCGTTGCTCACCCGTAGTCCCTAGAGTTTATATGAAGTTCTGATTGGTGTCTCAAAGTATTTGACTATGACCATATAAAAACTGAAAACAAAGAAAATTTGAAGTTTTAGGACTCTATTACAAAAGTAGAAATTTTCAATAAGTATAAATATATTTTACTCATTTTCAAAAAAATCAATAAATGACATTATAATTTCACTTTTTTATAATTTAGTCAGTAGACTATAAAGATTCTGATCTAAAACCATACAAATTTCGAAAATTATGCAATTCCACTAATTACACTAGTTGATTAACATAAAAATTTAAATTGGAATGAGTAAAAATACAATTCACTCTTAAAAAGTTGTTGATGCAATATGATAATGCAACCATTTTGGTAAATGCAACAACCATATAATGTAATTTCTTTCCTTCCTTTCCTACTTTCTAGTACTCAAAACTTGCTTTCCAATACTTGGGTAAATTGATAATGGGCAAGGTATAATACGCAAAGCTCAATAACTTGTATATAATCCATCAAATCTCTTTTATTTTAAAACAAAATCTATGACTAAAATGGTACTATTTTAATTGCCGAAAATACCTAATTTTTATGTCAAACGTTCCAAAATCTTTTATCCTCTTTCCAATACAAGACGAGAATAAAGGAAGCATAATGTACAATTTTTGCAACTAAGGTCTTCTTTTCCAAGATTATCACTTTTATTTGTCAAAAACATAAAAGTAATTTTTATACGGAGAATATCTTATGATTTTTACATGGACAGTTTGTTAACCTGCGTGTTTTTATGCAAAATTTACCATTTTTTCAAAGATATTATTATCTAGTTTCACCACCTATATATCCTTCTTTATTTTGTCCATAACTTTAGACGAAGGATAAAAATACTGTTCATCTAATTCTTATACTATGTCTCTTTTCCCGAACTTAACAATTTTAACCTTGAAATAAAGGTGTCAGAAATATCTCTTCTTTAAAGACATTCATTTGTTATTATTCTCAATTCTCCTGTTTTGACTTATCTTTAACCATTTTTTTATTTTTTAAAATAACCAACATTTAAGAGATAGAAAATACATCATGCCATAAAGACCATGTTTGACCGGTGCATCTCTTATGCTTATTCTCGTTTTCCCCCCTCCAAGCCCACTTATTGACCAAAATACCCTTAACTATCTTAATTTTCTAGATCCATCCCAAACCATTTGAAAATTCAAATAACTTTCAATACTGATAACTTTATAACGAACCAGTAAATGATTAACACTCTCAAAAAACTTAAAACATTGATACATATACCTGATCAGTCATTTTTAAAGATTTTATATTGTAGCCATATAGAACATACACCTAAAAATGATTCCATAATTGATCTAAGAAGTGACAGGAAAATGGAACAACGTCATTAAGTTATACACCTCATTATTATCATCAACACTGGTTATGAAGATCTTGAACAAATTGCGCAATTGCATGTTCCTTGGAAATGTTTCTAGTGATATGCCATGATGTTACAAAGAAGCTTGATATGTTGCATTAAAGCCTTCAAGGATTTAATATCATCAACACTGGTTATGAAGATCTTGAACAAATTGCGCAATTGCATGTTCCTTGGAAATGTTTCTAGTGATATGCCATGATGTTACAAAGAAGCTTGATATGTTGCATTAAAGCCTTCAAGGATTTAATTGTTCTAGTGACATAAAACAATACAATTAATGAAAAATCAATGCATAAAAAATAGTTACATAGATGACTTGGCTTACGCTGTTAATTTATCTATTAATTAAATAGCGTGAGTCTCCCGAATTTTTTGAATGGCATGTACGTTTTTTTATTTCGGGTTGTGTCACGCGGTTATAGGTTCGGGTTCGGATCCTAATGCTGAAGCGGTGCTTCTTCTCTCACACGTCTTCTCTTTCTTTTTTCTTTTCTTCTTCCTTTTCGTCTCTGTCTGCTCTGTGGTCATTCCTACTGCAATCCGCGACCACCGCTTCCTCCTCGTGCCGCCTTCAGACCGTCGATCGAGCGTCGACGACGACGAGCAAGTACCAGACGAAGGTCCGATCCGATTCGATCTGATCTCATCCGGAAATTTCTTCCTCTTTACATACGCTTTCCCCTCGCTTCCCGTTTCCTTTATCGATTTCAAACGTGGTGAGTAAGACGTAACTGCATGTACAATTCGAAGGCAAAATCAACTTCCCTAATAAGTCTATTTTGGGAGAAACTGCAAGGAAGCACGTCACTTAACCATCAGAAAATCACCGGTGTTTCAACAGTTAAATGTTTTCCCAAATCGAGAAATCCAACCACCAGAATTTACGTGTCCAGGCCGCCTTCAATTAATTGTATGGGATTAGGTAAGCTTTCAATTTTGAGTTTTTTGTTTGTTCTTTATTATTCCTATAACAATGATTCACCCGTTCAAACGACCCACACTCCGATCTAGGAAATGCTTCAAGGTCTTCAGAAAGTGTTCAATTGCTCCTCGGGTGCAGTCTATCAGGTATGCTTCATGCGTGTGGGAGACTCTCCTTCTACCCTTTAAGCGAATTGCTGCTTCTGCCTTTATATATTTCCATAATCGAATTGCATGATTTCTACTTCTCCTTCTCTCTGTCAAATTCTTGCTTTTGTGTGTGCGTATGTGTTTTTGACATTCGTAATATTCAATTTTTTTCTTATTAATCATGTCATGGCAATTGTTTCTGGTAACTATCGGTAGTGTTGCTAATGTACGTATTCAATTGATTGGGCAATCATGTTGCTACTGTGCGTGTTCAATTATTCTATCTAATAGTTTGTGCTTTTTGGAATGCCTAATAGATGTTTGATGAAACGCCTAAATGAAATGTAAGTTACAGAAACTCTTTTCTTTTTTAAATTCCAAAATGTTTCAGTTGTAATTAACCATTTAATTAATCGTATGGGATTAAGTAAGCTTTCAATTTTGCGTTTTATGTTTGTTTTTTATTCTTCTCATAACAATGATTCACCCGTCCAAACGACCCACACTCCAATCTAGCCAAATGGGTCAGATGTCTTCAGAATCTACATCAGGGGGCATGGATGAGGATAGAAATCAAGGTTAGCGATAGGGTACCCCTTTTCTGCCATAAGCAACGTGACAGTCGCCCAATATCAACATTCCCTATTTTTCCCCTTTTTTCTACTTGGACATCTTTTAACCGGCAATTATCAAAGTATGGTATTCCTACTTGACAAAACTACCTATTTATTAAACCGGGTTACTACAGTTTAGTTGCTGTGCTTTTACTTTCGATGTTTCAGGACGGGTTTTGTCTGTATCCATTAATGTATTATCTTAATTTGGTCTGAGAATTGATAATTGGAATGTATATCATGAGTTTTATATAGAAAAGGCTAATCATAAAGCCAATGTAGTGACTAATCCTACATCCATTAACAAACCATGATTAGAATTCATGATCCATTGTTAGCAGTCTTTTCTAAAGGCACTTTTGTGACAATCACATGGAAGAATGCTGAAGTACTTGGTGATGTTCGTGCTACTGAGAAAGGAAAGAGCTGACTAGAACAAGACCGCTCCTCCAGGTATGGTTTTGTACATTTCTTTTCATCTTTTTTTTTTTGCCATTTTTAAACATTTTCATCTGGGGTTTTTTAATTTGTATTTATCATTCATGGGTATTTTTCGATTTCATTTTGGGTAGATTCTTTATTCGATTAGCAGTGTTTATGATTATCATATAACTGGAATTTATATGAAGTTTAGAAACAAAGAGGGACAATTTCCATATTAACCGTTCAACTTTTTTCTAATTATATTAATTATGAAGCTGCTTTGGCTTATCTTCTGTGGTGAAGATACAGATAGTGGTTGGTTCAGCAAAGTTGGTGTATCGCGTAGGAGGATTTGTATAAAGAGGATGTATCATACATCAGGTTGTGATTTCTGCTTCTCTGTTAAAATTACAAATTTAGGGAGGACATAACCAAAAAAAACTGGTGAACAATCAACGACATACAGAAATATAAGTCGATTAAACTGACAAATAAAAGAAGAAATATTACAATATGTAAAACACAAACCAATGTACGGATTCTCAAACAAAAACTTGAAATCTTTCAACAATACAATTTTAATGCATTTTAAAAAGTTCTTTTGCAGGTTCCATGACAGGGAAGAGGGAAACTAGGGATAGAAGTTTTCAGATATCTTACATTCAACTGAAAAAGGAAACGGTTAAATCGTTATACACTAAGTGGAATCCAAACATTGACTACTAAAGATTCTGCATCACTAAGAGAGGTTCGACCGTCACTTTCTTTTATATGTCAACTTTCCCATGTTTCTTATTATTTCACTTCCATTTGTTGAAAATGAAATCTCAGCTTTCATTTGTTTATACTACGTTAACTTTATCTATTTTCTGGTCACATCAACGCTAACTACAATTAATAACATATTATGTGACCTGTCATGCCAATTTGTTTACTGATAACTATTTCCTTGAACGCAATCATTGTCATGCCAATTCCTTTACTGAAAACTATTTCCTTGAACGCAACCACGAAAAATTTACTGAAGCATATTTGAAAGTATAGTAACGTAACTTTTTCGTCCTTCCATTTATGAAGTCATTTTGTTTGTTCAACATCCAACAGTTATATAAGATTTTTTCATGTCATATCTAAACATAATAGAGATTTAACATACAAGAGGAAGAAGCGGACTATCAACTACAGTAGCTATTCATCCTTTGTATTTAGTTTTTGTTTATGCATTAACAAATCTATCAAACTCAATAGTTATTACTAATAACAAAGAATTCATTTGCAGGTATTTTTGGCCACTTAATGTATTTCATCGAACTGTCTTAGTTATGTTTTGTGGCTTAGTTATGTTTTGTAAGTTTATATATTTAATAATTTGTTATATGATAGTGAGACCCATAGTTATATGGGGATGCTCTGAAAGTATATTATTTTAACCGATATTTTTTAAATTTTGAATTGATCTATGTCAGAATAGAAGAAATATATTTTCTAAAAATGTTATTACGATACTGTACATCAATTTCAACAAATCCACTTAATCTTAGGAAACATGTGTTATCACTTATGGAACTAATAATGTTATTTGGCTTGATAGTTGATAATTAAAGGACAAAGCACGAATAAAGCATATAATTAATTAATTAAAATAATTAGTTTGCTAAATGCTGGAAATAGCAATATGATTTCATTTATTTGCGTATTATAACATTATTTTACCTGAATAATAGATTTCTCTTAAACGTGAGCAACTCATAATCAGTTTACTTTTGTTTCTAAACTGCTGAAGATCTTGCAATGTAGGAATGACCAGGTCACCAGGATCATAAAAAAAAAACCGGCCTATTTCTGGTAAGGAGCATTTTCGAGTTCTAATGTGATTGTATATACTTATGAGAATCTACTTGTGTGATTTTACATAACACGGTTTTCCTAAACGTAAACAACCCTTTGCAATTTCACTTAATACATCATGAACTTCTTAACTATAATTTTTTTTAATAAACTAAGTAATCTAACATGAAAACGTTTATATAATTTAATTTAGGCCTTCCTCACTTGCTCAATCTGCAAAGCTTGAAAGAATGGTAACAACTAAGGAGAAAAAGCATACATTTCTTCTGAATTGACGGGAACTAAAAATGTGCTTCCAATTTTTTTTATTATAGTATCCTATTTTAATTTCGGCCTATTATAACATTACTACAGTGACATAATGGTACAAATTAATTTGCAATAAATAGCAATGTACTTTCATTTTATTTTATGATAGCATCCTACTTTCATTTTTTACTACTACAGCATTGCACCTTCCAAAATGTTTTCTATTCAAAGATTTCTCACATTTTGTCCCTATTCAACCCCGAACAAAAATAACCAAATTAAATACACACACCTACAAAATATGTTCATATTTCTTCACAAACCTACCATAGATGCACACAAAGTTAAATGAAACTAAATATACTTCCATTAATTCGTGGAAATGATTATATAAAGTGTAGAAAACCTGGATCGGCTCTGGTTTACCCGGTTCTTAAGATCTTACCTCATGAATGAATAAGCCTATAGGCTTCATGCTTGAAATATAATCCGGCTCTTTAGTTAATAAAAATATATCCATAGTACCTTAATTACCAGATAGAAAAGGTTGGTGCTTATCATGTGATTACTCACCATCAACAATAAATTTGTACTTTAAAGTTTAAATTAATGTACAAGAAGCCATAATTTAACTGATATATGAAATGAAATTAATGCTGATAAAAGATAGGGCCAGTAACTAATGTTGACCCAATTGGTAATTCTCCTGTTATTATAAGAAAGGTACTGCTAAAATAAATTTTAAAACTTTTATATATCTTTTTGTAAAAGTTAATATGTAAACGTAAATATTTATGCAGGATTTACTCGAAAAAATTGCTCTCACATGGATGAATGTCTCTTTAAGAATGCAGGATGATCCTGTGACTGATAGAACTTTTGGATGGGTACCGGAAATGTGAGTCAAATTTTATAAAAAATGATCGACCTATTTGCATATTGTGTCATTAGTCAACGATTTTGACTTTTTTAATTTGAGTTATGTGTTACGTATGCTTATGCTATGGCCTCTGCTTTGCATGGTGTCCACCATATTCTTCGGAAAGATTTCATGATTCAGGTATTTCAATTTACTTTTTCGTAATATTTATATTAGTTACAAATCTGAAATAACAATTACAGCATCCTACTTTCATTCCTTCTTTACTCAACTTTGCACACTGTTTCTTTTTTGGACCGAATGAATTGTATGAATCTATGTAAATGACCATTTTACCCTCGGGGGGAAACGAAAGAAACGCAAATAGTTAAAGGGTTAGTATGTGAATACATTAAGCCAGGTTTTTTGTCTTAACCCAATAAACCATTCTATCCAAATTAAGTCAATCAATTAACCATATATAGTTGTCCAGATTAAGTGCTTAACCCATTAAATCAAAAATAAACACCCGAATTGTGAGTTTCTGATTTTTTGTATTTGTTTCTTGCTAATGAAATTATCAAACCAGGGTCTGCAAGAACATTTCTAATAGTAACAATTGGTCCATCTTCTAGATATCATACAGAAACTGCAAGCACCATAATGTTTGGATAACGGGTAAGTTTGATTTCCAAATAGTATTACAATTACTTTTTTCTATTTATCAAATTCCATAATGATGATTGTTGATTTTGGGACACTTATATTAAATGGTCGCAGGCCATGAAAGTAGTAAAGTTGGTAAAGTTAAAAGAAGAGTTTGATTACGAGAGTTTGTGTTACAAACTTGAGAATCAAACCGATATACTTACAAAGGAGATTGACAGACAACAAAAATCAAAAGCAGACAATACATTAAGATTGGAGAATAATCTCAAGGAGTGTCAAAATAGCTTTAAAGAAACTGAAAAGACTTTAATTGCAAGGTGTGAGGTACATTTCTCTCTTTCTGGTATATTTCTAGAAGTTTACTCACTGTTTCTAAAACCTTTGACCTTTCTGACTTTCTTCACATGTGGACTCATCGCGATTGGAACTAGAAATAAAAGATGTTTTAAAGGAGTTGAATTTGCATAAAGATGAGAATGATGTATTTTGTAAAGAAGTTGAAAGTCTAGAAAGACGCTTGAAGCATTTTGAGGTAATTAAAATGTGTCCAACATTTTTCCCAGTATTTACTCGGAACATGGACCAAAAACTTTACAAAAACCTCAAATATGGACCAAAATTGCAAGAAAAAAAAAACTTATTGGGACGAAATTTGAAAAAACCGGCTATACTCAGGGACCAAAGGTAGTCAAACATGCCAAAAAATTTAGAAAAACCTCAAAATTTTTTCCGTTTACCCTAATCATATTATCGTACAAAAATTACAGGTTGGATTTATAGTTTCCAAAAAACTAGATAGCCCAAAGCCGGTTATTATATTTGTGACTGGTGGACCATGGATCATAGGGTAAGAAAGGGTTAAATTGTCTTTTTATTTTGAGTTGGACCTTTTCATCGCTTTAGCAGTTGTACGCTTCTTTCCTAATCCTTCGAGCTGGCGCCAAGACATTTGGGGTATGGATGCTTGGATCTGTCCTACTAATTTCCATAAATGGCAATGTACTTAAATTTTTTTAGCATCCTACTTTTGTTTCTTTCTGTTACTGCATTGCACTTTCATGTTTCTTTTTGTGTTTTGAAAAGTGTATCTATTTTTAAAAATCAACCCAATTATGACATTGCTATTCTTTAGCAGATTACGCTGTTTTTTCTTGCATTTATCCGGACCCGTGATCCAGCAATCCCCAACCCGTGCGGAGCACGGGGCCCCACTAGTTAAATTAAAAATATATAATCTGCATTACCAAATAGCAAGTTTAATCAAACATATATTAACGTCGGGTCAACACATTTGTATAAAGTGGAAAGCACATTAGAGTTGGCTATGGTCTTGCCGAAATGCCGCCATGCCGGCGGTACCCTTTAGGCCGGGTGGAGTTGTCCGAAAAGGTTGATCGGGTTCGAAGGAGGGGCCGTCGGTGCTGTCGGCATGCTCAGGGGAATGCGGGTTCGCGACTAGAGCCGGTTTGAGGCCTGAAGCATAAATAAAAAACGAGGCCCTTATTCGTAGATGATAATTTTTTTAGCAAAGAAGGACGGCACCTCCGGAAAATTTTATTAATTAAAAAATACAATAGTTTTCTATTAATTGTTCATTTTTTTTTTTGTCTTTTTTCCATTTTTCACATCCAGACAAATGTTTACTTGGAAACACGTATAAGTAATACATTACTCTATATATTAAAACCCGTAGGTTTTCTAGAAGAATTGATGGGGTGGGGAGGGTTTTCGGGTTTTTGGCGGGGTGCATTTTTTTCCCGAATCGCTTACTGCCATCTGTTGACAGATGTCTTCTACAGCTTCCGCTTTCTCATCTTCGTGACACCTCTGCTTCGTCTCTGTGTTTCTCTTTCTCTCTCTACTGAAAGCTTTTTTTCCATTCTTCTCCAATTTCTCTCTTGATTTCTCCCATCTCTCAACCTAAAACAAGCGCGTCTACACATCTGGGTTATCGGCGTTTGCGGAGGATCCCAAGGGGGCGACTGAATCTACGTCAAAATTTTTGGAGTTCGCAAGGAAGAGGATTCCGGAAGAAAGCCGAGGGGGAAACAAATGTCATATTGATGGCTTTCTTATTTTACGCGTTTTTGGTTTCTATGTATACCGACTTGTGGGATTGATTTTGTTTATTGAACCCCTATCTCTCTTCTTCGTTAAACAAAACTGAAAATAAACCCTAGCAATCCAACACAAGAAGATCAGGGTTTTACAGATTGAACATTGCAACCAACCGGCCTCTAAGTTGAATTGGGTATGTGATCCTCATATTCTTATGCTAAAACAGGATGGCAATCCATCTCCGCCCATTATTGACGTGTCAATCCCTCCTGAATTGATGGTTGGAACTTCACAAGTAAGCTTCTCTTTCTCTCAAGAATTTTAGCTTTTTAGATCATATATTGTGTATAGGCAAGATACGGCAAAAAAAAGCCGGAAATTCTCGCTACCAATGAGAATAGAGATACGTTTGATTTGATCAATTAAAACTTGGTATAGTCCAAATTTAGAAAATTAAAAACCAAAACAGAACCCTAATGTTAGTGGTTGCTTTGAAAGTTACGAACTCTGATTTTATGAAGTTAATCAGCAAAAGATTGAATATTTAGTTTTACAAGAAAGATAGATATTTGTGCTAATTAGAAATGAAGAAACAAGAAAGATAGATATTTGTTTAATAATAATAGTTTATTCTGAATGTCAGATTCCTACTACTAACTAAGGTTTCGTTGACAGATTCAACGGATAATTGATACCAGAATTCCTATTACAAACCATAACACGTACGTTCAACCAATTCCCCATTTTATATCTCACACAAACAAACCATACCTTAATTACACTAACCTACCGGTGGCCGGTTTCAATGCAAAATCTGAAACTAGATAATCATTCCAGACCCGCCATTCAGAAATCTAAAACCACACAATCAGACCAAACTCTAAAAACCTTGGACTCATTTCCTTTCTCTAATTACTGTTAGTAGTATCAATTTTGGTGATTAGACCAAAATTAACCAACTAAAAACATTTATTTGTTATATGATTATGACATTTTATAACTACCCAGCCGCCACAGCATCAACCCTTGGACTTGAGTCAAGAAGTTGACGTAGCTTTGTACCAGACTCTGTGGTTTTGTTGGTTTCATATAATTCTCCTGAACTGTTATCGACTCTAGATATGAGGTTAGTTGTGCTTAGAGACGACACCTCTTTAAGTTTTTCCTGTAACATAAAAAAGATACACTTAAGTAACTAGAGTAAATTACATATTTAGTCTCTTTGTATAGCTGATTTTTGCAATTTTGGTTTTTTCTTGCAAGTTTGGTCCTTTTTTTAAGGTTCTTGTAACGTTTTTACTCCTGCGTGTAGCTCATTTACGCAATTTTGGTCAAAAAAAGTTCCCTTGAAAGTTTGGTCCTTATTTGAGATTCGTATAATGTTTTTGGTCCCTTAGTATAGCTAATTTTTGCAATTTTGGTTCCAAAAAGTTTTCTCTTGCAAGTTTGATCCTTTTTTAAAGTTATTGTAATGTTTTCCGTCCCTATGTACATCTACTTTTTGCAATTTTGGTCCCAAAAAGTCTTCCTTTGCAAGTTTAGTCCTTTTTTAAGGTTCTTGTAACATTTTTAGTCCTGTGTATAGCTCATTTATGCAATTTTGGTCCCAAAAAGTTCTCTTACAAATTTGGTCCTTATTTGAGGATTGTATAACGTTTTTGGTCCCTGTGTATAGTTTTTTTTTGCAATTTTGGGTCCCGAAAAGTTTTCTCATGCAACTTTGGTCCTTGTAATGTTTTTGGTCTCTGCGTAAAATAAAATCATTTTACTTGGATTCAAGGACCAAAAACGTTGCGAAAACCTCAAATGAGAACCAAAATTGCAAGATGAAACCTTTTGGGACCAATATTGCAAGAACCAACTATACACGAGGATTATAAATGTAATTTGCTAACGTAATAATGCAGTGGTAGGTCTGGTTTTAGTCTTACCATTAATTCAGCATTTTTAAGCTTCAATTTCTCTGAGTTATCAGTTAATCTGTTAATTTCAGACCTAGGGCTCATGTTTTCACTGTTAAGAGCTTCAATTTACAGCAAGTTCTTCAGCTTCAGCCTGGACGATAAAAATTCCGACCCATTTGTAAAATTAAAAAAAAAAATTTAATTTACATATTTGCCCATTGCAATCACGAAAAGTACTTGATACCTGTTTCCTTAATCTTGACCTTCTGGCGGATTCTCGATTAGACTGCTTTCTCCTCTCCCTTTTCAGTTCTCGGTCATTCTGCTCATTATTAATCACATTTTTTAAATTCATAAAGGATACAATTTCCATGTAATTTTTATATATTTTCAGTATTTTGACCTGGGAAACTTGCAGGAAATAGAAGTGTTCTTTACCCTTTTTACCAATATAGTCAATTTTTTTATTTTTTACCCCATAATAAATCTACTTACATTTTTTTACCCATAATAGCAATGTACTTATATTTTTTCCCAATATGTAACTCATATTAGCAACATAGTTATATCATCTTTAGACATACTTTCTGTCTATCGAAATATGTGATCAATAAAATATATTGATTGCTATTATTGGTAGAGAAATCAAAGTTTGTTGCTATTGTGGGTAAGAAATAAATTGCCTATATTGGTAACGAGAGGAAAGTATGTTGCTATTCTCTGCGATTTTCGTTAGCTAAAGTGTAAAAACAAACCTGCAAAAGTGTTTCGTTAGGCATCAATGTAACAATGGGTGAAGTGATGTCAGCAGTTGTATTGGGAAAATTCTTGAGATTTAATGCGGAGATTGGACTGGGAGAAAGAATCCGTCCTACTTTGACCGCAACATTAGTGACACCTGTCATCATTTTATTGGAAGCTCCATCTTCTCTTTGTGACTCAGCCTTTTCAGCTTCAGCTATTGACATAAAGGTTGTAGCGATTTATAACAATTTTTAAATGTAAAATCATTAAAATGTACAGTCATTTGTTATTTACCATATTTCTGTACAGAAGGGTAAAATGGTAATTTAAATAGATTCAGACGGTTCATTTAGTCCATAAAAGAAGCTCTTTATGTATACAACACTTTCTCCATATAGAAATCATTACCCATTCGGCCAATTTATCCATACAGGACTTAATAGGAAAAAAAGAAAGAAAATAGAAATTGATTTATGTGGAAGTAAAGTAGAACTTACAAAGAATAAGCGACCCTTCACGGCTTCTTTTCCGGCCATTTTTACCTCTCTAAAATTAGAAATTAGAAATTTTTAGATAAATATGAACGTTCGAGAATATAATTAATTAATTCTTACCTCAATTGTATTCCTATCACTTCCTTCACTCGAACCTTCAGTCTCACCACTGTTCAATAAAATGATTTACCATTTATCAAAATCAAATCTTTTTATGTGGGAAACGTGTAAATCGACAAATATACACATGCAAGTCATGGTACCTGTGTGAGATTCCATTATTGTTTCCACCTTCACCATTTGATGGATTGTCTATTGACATTGCTAATCCATCAAATCCTTTTAATTTCTACATCAAGCCCTTATTAGAACCACCTGATGACTTGGCAGGTGAATCAATGTTCAGAGGACTATTTTCCTGTATTATCACAAACATCAGTTTCTTATCGATTGATGTAATTCCCTCCTAAATCATAAAATTAAAGAATTTAGTCATTATAAATTAGAAAAGGAGTCAAGAAGACTTACAAGATGAACTGCAGGATGTGCATAAACACCACCGTGTGGATAGAAAGCAGCATAGGGTGGCATCATATGCTGATTTGGTGATTTTTCAAGTACAAAAAAGTCAACAATAAGGTCAACCAAGGAATGGAGATAATTGTTTGCATGTTATAATACTTGTGGAGGGCCCCACATGTAAGGAGGAGAAGCATGACCGGATGCAACAGCTGGGTTGAAGTATGGTGGCACAGCCATTCTTGGACCATAATATGCCTGTGGAAATATATATCTAAATAAGCATTGATTTAATAAATTAATGAATGAAATTTACATACTCAATTTATGGAATAGGTTATCAACATGGACTGGGGTAACTTTAGGTCATCGCATCTTTCCTTAATAGAGTACAATAAGTCACTTGATGCAGACAATTTGAACCCTGGGGAACAGGTAAAGATTGTTTATGCATATGATATTTGAATTATTTTAATTTTTGTATAATTATAATTTATTTGATGTTTTTCAGATTTTTGAGAAAACGGTTTCGGGCATGTATCTTGTAGAAGTTCTTCGTAAAGTTCTGTTAGAATAGCCGAAAAAGCGGTCCTTTTTGGTGAGACGGTTCCCCTAGGCTGAAAAGTCCATTTTTTTGGAGGTATTAATAATTAAACTATCAATATGGAATTATTTTCGTTTCTTAAGACAGAAACATGTATTTGGTGAACCATCATATATTGGGGTATTCATCGACTTCATTTTACGTTGTGGATGGAGCATTTGGTGAACCATTTGGGAGAAAGAGCTTCAAAAGCTGTAGCAAAAGCATAAAGTTGATATCGCTATTTATGGTTAACCTGAATAACTATTGATAGGACATGTTGGCTGTCTTGGTGTTAAGAAGAGCATATATCTCCTAAGAAGGTATATTTTTTCTTAATTTACCTAACATTATTTATATTGTTGCTATTGGTAGAATTGTAAGTATGTTGCTGTATTAGGTAAATGAATATAAATATATTGGTATTATAGGTAAATGTTTTAAAACAACGTTGTTTAATTCAATTTCCTTCAAATTTGTACATTCCCCGTGATGAAAAGAGGACGCGAGCTGTACTTTTTGTCTCTATAACACTAATGTTCAAGTTGCTGCAAAGACGTACCCTATAAACCAAAACTCAAGCTTGCATCGAAAAGGTTCCCAAGTAGGATCAACTACAAAAACAATGTTGTAAAAAAAAATAGAAGTACCAACTAATTTAATGAAACTGAAATAAACAATATTAAAGATCATAAGCACTCCTTCGAAACTGGACTATGCAGTAGGTAGTACCTACATTTATATTTTTTATCATTTAGCTTGAAAATCATCCAAAATGCAAGAAAAATATTGTGTTTTCTTTGATTTGTTTTTAAGGCAAATTTTCTGATTTGAGAACTGCGACTCTTTTTGCAGATTAGTTACAATCTGATTAGCATAAGGAAGGTTTCACAGGCGATTTTGGAGGAAGCTTTCAGGCGCATCGCGCGGAAGGGTGGTTTAATTTTCTATTACTCTAATATAGTAATATGTATGTTATTATTGGGACTATATAAAAGTTTCCGTATTCAACATGCAAAAAGTCTTATTAGGATATCATACTTTGAAAACTGTACCGGTCTACCCGGTCTGTGCTTATTTTTGGATGACAATTATATTTTTAGGTTGTCTTTTTTAGGTAATAAGAAAAACTCGAAGTAGGATGCTATATTAAATAAACTAACAAAAGTACATTGTCAGTTTTTTATTATTACCCGATCCACCCCGACCCATTTAACAAGCTGGACCACCCATCGATCTGAGCCAACAGGGTTGAGGATGTTAGATTGAGCGTTCAGGAGCGGATTCTCGACTCTTGCAGGATGGTTTTGAGGACTTCTAGGTTTGCCTTTCATGATACGTAAAGAATTGTAAGTATGTTGCTACTACAAGCTATTACGAGTACATTGTTATATTACGCTCATAAATTAAGACTAAAATGGTCAAATTGACAAATTTGGTCAAATGTACCAAAATTGATCATAATAGTCAAAATGACCAAATATTCTGTTTTGAGAGCATAAAGTCAGATTTATTTACATGTGAGAAGTTTTTAATGAAGTTCATTATTATAAATGAAACCAAAATGGTCAAATTGACGAATTTGATAAAAAAAACTGTCAAAAATAAACCAAAATGGCATGATAACCAAAAATTATGGATTGAGGCATGCACAATAGCAATGTACTGACATATCTTTATTGATAATAATAATATATAAAATGAAACTCTTAAGCATTTCACAAGTTTCATGTTATATATTGCTATTATTGGTGAAAGAATATAAGTACGTTGGTATTATTGATGAGAAATAAAGTACGCTGTCTTCATGGCAACAAGAAGAAAGTATATTGTTGCATATTTCGTAAAAAAATTTATTGTTGCATAAATTGGGAAAAAAAGGTGAAACTTTATCGCATGGTAAATGACCATTTTGTAACGGACTCACATTCTTTGCCGATAATAACAATATGAAGCCCATAATAGTATACTAGCAACATACTCACATTTTTATACATATATCAACCAAATACAAGTGCTATTTATGTGCTATTTATGATTCATTGTTCTTTGTATTTTTAAGCTATTGATTTATTTGATTTGTTTCTTTTAGTTTCATAACTATTCAACTTATTAGTTTGTTCTTCATTCAAATGATGTCATTAAGTACCGCTTATTATGCCACTGTAGATTATCGGAACTACAGTTAGGATGTTTCTACGAGTGCTGGATTTGGAGAATCTAATGTTGAAGAGATAATTGGACAAGATGGCTGACATCAAACCAAATATACCTACAAATGTGGAAACGATTCAAATGAAGATTTCTATGGTGCCCTATACCAAGTAAAGATTTGTAAGTACATCATTTGTAAATAAAATGCAAATATATTAGAAAACGTGCAAAATCCCCCTGATGACCCGTGCGGAGCACGAGAGCAACACTAGTTACAATCAATGTTAGGAGTTCAAAACCTAAGCATAATGCAAGCAATGGGAAATGGTCGCATGTATCATTCTTCTTGAAAACTTGATTCAATCAAATAATAACCATCATGATTAAACCCCGACCTACAAAAAAGTATAAATTGATCATTGATCAATCAATTAAAAAATACACAAAACAAATTATAAAATTTCAAAAGATGATCATGAACCACCTTTAATTATTTCACAAGACTGTAAAGTGCTACATAAGCTCCAAAACCTATCCGGAGTCTCCCAAAGTTCTTTAATGTAGAAATAGACCTGAATAATTTGCTTTCAACCAATACCATATCCCATTAGGTGCACGGTGTAGTGAGAACGATGGAGCAGGTTCAAGAAAAGATAGGGTTGGTACCATTGGTACCGCAAGTGGTACCAAAATGGTGGATGTTTGGGTTCGCTGGGTTGCGGGATGTGGGGGTTCATCATCTAGATGAAACGAAGGTTTTATTAAACCCTTTCTCGTATTTAGGATTTAATTTATCGTATTTAGAATTAAATTTATCGTATTTAGAATTAAATTTCCGTATTTAGGTTGTTTTTAATTTTTTTTAATTCAATGTTATTTGACTTTTTAATTTAATGCTATTTGTGATTTTTATTTTAATAATTGCATTTTATTATTATTTATAATATTATATTAAATGTTAAAATTCATTTATTAAATTAATAAATGCATTTAAATATTGAATATCTAATGTGGCATTGTGGGTTCAGTGGGATGGGAAAGATGGGGAAATATTGGTGAAAGATGGGAAAAGATGGAAGTGATATGAGAGAGAAATGCTGACGTGGCGCGTGGGTTCAGTGGGATGAAAAAGATCTACTCCCCCACCCTTACAAACACACAATATTTCATACTTACATTTTAGGGTTTTTAAAGCGAAAAAAGGAAATAGTGGTGGTGGTGGCTTCCCAGTGGTGTAGATAAACTTGGTTTTTGAAAGCCATGGAAGATTCCATTTTGTGTGAAAATACATGGCTTTTTTGGCAACATGCATACTAGTTCTATGATTTTACATGACCAAATTTCATGCATTCATTTTGGTTACATAAATTAAACCATTTTAATTAATTTAAATATTTATTAAACCGTTTAAATATTATAGTTTACTTATTTAATGAATTTAATAAATTACAGTAATTAATTGTAACATTTAACTGGATTTTTTTAATGTTTAAACGCCTAACCAGGATTGACGAGTGTTACAAGAAGAGATGATGAAGATATGTCGGGGCTACTTAAGAATATTAATGAGGTTATAGATGCGAATGATGACAGATGGAGTTGGCAATTATTGATACACACATTTTTTTCATTCTCTTATGTTCAACAATCGACAATTTCTTGATGGTACCTTTGATTAATGAAATGTGTCAAACAAGATGGAACAAGTATGTTCCACTTAAAGTTAAATATTCTTGGTTGGTATGTTGGTTTGAATGGATAGCTACTCTAGTGAAGTTGGATGTGCGGGGTATTGACTTGCAATCGATCTTATGCCCGATTTATTAATCTGAACACGAGATGTCTTTTAACTCATTGCACTTTGACGTTAGCAGTCTGTCCAAATACATACATACAGACTTGGCAATTAAGCTTAGTTTGCATGTAATCCTACTGTGAATGCTGTCATGAAGGTGTGGTTCAATGTAATATTATTTTCAAGGCTGCTTGGATGAATGAGAATTATTTTTTCAACTCAATTAGTAGAGGCATATATATTGCGACTAATTGGTCGCCATTGCTTAAAAATCCAGATTCGATAATTTGCAACTGGTGTAATTTTTGAGGGATAACATCTAGCAAGTTTTGATTAATAATTTCGGTCTTTGTAAAAATATATGAATATATTTTTGTTTCACTTTAAAGAATCTCGTTTACTAAAATAGCAAAAACCATATTAAGTGGATAAATAATTATATATAAATAAAAACAAGAGAAAAAGACTAAAACAGCTTAATCACATAAGGGTTTTTCTCAAAACAATATAAATTGAGGCCACTAACCCAAAATAGCCAAACATTTAGTATGTGACCAGTGCCACCTGCTAACTCCTCTCATCTCATTCGAACTCCTCACTAGAGGTGCACATCCTAACCGGTTTTTTTAAAAAAACCGAAAAAAAAACCGAACTAGTTTTTTCAATAACCGGTTTTCCCCAAACCGGTCCCGGTTTAACCGAACCGCCGGTTTTTTAACCGGTTTTCCTTCCATGCGCATACCGGTTTTTTTAACCAGAAATAACCGGGTTTTTCCGGGTTTTTTCTGCCCATTAAAAAACGGGTTTTTTTTTTAATTTTGTTGTTTTGTGATCAGTTTATAGCCGTTTGAAGCCGTTAGAATGCCCAAAAGACCCATTTTACCCCTCTATTGTTAGTATAAATAGGTGTTGGTTCATTTGGTTTCAACACCCCGCAAAAAACGCTCAATATTCTCGATGTTTTTCGCATTCCCAACCTATTTTCTAACAATTTCAAGATGGCTTCATCTTCCGTTTCCGCTTTCGCTTCCGTTGGTACTTCCGGCATAACACGAAACTATACCAACGATGATGTAGCGGAAGTCAAAACCACAACGCGATCCGCCGATGTTTAGTCGAACTTTGATTATTGCATAATGAAAGATGGTGCGAAAAAAGCTCGGTGCAAAAAATGTGGGAAGTTTTATTCGTCCACGAGCAACTCAACGTTGAGGTCACATAAATATAGTGGTTGCAAAGCGGTCCAACAAACTAGTACAGATCCGACGCAAATACTTTTGGATCGGACGACGCTTTATTTATTTACGACAACGATGCCGTAAGAGAAGCGTTTGTCAAGTTTGTCATCCAAGAAGCACTTTCATTCGACCACTTTGACAACTCGCAGCTTACGGAAATCATCAAAATGAAACTTCAACATCGATACACCGATGTAAGTCGTACTACTCTTAGACGTGATGCTATTGCACTTTGGGCCAAAGCGAAATCCAAAATAATTGTAGGATTTGCAAACTACAAAAATTCGGTTTCGCTAACTTGTGACATTTGGACCGCCCCCCACGGAAATGCAAATTCCTATTTAACCGTTACGGCTCATTGGTTTCGTCCGAAAGTTGGCTAATGATGAAACGGACCATTACTTTTAAATTATTTGGTTATCCACATACCGATGTTAATTTACTAAAGATTTTATTAGACGTTTCAATGTCCCTCGATAACGCGTCAAACAACACAAACGCCATCAACCGAATGAAATTAAGACTAAAACCAATTTTAGATGGCGACTTTTTTCATACCCGATGTGTTGCACATATTATCAATATAAGTGTGCAAGCTGGTTTCATGTTTGTGATGATTTACATACGAAATTTAAAAATCATTTAAACACAATCTACGGCTCAAGTAACCAACGACAAGCAAATTACCGGTATTTTTGTGCATAATGTAACGAACCATGTTTAGGCCCTAACTATGACACACCCACAAGATGGAACTCAACATGTTTTATGTTTGAAAGCATTTTACGTCAAAAACTCACACTTAACGCTTTTAACGAAATATTTGTTGAAAAATCAAAATTTTCTTATGACGGAAAAATTGGCAAATTTCGAGTATTCTTCAATGCCAATGTTTCAAGAGATGGTTGTTGCTATGAAAACCAAAATTTTAAAATATTTTCGGGAATTGTCTTTAGTCTTTACATGTGCCGCCGCCCTAAACCCGACTATAAATGTGGGTGGTGTGAACGTTTTAATGAGACAAATTTATGAAAAACATGGGTTTAAGTGAACTCGAACCAAATTTCGTTCAAAATCAAAATTTTAAATTCAATGTGGTTTCAAACAATTATTTGAACATTACGCTACCAAATATGGTCAACCAAAAACGCTTTCAAATGGCTTTGCAGGATTTTTCGACATGGAAACATGCGAGTCTCAAATTTGATGTTCTCTTTTATATATTATTTTTCCCTGGTTAATAATTTAACGCTTTAAGCTTTAGATTAATGTACGCATAATTTTTTATGCCTATTATACAAGCCTTTAAAGCACAAAAAATTATGGTTTATGAACTGAGAGGATTTAGCAGGCGGGTGAGAGGATTTAGCAGGTGATGAGAGCATTTAGCAGATGACGATAGCATTTAGCATGTGAGCTACATCACCTGCGAAATCCTCTAGAGGATCTAGCAGGTGATGCCCCTGAGCCGCTAAATGGTCGTTTTTTTTCGAAAAACATTAAAAATTAAAACGCTATCCATATATGAGTAATAATAACGTTGTTTTTACTGGATTGACAACATGCTAATAATACATTGAGGTGACCTGAATTTTAAACACGAGTTCCTATGAACAACTATGAGCATTCAAAGTTGGACAAAAAGATAAAGACAAGTTGCCGACAACCTAATTTGGATCTACAAGAGTAACACTTTCTGACATAAATATTTGTGTCATTTATGTTTAACAACACATATACTAATATACTTGAAGTTACAAAAGATATTAGTTAAATCGAAGATCGTATGAACAAACTATCAGCGTTCAAAGTTAAAAAAAATATATAAAATTTCACGTTCCTACAACCTTCTTTAAATTCAAAAGTAACACTTTCTGACATAAAATTGTCGTGTTTTTGATGTTTGTGAACACATCTAATAATACATTTCAGGTTACAAAAAAAATCAAATAAATCAGACTTCATATGAACAAACGATAAGCGTTCAAAGTCGGACAATCATTAACCCTAAATCCATGAAGCACCAAGAACCCTAACCTTATCAAGGACGATTTCATAGGTGACAAAAAAATTTTGGCAGGTGACATAAAGCATTTATCATATGACCTGGAGCATTTAGAATTGAGCATTTAGCAAATGGCACCTACAAAATCCTTGGCTATTTTAAGACAACGGACTTAATTTGTGTTGTTGCAAAACCCTTATAAGATTAGGCTATTTTGGTATTTCCTCTAAAAATAACTTTAATTCTTATGAAAATACTGTTATTACAAACTATATTAAACAAAAAAAAGCTCATTTCCTCGAAGCAAACTTTTTTATTCCTTTAAGTGATTTGTACACAAAAGTTTTATCCAATACCCAACAATTTATGGATATAAATTACAATATGCATAAAAATCGTTAAAATGTTGTGTACGGATAAAATTTGTTGTATAAAAATCACTCCCGCATATGGATCAATCTTCAATTGTACGTGAAATAATTAAATGTTTGTCAAAATCAAGCCATGAGATTACGGTAAAAGTGTGATCATTAGATTATAACTCGTTTGATTATCCCTTAATTGATCATCAAATAAGGGTCAAGAGCAACAAGACACCAAAATCATAAGAAGCATATATAAAAGTCACGATCACGATGTTTAAGTAAAAGGCAATAACATTTAATAGCGCAACAAGGTTTGTAGAAACATAAGAGTTACAGTAACGATATTGAAATTGAGATATAAGAAATCATGCAGCAACTCGTCCATTTGAAGATGATCATATCCTACCTGAATGCAGCATGAATTCGTCGTGCGTTATGCTCTTCTGTATGATTCCAGCGCAGGAAATCGTTCTACATAATTCATTCTGGTTTCTGGATCAACGTACTTTTAGTCTCGACGAGTTTTCTGCTTCAAAAGCATCTCACGTAGCTCAGCTGCGTCAACCTGGTTTCCATGACCTTCTGGCTTGTAGTAACCAGTAACTGGATCTGGAACCCACGCAGTCGATTTCGTCGATTCTTCACTTCCTTTCTTCAACATTGCAACCACACTCCCCCTCACGGCTTCCGATACGCCACCCGGCGATGCCGATGCGTATCCACGTCTGTACAACCATGCCAAGCATAATTATCAGACACAAAAACCTCTTACACTACAATATCAAAGCATAGAAGCAGACGAAAATGATAATCAAATATGAAATGTGAAATGACCTGGCAACAGCAGAACATTGATCAACGATGAAATAAACAATCTTAGCGTTGGAGATGGAGTGAGCCATTGGTTAACTTAATTACTGCAACAACAGAAACTCGTACGATGAAGTTTCTGCTGCTGCAAGCAATTGTTTCCGTTAAGGATTTAGGGTTTATGAGGTTGAAATGAGAAATCAAGTAGAACTGCCATTTATAAACGAGGGATATAGGGTTTTTTTAAATGGGCTGGATCAAGTGTAGAGAGGTTCACGTTAAGATTACTGGCCCACCGTCAAAGAAAGAAAAGTCCGTATTACGCAATCCTTTTTGGCTTTTTGACGAAGTCAAATAATTGAAATACACAGTTTTTTTTTTTTTTTTTTTTTTTACCGAGGACTCCACCCGACCCATCCTTTGGATGACCCTGATGAAGCAACCTCGGGGTCCACGCACACCTGGCAGCAGCAGGGTGGTCCGGGTCAATCACCTACGGGGGTAGAGAGGTGGCCAGTGGCCATCCCCTGATTGAAACCTAACACTCCCTATGGGGAAAGGGAGGGAGTGGGATTTGAACTTGGAACCTTCTTATGAGGGAAGAGAAGGAGTCCTAAGCCTTATCCATTAGGCCATCAGGGTGATGGTTAATACACAGGTTTTATGGTGTAACTGTGAAAGTTTGAAGTGATCGACGGTGGATGGATACTGTGTTCCGTGTTCGACGGTTTTATTTTATAGTTTGGTTTTCCATTTCATGTATACATAAATTACTAACTGGTGATTTGTTTGTTAAACTTTAATACATGAACTTATAGCTTGATAAAAAAATAATTTTTACTTCTTGTTATGTGTGTCTTTCAAAATTATATTGTTCGTTACTCTCTGTTTGCCACGTTCTCTGCCACCACCAAACTAAAATATGTGGAGTCGTAATGTGTCATTAGATGATTGCAGCAAGTAATAAACAATAAAACCGGCAAGCATAAAAAAGATTATCGCAACGAAAGGAAACATGATTGTCGAGAACCGGGAGGAAAGGTTTTGGGCGGCGGGATTGCTTAGCACGAGGAGCACCCATGTGAGTAATTGCATAGGGTCCACAAGTACAATGAAGTCAACGATTACGGTTGTTCGACACTACCGTCTGAATAGTTTAAATCTTGACAGAAGCCTTAATGATTCGGAATTTTAAATTCTTTTCAGAATGAAATTATGAGGTTTAGTTAACATTTGAATAAGCTGTGTTAATTAAATAATAAAATAAAAAGAGAATAAATTGTGTTAGGGAGATGGCTATCAAAGCAGACGCGGAGGTATCTAAACATCGTAATACGATTGAAACTTCACGACAATTAACTGAGGAAGAGAATAAAAACCGTAATTTGGCTTTTAAAAAATTATTGGATCCTGAGAAAACTTATGTTCAGGACCTTAAGCAAAAAGCACAGATCAAATGGTCTATCGACGGTTACCAAAACTCGAAGTTTTTCCACAGTATTATCAACAACATGAACCGTAAAAACCGCATCAACGAACCGATGGTGAATGAGTGTTGGATTGAAGATGTGAAGGAGATAAAAGAACTTGTTTTTAAATTCTACGATAACAAATTCCGTGAACCTTGGAAATCTAGACCGAAGCTAACTGATAATTAGCCCCCTTTTCGCTCCATCCCCTACTCGCTTGCGCATGATAACTGAGTATGATATTGAGAGACCTTTATTTCTTGAGGAGATCAAAACGGCCGTATGGGCGTGTGGCAGTGATCGTGCCCCTAGACCAGACGGCTTCATTTTCAAGTTTATTAAAACTTATTGGGATGTTATTTGTACCGATATCATGAGTTTTGAATTGTCAATCACTTTGAAGAATTTAGCACTTTGGGGAGGGGATGTAACTCATCTTTCATCACACTGGCTCCCAAAATTAAACAAGATTATTAGTCTCGTTGGTTATTTATACAAGATTATTACAAAAACGCTCGCACTAAGACTAAAGGGGATCATTTGGGGTATTAAAGGTGAGGTACAATCCGCTTATATTGAAGGAAGGAGCATCTTGGACGGTCTCATCATTGTAAATGAGTTGTGGTCATGGGCAAAGAGGACCAAGAAAAAAGTGTTACTCTTCAAAGTAGACTTTGATAAAGCTTTCGACTCTATCAATTTGGAATATCTAGACTCGGTGCTTAATTAAATGGGTTTCGGGAGCAAAGCACATAAATAAATTCACAGATATCTCTCGTCCTCACGTGCTTCAATACTAGTGAACGGATCCCCTACAAAGGAATTTTGTATCTCAAAAGGAGTAAGGCAAGGTGATCCCCTCTCCCCATTTTTGTTCATTATTTCCATGGAGTGACTCAATGTGGCGTTGACCTAGGCTCGAGAAAAAAATATATTTTGTGGAATTAAAATTCCCAACAATGGTTCGGTCCTATTGTATCTCACTTACTATATGCCGACAATGACTTGTTTATCGGAGAATGGTCCCGAACCAATCTGAAAAATATTGATAGAAGCTTGTGTTGTTTTCATGTGATATCGGCTCTAAAAGTGAACTTTCATAAATCTCATGTCTTCGGTTGTAGCATTCATTAGGAAGAGGTTAGTAGATGGGCTAATATACTTGGTTGTGGGGCCGGTTCATTGCCCTTCAAATATCTTGGGGTACCGATTGGCGGCAATATGAACTTGACCCGTAATTGGAAACCGATTATAGATCGTTTCAAGTCAAAATTGTGCCTTTGGAAATCGACGACGTTATATTTTGGCGGGAGGCTCACTATCATCAAAGTCGTTTTGGGCAGCCTCCCAATATATTTTCTTTCACTATTCAAGGTCCCCCGAGGGTGTCTTAGATGCACTAGAAAAAATTAGATGTGATTTCTTGTGGGGTGGAGACTAGGAAAACTGTTCCAAAATAAGATGGATTTCATGGCAAAAAAATCATTGAACCCAAAGATCACGGGGGCTTGGGGTTGGATATCTTAAAGCTCTCAATATAGGCCTCATATTAAATTGGTGGGGGTGGATAAAGGCTGACTCAAGTCTGTTATGGGGTCAGGTCATTACTGGTATCCACTCCCTAAACAGGAATCTAGCTCATTCATTATCCAATAAATCGATTTCTGGTGTTCGGAACAACGTCGTGAGAATTAGCGACGACCTAGGTAAATACGAAATTCATGTTAATAGTGTGATAAAGAAAAACGTTGGATCGGGCAATGATACCTTTTTCTGGTTTGACGACTGGTCGAGGAAAGACGTTTTCAAAGAAAAATTATTGGGTCTTTATCAGCTTGAAAAGAAGAAGTATTGCGAAGTTTCTCATTGATTCAACCCATCAGGTACTTCTTGGGGCTGGATGAGTTCCTCATCTCTAGACCATTTGTCCTATGAGTTGAATGAAATAATTCAATGCATTGGAAACTTTTGACTTAGTGGGTTCCCGGACTCTTGGTCTTGTGATTTCGTCCATAATGGACAGTTCTCAGTTGTTGTTGTTCGTGAGATTGTTGACCGGCCTGCAATTCAATCTACTCGACCCCCAATTCTTTTGGGCAATGAAGTCCCTAATAAGGTGATGTGCTTTGCATGAGCTCAGTAAGGAAGGATCTCATATGCTGAAGGGTTGATCAAAAGGGGGTCCATTTGCCATCCTCCATATGTTGTCGATATTTACACTACAAATAAAATGAAATTTAGTGGTACGGAAAAAGTGTCACTAAATACCAAAAAGTGTCACTAAAAGCCCTATCGGTAATCAGCGGCACAACAAAAAAGCGTCACTAAAAGGGCTGCCACTAAAAGAGTTTGGTGACACTTTTTGGTTGTACCGCTGCATGCTTTTCAGGTTTTAGTGACACTTTTTGGATATACCACTACTATATTTTTAGCATCACATGTTTTTACCACAGAAAACTCTAATATGGAAATTATGTCCTATTCTTTTTTTATTTTATTGGAATATAAAATAATGAAAATAATGTTTAGATAATAAATGGAAAACACAATCATTACTTGAAATAAAAATTAATTTGTCTAACAATTATATTTAAACACAAATGTCTTCAATGAAAAACATATTGCAAGTCTAACGACTCTACTGCTAAGTAGGGATTGTGAACTTTATTCAAGGGCATCACCGACTCCATAACTACTATTGCGTGCATGTTGTTTTCATCATAAGCTTATTCATGTTTGGATTATTTTCCTTTGCTTCCAACATATTCATATTCACCCAAAACTGGAACATCTTGAAAAGGTAGTGATTCAAGAGCAATATAATCAATAGATTGAGATTCCTTTGAATTGGTTCCATCAACAGCTTCAACCTTCAGGCCTCCGTGACTCATTTCCAATACATTGCTTACTCTTGTAGAAAGCTCACAAGCAATATCAAATTCCTCAAATTCCTCATATTCCTTTTCTATATAAAAATAAATAAAAGGATTAATTTACCATTGGTATATATAATAAGTAAATATGCAATAGAAACAAGCTACAAGTGTATTTTTTTAATGTAAATTATTGTATAAAAATAAAAGGGAGCGCCATTAGGAGGTTGGAGAAAGTACAAAGATACAATAATACATAAAAAGGAAAAAACTCACCACAAAACACCTAAGTTTGCATAGGTTACTGCTTGCCAAACTACATTGCTACTTACAGTCTTGAACAAACAGCTACAATCCAACACCTAAACACTTGGAACTAAGAAATACTAAAAAGGTCAATGTTATGAATAATCTAATCACCACACTTCAAGAAAGTTGACATAACACCTTTGGACATGGAATGTGTAACGACGATTTTCCAAAAAAAAAAAAAAGAATAGTAACTCCGGCGTGAATAGTAACTCCGGCGTGAATAGTACCGAGAGATGAAGTAAGCGCTTACCTCGTGATGACATCGACGATGATGTCGTGATGACATCGACGATGACGTCATGATGACGTCGTGAATAGTGTCGCTGATGTCGTGATGACGTCGTGAATAGTGATTTTGAGCCCTATAAATAGAGGCCCAACCTCTTCATTTGAAACCACAACAAACACCAAACAACCTTACGATATCGGGGAGTGTTCTGGTGAGAAAAATAGGTCGGGAAAGGTAAGGAACGAGCGATAGCTTGTAGCGAAGTGCTCGATAGTTGTCGGAAGAGTTGAACGGGGAACGAGCCAGCGACAATACTAAGTGAGTAATCGCTACTTTATTTCGTTAATAGTTTATAAAGTGTTAAACTATTATATGTGGAAGTTATATACTATTCATAATTCTAAGAATAATGCCCAATGATTTACTTACGAGAACGGTGCCTAGGCCGATTACATGGGATCTGGTTGTTGGATTTTCCGAAAGGCTAAAATGCTGAAAGGATCCTGCCACCCCATCTGATCTTCTACCTGGCCGTTCTTTATTTGTTAAATCACGAGGTATCATATTGGAATTATAGAGAATATAAAGCAGAGTGATGGTGTGATCCGTAGTAATGCTGATTGAAATAGTAGTTCACCTATAAACAAATATATAGGTACAAACCAAGCAGTTATAGTGGGTGTAAGAAGGCAGGAATAACCAGATACCGTATACCAAAAATCAATGTGAGTAATCTATCCCTAAGTGTTACTTTTACTGTGGGGCCACATTATCGGTTATTGTGATTGGGACCATCTTTCCGTGGGGTCACATACTCGGTAATTGTGGTTGAGACCACATATATGATGTGACGATCGAATTAGTAGTAATTGTGGTGGGACCACATACAAATGTTGTGATGGCCTACTTGGCTGGCAGTTTTATCACACATTCAACAGGTGTACATTGAGTCCTTGAGACTCGGTATCACAGGGGGCTGTGATATGATGTGGAAGCTGAAAATTTAATGTTGTTATAACACTTATCGATTATTCACTGAGCTTGTAAAGCTCATCCTTGTTGATACTAACTGTGCAGGTGCTGTAGACCCTACTAAAGGGAAGGATCTAATTCGGGGTTAGAACTGATGACTGTAGCAGCCCGGCTTTGGGGAGATACCACTTGTACCTTTTTCTTGTAATATATACCCTGTATAATATTTTGTTGAATAAAATATGTTTTAAAGTGTGGAAAATAAATGGGTATATTTATATTGAAAGTCGGGTGTTACAGAATGAAATTGTCTTACACATGTAACAGTAAACCATCAGAACACAACCAAATTACACATTGGAAAAACCATGTTTCCCCCCTTTAACCTTCTTTCTCATGACTCATGGTTTTACAAGTTTACCCCTACCGCCACCTGTTATAATTATGAGATAACTTGCATCATCTATTCATATTTTGATTTTAAATTGTTTAATTTTTTGTTATCTGTCCAAATTTACCCCTCTCGCCATAGTGGAGTAACGCTTCCTCCTTGATCAAGTAGGGAGATGGTACACTGTCATACTTCTCGTGAGATCCTTGATCATGTATGGAGATGGTGTGGTTTGGGGCAGTTCAGGTTCTCCTCTTTGTTTGATCTTCTTAATTATGTGGTGTCTTGGGGGCACTGCCCTAACAAGAGGCGTATTCTATCGAGCATATGTGGTGTGTTGTGGCTAATTTGGAAGTCACCAAATAAGATGGTCTTCAAAAGCATATACATCCCTGGAGAATTCCAATTTGTGGTATTTCATGGATACAATAGAGGAGTAACATTCTCAAGGTGACATGGGATAAGTGGTACATTGATCATTTGTGGAGCTAAGTATGTCGATTTCTAGTGACTTGTTGTTTTGATTGCATTTATCTCTGTATGATTTGTAATTTTCATGTACTCTTCCGCTGGCATGTCTAGTTCCTTGCTAGGTTGGTTTCCAACTTTTTTTATATAAATTTATTTGTTGGTTCAAAAATAATAATACTTAAATTGACCAATTTACTCTTCAGACATGTCAATATGACAAAAATCTCTAATAAAATGTTTAAACAATAACTGTTTTAATAAAATAATATTTATATAATGCAATATTCATTAATGAAAATACTAACAATAGAAAGTCTTTCTAAAAAATTATTCATGAGATTAAAGCTACATACTACAAATTGGGTCTTTCTTATATTTAGAGTCATTGAGCAATTCTTCAGTGTATGACATGGAGGATGGTGATAGAGCTTCCCATCAGACCACTAACCCAACTCCTGACCCGTCTGTTGATCGACCTCTTAGTGCTTCAGTTGATCTGAATGTTGAGACTGCTACAAATATTGACAGGCCAAGTAAAAGAACTAAAACCTCAAAACTTTCGGTCAATCTTGATGACTTGACATTAGACATGCAAAAAGCTTTGTATCGTTTGATTAAAGACAATGATGTGCCAATCGTTGATGAGTGTTATGATAAGTTGAAGATAGTTGAATTAGACACATTTGACCCTTTACTTTTAGTCGCTTTTCATATATTCGGAGGGACTAGGAATATGCGAGAGGCGTGGATGACATTGCCACCTATACCCGATGTGTTAAAAGGGTGGATCAAGATGATTGTATCGAATTTAGGATTATTCAAGTAGTTATTGGGTTGGAAACATTGCTCTTTTTGTGATGTTTGAAACACTGTGTCGTCTTTTGGCTATTTTGGAAATATTGTTCTTTTTTTTTGTGATATTTGAGACATTGTGTCGTCTTTTGGTTATGTAGGAAATATTGTTATTTTTGGTGATGTTTGAACATTGTATCGTATTTTGTCTATATAAGAAACATTGTCATTTTTTGTGATGTTTGAAATATTGTATGCTATTTTGCATATGCTGGAAACATTGTTTTTTGTTGTATTGGAATTAACAAGTGTTTATAATTTAACATGTGGATAATGGATTACGACAATATACTATTGCTCGTAATTCTCATGTATTTTTATCTTCGTTTTTTTGGAGGATAAATTTGAAACGAAAACGAGATAATGCTTCGCAAATGTCTGGACATCAATTCACATTGGAGTTATCACGAGGTAATGATACACAATGTATTGAGTTACTATGCATATCCTGTGAATCTTTTGTCTGATTATGCGCACATTTTAGAGCAAAATAATCCTTAAAGAATAGCAAATACGTATCCGTTGAAGAAAAAATGACAATGTTTTTTACGAGGGTTAGCCACAATCAAAGATATGTAGTCGTGAAGAGCGGATTCGAACACTCAAAGCAAACGATTCTTAATTTTTTTATGAAGTAATATATAGAATGATGCTTTTCGCACAAGATATGACAGTGCCCACTTATTTTAATCCAAATCCAAATATGTCGGGACATATTAAGAGGCTATGGCAAGTTTTTAAAGGAGCGGTTGGTGCACTTAAGGGAACTTGGATACATGTTATTGTCCCTGCTAAGAAACAAGATTTATATAGGGGAACGAAAAAGGGAATTGTTATCAAAATGTGTTGGCAATTTGTGACTTCAACATGATTTTTACGTTTGTTGTGACCGATTGGGAAGGTTTAGCACGTGATTCTAGAGTATTAACAGAAGCATTAGCATATGCAGATGCAGATGCACCATCTCTGTTTCCAACACCAGGTGTGTTTATAGATTCAT
Organism: Cichorium intybus; assembly: GCA_023525715.1. Taxonomy (NCBI): domain Eukaryota; kingdom Viridiplantae; phylum Streptophyta; class Magnoliopsida; order Asterales; family Asteraceae; genus Cichorium; species Cichorium intybus. The sequence continues at coordinate 159,212,286 of CM042010.1, read as the reverse complement.
TAATTATTTGATTATCTTAATTTAAACATTAATTATTTGGTTATTTTTGCAGATAAATATAAACTTTATGATGTTGCGTAAGCACAAACTCGATGATTTATAGCTCCATATCGTTATGTTATGTATTGGCTTGGAGATTTTCGTCGTAGACGTGCATTGGCTATTAAAAAAAAATTAACCATACACCTGCAAAACTTCAGAACATTATTGAGCATGCGGATGGTGTCTTGAAAGCATGCTTCCCTATATTGAAGAGAATGACACCATTTTTGTTGGTTACACAACGAAACATCACAATTGCATGTTTCATGTTTCATAATTTTTTGTGCTTTATGTAAACTTCTAAATTCATGTTCTTCGTCCGAGTTTTGCTGTTTGTATGTCTTAGAACTGAATTTTTATTTATTTCCATGTTACTTTGTTATAGTGATCACCGAGTGAGAGTTAGCCGCTGTTTCCAATTATGCCTCCATTTAAGTTGTGGTTTTGATTATGTATATATATTTTGCTTTTTAATTGGTAACTTTCTAGTTATCTAAAGAAAATTTATCACATATAAACATTGATGTTTATCAGAAGTCAGTCGGTGCAAATTCCATGGGCTGTAATAATAAGAAATTACTGGTCTTACTGAATTCATCCAAGGGATTCAAGATAAGAGGGAACAAAGTTGTTGCAACAACCGGTAGTTGAATAATTCATAAACCTATGTTGTTTATATTTTGAGTGATTTTTAAAGAGAAAATGACTAAAATAACCTAATCTCATAAGAGTTTTCCTCAAAACAGCCAAAAATTAGGGGTATTCCCCAAAATAGCCAACGAAAACGCAGGCAAGCCTCACGGGCTGCGTTTTTCGTCACCTGGGCTGCGTTTTGCCCATTTGGGCCACTCATGGGCTGCGTTTTCGTCCTAGCGGCTGCGTTTTCGTCCTAGTGGGCTGCGTTTTCGTTGGCTACCCACTCCTCAGCCCAGGTATATAAAACCGGGGAAAAAAAACGACAAAATTTTTCGATCCCGTAAACGAGAAACACTCTGAAATGGCTTCGCAAGATTTCTCCTCATGGAAACAGGTAAGTCTCAAATTTCATGTTGTTTTTATGTATTACATATCGTTTTAGGTGATAGATTAGTGAATGTACAAAATATTATGCTCAACGTACAAGCTTTCGATGCACAAAAAACTGGGTTTATGAATGTTATAGAGGAAAACGCAGCTGGTAGAGAGCAAAACGCAGATGGCATAGAGGAAAACGCAGCTAAGGGCCTTAGCTGCTGACAACACGATCGTCACACGCGTCAAAAACAATTTATTGTAACACCCCAAATTTTCACACAAATCTTTTTTTTTTTTTTTTTTTTTTTACAAACTTTGTTACAACATTTGAAAACAAACCATGTATTTATATTACAAACGGGGTATCACGAATTTGTTTCACAACCATGATTCAAACCTGTTTATTCTACATTATTATACATCAGAAGCTACGGTCCCGCCCGACTCATTCAACTCCCTTCTTGATTACCTGTGTACATAGCATTTTAAAACAAAATACGTGAGACATAATGTCTCGTGAGCGATATGGGTTTAGACCCAAAAATATCTTTGCTAATAATTTCATTAATTATTAGAAGTTCGATATTCTTTTCCTGTGAGCGCACCCACAGGTATTCCTTATTTCTTATCAATGGTACATTCCTACGAGCGCACCCGTAGGTTTTATACGAGACGCACTCGTATAGCTACTTCCCAAATAGAATGAAACGAATTCATCTATCAAGGTAAGACAACTACTTCGCGACGGGAGGTACCATCCCAGTAGTGTCTTATTGCCACCCCTACCGCAGCAGGCCGTGGTCTTTATCCGGATACTAATCAACTTATCATCATGGGCCAATCACATTATTACTTCACTGTATTTCTGATTTTTTTTTTACTTCTTTACACGTTATAATCATATTGTTCATAAAATACCTTTAAGTCATAAAACCACTTTGATTCCAAAACATTTTAAATAAAAATTCATTTTGCTATGTACCAGAAAATCCACATAACACTCACCTTAGTCACCTAGGAGTTAGTTATCTTCTTGGACTCCTTTCTTTTTATCTTGAACAATCTTGTTTGAACCACCACCTATTATATACAAATTATACACTTATACTCAATTCATATATATAATAACCAACTTCTCAGCACAAGAGTGCCATACCATGCAACTACAGTTCATAATTAGACTAAAATTCTCATTATAATAACTTTCTTGAATTTATAAATTTTCCCAAAATACGCGTATTTTACTACAGTACCCTCGGGAGGTCGTATTTTGGTTCCGACAATTTTCTACCAAGTTTTGGACCGTAAGGGACTTATGTTTAAAATTTGAGGTCAAACGGACAAGTCTAACCCCAATTTCCAAAAATCAAAACTCAAAAATCCCCTCAGTATGTTACACGGTCGTGTAACTTGCCTTGCAAAATTACACGGCCGTGTAACTTTGCAGGCTTTAATTGGGTTACACGGTCGTGTAATGTTTACCCTGAAAATTACACGGCCGTGTAATGTGTCTGGGTGGGTTTCGGGTCCGATTTTTGTTCTGCAGCCTCCTGTTTTCGTGTATTAAGCTCTTAATACTTGGCCTAACCAATTTATACCATTCTATGACTAAAACCTTGAGTTTACATCAAGTTTTAATCCATAGAAACAACTAAATTACACAAATTCCTAGTTTTAGGGTTCTTGAGGAAATTTCTCAATTCCTTTGTTTCTAATTGGTTTTCAAAGATGGAATTGAGTTTCAATGATGTGTGAAATCATTATTTAGGAGTTAGAAACCGAAATCAACTCCACACCACAACTGAATTTCGTTTTCATCTCCTCAAGAACATTAGAAATGGTTTGGATAACTTGCAAGAACATAATCTAACCTTTGATGACTTAAGAATCAAAATCTTCAACTTGGTTCTTCAATTCCCGTGTTGTTTTCTCCAGACTTTCTCCAAGACTCGAGCTCCCTGATGCTTCACGATTTCAGTAGAGGGAGCTAGAAGCTTCCCTCTATTTATACTTCAATTATTTCCAAGTTTTACCCTCTACTTCCATTTCTCATATTTTGACCACAAAAGTCAAACTTTTATTACATGAATGTTTTATTTCTCACAATATGGCCACAAACACAAAATATTTTACTTTATGGTCCCAAAACATGGCAAATGACGAATTTGCCCTTTTTCTAAATTTTAATATTGCATAATTATTTTTACATATTTATCACAATTTCTCTCGGGTTCTTACAATCCTTCCCCCTTAAGAGGATTCCGTCCTCGGAATCTTCTCATAGTTCGTGAAATTCGGGTATCTTTTTTTCATTTCTTCTAGTGTTTCCCAAGTTAAATCCGAGCCCGACGCGTGCTTCCATTTGACCAGGACTAAGTCAATTTCTTTGTTTCTTAACTTCTTGGTTCTCACCTCTAACATTGCTTCTGGTTCTTCTATCAGTTTATTCGGGGCCTCTACTTTTAAGTCTTTCAATGGAATAACAAGTTCACTCTTCCCAAAGTACTTTTTCAAATAGCACACATGGAACGTATCATGTATACTACTCAGTTCACGTGGTAATTCTAGTTTGAAAGCTTGTTCACCAATTCTTTTTAAGATCTTGAATGGTCCAATGTATCTGGGACTCAGTTTACCCCTCTTTCCAAATCTTACCACACCTTTCCACGGTGACACTTTGAGCATTACCAGATCACCTTCTTTTAAATCGTACGGTCTCTTCTTCAAATCCGCATAACTCTTCTGCCTATCTTGAGCAGCTTTCATATTAGCTTGAATTATTTTAATCTTTTCATTTGTTACCCTTACAATTTCCGGCCCAGTCATTTTAGTCTCTCCCGCTTCTAACCAACACAAAGGGGTTCTACATTTTCTGCCATATAAAGCTTCGAATGGTGGCATTCCAATACTGGAATGATAACTATTGTTATAAGAAAATTCCACCAACGGCAAGTGCTCGTCCCAATTTCCACCAAAATCCAAAGCACAAGATCGTAGCATATCTTCTACGGTCTGAATAGTTCGTTCACTTTGCCCGTCTGTTTGGGGATGATAGGCTGTACTCATTTTTATTTTTGTCCCCATACGTTCTTGTAGTGCCTCCCACAATTTTGAGGTAAACCGTGGGTCTCTGTCAGACACAATTGACAAGGGAGCTCCATGAAGTCGTATAACTTCATCCTTGTATATCTGCGCCAACGTTTCCAATTGTGTATTTTCATTAATCGCCAAAAACATAGCACTCTTGGTCAAGCGGTCAACAATGACCCAAATACCGTTATGACCTCTTCTGGTTCTTGGCAAGCCAAATATGAAATCCATGGTTATATCTTCCCATTTCCCCGCTGGAATTTGCAATGGTTGAGTATTTCCATATGGGGCTTGGTGTTCCGCTTTCACTTGTGCACAGGTTGCACATTTAGAGATATATTTAACAATTCTTTTCTTCATTCCCGGCCACCAATACTGTTCTTTGAGATCCCGATAAGTTTTCGTGCTTCCTGGGTGGATGGAATATTTTGACTTATGAGATTCTTCTAGTATCAACTTTCGGATTCCACCTGCCTTTGGTACCCACACACGATTTCTGACTGTCTTCAGTCCCTGGGTATTTTCTCCAAACACCAAATCTTTTCCCAGCTTTTCCTTCTTTAAGTCACCTCTTTCCAATGCTTGCTTTTGCGCGTCTTTGATGCTTTCTATTAGGCTTGATTTCAATTCGATTTTCATCAACTTCTCTTGTCTTTTCTTTTCATGAAACTTCCTGCTTAAGGCATCTGCTACCACGTTCGCTTTCCCAGGGTGGTAAGCGATTTCACAGTCATAATCATTTATTAGCTCTAGCCACCTACTTTGCCTCATATTGAGATCTTTCTGAGAAAATACGTACTGCAAGCTTTTATGATCCGTATACAAGGTGCACTTTGTTCCATACAAGTAATGCCTCCAGATTTTTAATGCAAACACAATTGCTGCCAGTTCCAAATCGTGCGTTGCATATCGAGTTTCGGGTTCTTTTAGTTGTCGAGAAGCGTACGCTATCACCTTTCCCCGCTGCATTAATACACAACCCAGTCCTCTGTTCGAGGCATCACTATACACCACAAAGTCTTCAGTTCCCTCTGGTAGGGTAAGAACCGGCGCATTGCATAACTTCTCTTTTAGTGTCTCAAACGCTTTCTCTTGTTCCACCCCCCATTCAAACTTTACCCCTTTTCTTGTTAGCTTCGTAAGAGGTACCGCAATCCGTGAAAAATCTTGGATGAATCGTCGGTAGTACCCGGCGAGTCCAAGAAAACTTCTCACTTCCGTCGGAGTCTTGGGAAATTCCCATTTCATCACTGCCTCCACCTTTGCTGGATCTACTTTAATGCCTTGGATTGAGACAACGTGTCCAAGGAATTGCACCTCTCTCAGCCAGAATTCGCACTTTGAAAATTTTGCATATAACTTTTCTTTCTTCAGAACTTCTAGCACCGTCCTCAAATGATTTCTGTGTTCTTCTGCATTCTTCGAATAGATAAGGATGTCATCAATAAAGACGATAACAAACTTATCAAGGAACGGCTTGCACACCCTATTCATCAAATCCATGAAGATTGCCGGGGCATTCGTCAGACCAAAAGGCATGACCAGAAATTCATAATGCCCGTAGCGAGTGCGAAAAGCAGTCTTCTCAATATCTTCATTTCTTACGCGCACCTGATGATAGCCAGACCGAAGGTCAATCTTGGAGAAATAATCAGCGCCTTGCAACTGATCAAACAGATCGTCTATTCGTGGTAACGGGTAACGATTCTTGATGGTGATTTTATTGAGCTCGCGGTAGTCAATGCACATTCGCATCGTGCCATCTTTCTTCTTGACAAACAGTACTGGTGCACCCCAAGGAGACACACTGGGGCGTATAAAGCCTTTATCCAACAATTCCTGTAATTGTGACATCAACTCCCGCATTTCGGTCGGGGCCAATCGGTACGGAGCTCGGGCGATAGGAGAAGCTCCAGGTACAAGATCAATGCGGAATTCAACTTGTCTCTCTGGTGGCAACCCGGGTAAGTCATCTGGAAACACTTCAGTATATTCTTTTACTACATCAATGTCATGTACTGTTTTCTTTACCTTTTCTTCCACCATTACATACGCCACATAGGATAAACATCCTTTCACCAGACATCTCCTGACTTTTGCTGCACTGATCAAATCGGACATCCTCTTGGGTTTTTCACCGTACACATACACTTTGCTGCCACCTGGAATTTTCACCGACACTATCTTTTTCCCACATGCGATTTTTGCATCATTGACTCCAAGCCAATCCATACCAATGACCACATCAAAAGTCTTCACTCCAATCGGAAGAAGATTCAACGAAAATTTCTGATCATCTATGCTGAGTTCGCAGCCACGGTACACATGTTTTATTCCTACCTTCTTACCACTTGCCAATTCTACCTCACATACACGATCTAATGGTTCTAGCGGTATATTGAATTTTAGACCAAACTCATAGGACACAAACGAACATGTAGCACCAGAATCAAATAATACATAGGCAGGCATCTGGTTAATTAGTAGAGTACCTGAGACCACGTCTTGTGTCTCCTTTGCTTCTTCTCGGGTGAGTTGGAACGCGCGGGTCTTCACCTTTTGAGGCTCCGTCTTTTTCTGCGCAGTTGATACCATTGTCTCGCCACCCTTCTTCGGACAGTTAAAACTATAATGCCCCTTTTCGTGACATGAGAAACACTCGACTTCGCTGAGCTTGGGATAGGTACATTCCCTCGCCTTGTGACCCATTCTTCCGCAATTAAAACAAGCCGCACTTCCCATCTTACATTCGCCCGTATGTTCTTTCCCGCACTTATCACACATCTTTCGACTGCCCTGTTTGCTCGACATCACCACCGACTTTCCTTTCTTATTCCAGCTACTACTCCCGCCACTGAACTTACGTTTATCCCCAGAAACTTGCTTCTCCACTGTTCTTCGTTTCCCCACATCTTCAACATTTCTTGCTGCCTCAAACGCCGCATCCATTGTTACCGCCCGTTTTACTTCCAATTCATACTCCCAAGGTAGGCCTTTCACATAACGGTTGATTCGTGCTCGCTCCGTAGGGTAAAGGTTTCCCACGAACGGTAACATATCACTGAACTTTTTAGTATATTCAGCAACAGTCAAACTACCCTTCTTTAAAGTAAGGAATTCGTCTTCGAGTTTTTCTATGTCCCGAAGGGGACAATATTTATTCTTCAGGCGGGTGGTGAATTCGGTCCACGACCACTTGTAAATTACATCCTTTCCAACCAGTTCGTATAAGGTATTCCACCAGACCAATGCATCGTCTTTCAACATTCGTGAGGCATAATAAACTTTATCCTTCTCATGACACTTGCTGACCTCCAATACTTGTTCTGTCTCCCGTATCCATCGCATCGTGACCTTAGGCTCGTAACTACCATAGTATTCCGTTGGCTTACATGTCAGAAAAGTTTTGAATGAACATCTCTTCTTGTCTTCTGTCCCCACACTATCCTCATCCGTAACCGAATCTCCATTAGTGGGTCTCCAAGAAGCATCATCTGCTGAAGGATTAGGTTGTGGGTCACCCAGCCGTGCATTCAACATTTGTCGCATATCCTCCCTCATCTCTGTCTTTAGATTGCTAATAAGATTTTGAATAGCCTCCAAGGTCACGGGTGGAGGTTGCGGTATTGGATTTGGGTTAGGACCCATGTTAACCTCATCATCAACTGGGTTATCTCCGTGGGACGGGGTATGACTTGCAGTCCGTCCTTCACTCAAAATATTCTGATCACCGCTCTCCATTTACTATACAAAATGGAATAGATTTGCGTTTATTATTCCACATAAATATATTTATCAATATACTCGAAAGCAGTAGCATGTGATATTCCTATAGGACTCGCGTTCCCAAGTGTCTCTATACTAATTTCCACAACCAAATTCCTCAGGTTTCCTAGTGACTTCACCATTTCCAAAGCATATCCTGTGGTTACAATAATACGGGCCCAATATTACTTTAACCACCTATATACTTTGGCTCTGGTGTTATCACAAGATCCCCTGGTTTCTCGGTTTCTGTGGATTCCATAATTATAAATTAGCAATTCTACCCCATTAGTTAGTACCTAGTACTACTACTTTACTTACTATTAATCCACTAGTTTAAGCCTAGGATGGTTACCCAACCTAATTCGCTTAAACCATGGCTCTGATACCAAATTGTAACACCCCAAATTTTCACACAAATCTTTTTTTTTTTTTTTTTTTTTTTTACAAACTTTGTTACAACATTTGAAAACAAACCATGTATTTATATTACAAACGGGGTATCACGAATTTGTTTCACAACCATGATTCAAACCTGTTTATTCTACATTATTATACATCAGAAGCTACGGTCCCGCCCGACTCATTCAACTCCCTTCTTGATTACCTGTGTACATATCATTTTAAAACAAAATACGTGAGACATAATGTCTCGTGAGCGATATGGGTTTAGACCCAAAAATATCTTTGCTAATAATTTCATTAATTATTAGAAGTTCGATATTCTTTTCCTGTGAGCGCACCCACAGGTATTCCTTATTTCTTATCAATGGTACATTCCTACGAGCGCACCCGTAGGTTTTATACGAGACGCACTCGTATAGCTACTTCCCAAATAGAATGAAACGAATTCATCTATCAAGGTAAGACAACTACTTCGCGACGGGAGGTACCATCCCAGTAGTGTCTTATTGCCACCCCTACCGCAGCAGGCCGTGGTCTTTATCCGGATACTAATCAACTTATCATCATGGGCCAATCACATTATTACTTCACTGTATTTCTGATTTTTTTTTTACTTCTTTACACGTTATAATCATATTGTTCATAAAATACCTTTAAGTCATAAAACCACTTTGATTCCAAAACATTTTAAATAAAAATTCATTTTGCTATGTACCAGAAAATCCACATAACACTCACCTTAGTCACCTAGGAGTTAGTTATCTTCTTGGACTCCTTTCTTTTTATCTTGAACAATCTTGTTTGAACCACCACCTATTATATACAAATTATACACTTATACTCAATTCATATATATAATAACCAACTTCTCAGCACAAGAGTGCCATACCATGCAACTACAGTTCATAATTAGACTAAAATTCTCATTATAATAACTTTCTTGAATTTATAAATTTTCCCAAAATACGCGTATTTTACTACAGTACCCTCGGGAGGTCGTATTTTGGTTCCGACAATTTTCTACCAAGTTTTGGACCGTAAGGGACTTATGTTTAAAATTTGAGGTCAAACGGACAAGTCTAACCCCAATTTCCAAAAATCAAAACTCAAAAATCCCCTCAGTATGTTACACGGTCGTGTAACTTGCCTTGCAAAATTACACGGCCGTGTAACTTTGCAGGCTTTAATTGGGTTACACGGTCGTGTAATGTTTACCCTGAAAATTACACGGCCGTGTAATGTGTCTGGGTGGGTTTCGGGTCCGATTTTTGTTCTGCAGCCTCCTGTTTTCGTGTATTAAGCTCTTAATACTTGGCCTAACCAATTTATACCATTCTATGACTAAAACCTTGAGTTTACATCAAGTTTTAATCCATAGAAACAACTAAATTACACAAATTCCTAGTTTTAGGGTTCTTGAGGAAATTTCTCAATTCCTTTGTTTCTAATTGGTTTTCAAAGATGGAATTGAGTTTCAATGATGTGTGAAATCATTATTTAGGAGTTAGAAACCGAAATCAACTCCACACCACAACTGAATTTCGTTTTCATCTCCTCAAGAACATTAGAAATGGTTTGGATAACTTGCAAGAACATAATCTAACCTTTGATGACTTAAGAATCAAAATCTTCAACTTGGTTCTTCAATTCCCGTGTTGTTTTCTCCAGACTTTCTCCAAGACTCGAGCTCCCTGATGCTTCACGATTTCAGTAGAGGGAGCTAGAAGCTTCCCTCTATTTATACTTCAATTATTTCCAAGTTTTACCCTCTACTTCCATTTCTCATATTTTGACCACAAAAGTCAAACTTTTATTACATGAATGTTTTATTTCTCACAATATGGCCACAAACACAAAATATTTTACTTTATGGTCCCAAAACATGGCAAATGACGAATTTGCCCTTTTTCTAAATTTTAATATTGCATAATTATTTTTACATATTTATCACAATTTCTCTCGGGTTCTTACATTTATAACCCACTATTACTACGTAGATAGGGCAAGCGGGGTCGAGTCCACAGGGATTTAGTGGTTAATCTTTAACGAGTTGTAAAGTAAATATTGATTGTGATGGTAAAAATATTGAAATAGTAACTTGAAAATAGAGAAAGAATTACTTCCGGTTTAGTTATCGACAATTAGGTTCGCATGTTTTACTATAATGATCCCGATACAATTACTTTGACATAATTATAGTTTACTAACAATTGCTATTAAATGGGTAAATACATAACATGTTGAATCAATTGTTTGTCGTTGTCTAACAATTTAGTAGATTAGGTACAAACAATGGTTTGGCAATATTATGTTTTATCTAAATAATAGTAACATTACAACTTATTAATCATATTAATTGGGCACAAAGTATATTAAGCGATTATTCGTCTTAACTCGTTATTTAGAGGAGATAGGCACGAATAATAAGTTGATAATACTATGTCTTGAAAATATGATAACAAGTAGAAGTAGACACAAATGATTTACTAGTTGCATTCAATGATATGAGAGTTTAATAGTTACAATAGTAAAACATTTGTTCGGAATCAAAGTAAAAACATGTTATACTAAAGGTATGATAACATTACCGGAAGTAATCTGAAGAGATTAGCCTTCCATTCGAGTGATGATCGTGGCAATAGTCTTGGTGTTCCTCGGCATGTAACTTGGAGCTTTTACCCTTTGGATTATCTTGAATTACTACTAGAATTACCACCGAAATGGAGAATCTATTGGTTCTAAACAACTAACTAAGAGATATTTCGAAATATTACAACTGATTGAGAGTGTTGGAGTATTCTTATCAGAATTGGAGTAAATTGGTATCTGAAAACGTGAATTGGTGTCTAAAACCGTGCATAGAGTGCCTCTATTTATACTTGCTGTGACATAGGGCTCGCATCGCGACCAAGGGTGCGTCGCGTCGCGAGGGTTGGTCAGTGCGCCTTGTTGGTAGTCTCGCGATCGAAAAGTTGGTGTTGTCGCGTTAGTGTCTTCGCGATCGAAAAGTTGGTGTTGTCGCGTTGGTGTCTTCGCGTCGCGACCGGTGATGCCGTCGCGTCGCGATTGCTGTAGAGTCTGGATTCTTGTGTTTTGTCCTTCTTTGCGTCGCGACACAGGGGTCTGTCAAGTCGCGATTGCTGTAGCTTTTATGAGTTTTTCGCATTTTTGCTCTTTGGTTCGGAGCATCACTTCCTCAGGTTTGGTTGTTTTCTCAGAGTTTCTTAGGTCTTGATTCATTCTTGTTCCTGAAATAAAGCCATAAAAGTTAGCACATAAATCCCTCGTGTTTTCCTCACACCAGCAGCTCCGGAGAACTCTGTTCAAATTAAACATGAATCGTAATTCATGTTTAGCCACCTGTTAATATAAGCCTGTTTTGATGTTGAGCTTATCAGGATTTCCTATGGTAATTACCATAGTTCTGGCAGATTTGCATCTGCAACACAGCAGTGGGCCGTGATGTGCAGTGTATGAACAAATGAGATATTCTCTCGTTAGCTTGCAATTTTAGTGAGGATGTCTGGGGGACTGAAGACAAATTAATCATAAGTCTTTTGAGAGAAATAATGATATTATAATAGGCTTTCCCCGTGATTTGTGAGATGTTTTCTATGCGAAAACAAATGGCTAGCTTGGGCTAGTGTTGACCCGACAGTAGATCTATTATCATCGTCAGACTTTTGAGAGTCTGTGGTGTGCATCAGGAGCTGCTGTTGGAATGTGAGCTTTTGCCTGGATATTAGGAAAACATGCATTCTTATATGAAATACGATCTATTTGGTTACAGAAGAGGTAGGTTAGACGGGTCTGTCTGAACCATATCTGTTATAGAGAAGCATTTTGCATGTTTTAAGGCAATTCTTGTGTTTCTTCGTGTTGCACAAAAATACGGTTTTCGTGTGCCTCTAAGTGTTTTTATGCGATAAAACGGTCTTTTAATGATAGTGTTTTATTGTAAAAATAAAGCACTATCAGCTGCGCAATGCTCTGCGTTTTGCCCAGAGGAAAACGCAGCTAAGGGCCATCAGCTGCGTTTTGCTCAGAGGAAAACGCAGAAAAGGCCCTTAGCTGCGTTTTCCTCTGAGCAAAACCCAGCTGATGCCCGGTAGCTGCTAAATGGTGGTTTTTTTTTCCGAAAAAAAACTTCAACTCAATCCGAGTTCGTATGAACAAATGACGAGTGTTCAAAGTTGGTCAAAAATTACAACTAAACACATGAACCACCAAGATCCTCAATAAGAAAATGGAGGAAAACGCAGCCAATGGGGAGGAAAACGCAGAGGATGAGAACAAAACGCAGGGGAGGAAAAAGGAGGAGGAAAACGCAGGGGAGGAGAGCAAAACGCAGCTGGCCTCCCTTGGTTGCGTTTTCGTTAGCTATTTCGGGGAATACCCCTAAATTTTGGCTGTTTTGAGGAAAACCCTTATGGGATTAGACTATTTTAGTCATTTTCTCATTTTTAAATGCATCTCCATTGTTTTCGTATGGAGTACTTAGCTTATTGGCACTAAGCGAAAGTGAAGTTTGATAACGTCTAAAAGTTAAACAAATTGATATAATGTTTTGGTGAAAATTTTTTAGTTGTAAAGACGTGCCTTTCAATCGATTTATATCTCTTATGATCAATTGATTTTGTTTTTTCGGATTTTTTGATTCCACGAATGCACGAACCCATTGTTTAAGGAGATTTTAGTAGGTTTTTGTTTTTATTTATCCGAATTTTGTTTGACTATTACACTATTGTTATGTAATTTTTTATATATATGCCTTTTGGTATATTCTATAATACATACGTTGGGCATTATATCTATATTTCGCCCGGAGCATTGAAAACCAATGGACCGGTCCTGGGAATAACCACATACGCGTTGATGATGATGAAGACAAGGTTGAAACACATAGTAGTGCAGTTAACTAAGAGACTGTGTTTAAGTTACGAGATGAAATTCCCGAGCATTTAATGCAACATATGGAATGAATGTTTTTAATAGAATCCTGTTATTATGATTGTACGGATTAAATTTCAATGTTACAAAACAAAAAATATTAGTTTATTTAAATTTTAATATTAAAAAAATCAATTGATTTATTTTCAATTTATTTTAACAGCATGTAAACTTAAAAAACAAACATTAATTTTTTAGACATTTGATCTACATTTTTCATTACAGATATGATACAATAGAAACGTTTTAACAAACAAACACGTAAAATAAGAAAGTTGTACTACTTCATTTACGTATGACTTGGCCCAACCAACAAAGCCCGTTACTAGTTTGACAGTCTGAGTTTGGGCCTTATTATCGTTCCTGAATTTTGCTGGAAGCGCAAGAAACCGCTTCTCACCCGAGCACTGTCCGTATTCCTCTACGATCGAATGGCGGAGATGGCGGTCGGCGGCGACATTCCAACGAATAACACAATATATATCAACAACCTGAACGAGAAAACAAAGCTCGATGGTATTCCCTCTTCTTTTTATCTATCCATTAACTTGTAAATAACCATTTGCCCTAATTGTTATCCTTCTAAAGCCTTTCTCCATCTTCATGCATGAAGATTTAGTGTGATTGCATGCATTTTTCGTTGTGTAATACCTAAATATGAGCAATTGTTTTCCAGAGTTAAAGAAATCGCTGCAAGCAGTGTTCTCGCAATTTGGCAAAATCCTTGAGATACTAGCGTTTAAAACCCTAAAACATAAGGGTCAAGCGTGGGTTGTTTTTGAGGACGTTTCATCTGCCACCAGTGCCCTCAAGCAGATGCAGGGGTTTCCATTCTACGATAAACCTATGGTATGTTCATTATTTATTACAACATAGTACGTCACGCTTATTCCGTAGCTAGAAACCCTGTTGAATGTTCGAATTGTGAACGCCCTTTCTTGTATTTGTTAGCCACCTGCATTTCTCTTCGTCTTCTTGTGTTTTTAAACTTTCCAGCATATCTATTGTTTACGTGTGTCGTATATGGCGACACACGTGTGTATCGATATACGACACAAAATACCGAATACGCCTTGCATTAGACTAGCAAATACTATTTGCACTTGTGCAAACAGTTTATGTGCAACTACCATTGGTCTTGGTTGTAGCGGTTTCTAGGATTTTCAGACTCAAGGCTTGTATGTCATCCTCGAAAGGTGAGTTCGTATATCCACTAAGCCGGTAGGTAAGGCATATTCGGTATGTGTTTATGCATAACACTAGCTAACTACTAGCAACTACTACCTGCACTTGTGCAAACCGTTTATGTGCAACTACCTTTGGTCTTGCTTAATTGTTGATGACTCAAAAGAAACGTGGTTAGACGTTCACAACACCCGAACTATCTTACCTTCATACCCGACCTATCTCACCTTCACACCCGACCTATCTCACCTTACCCGACCTATCTCACCTTCACACCCGACCTATCTTAAAAGAAACGTGGTTAGACGTTCACAACACCCGAACTATCTTACCTTCATACCCGACCTATCTGACCTATCTCACCTTCACACCCGACCTATCTGACCTTACCCGACCTATCTCACCTTCACACCCGACCTATCTTAAAAGCAGCACACGTTGGCCACTAATTTGACCAACACTTTTCTTGAATATTAAGATATGTTAATCAGCACATAAATCACGTTCAAGCCTCCTTCTTTTCTGTTGACCCGATCATAATCCATGACACAAAGAGGCCTGCTGGTGGAAAATGCGACACGTGTCAATAGGGAGGACCCGGATGGGTCTGATCCGCGGGTCACGGGTCGGATCATGGAGCAGCATGGCTGGGGCGGGTCTTGGGCTTCTGGACCTGCTGTTTGGGCTGTTTCTTGGGCCGGATCCATTTTCTGCTGCTGCAGTGCTGGGCTTCGAATTCTACTTTGAAAATGGCTTTTAATAAGCTGAAAAATGCCCCAAAAAAATATCTTCCGCACCAAAATTAATTCCGCAAGACTCGGGAAATTATCGAAAAAATATTTTCTTCAAAATAAACTTTTAAACTCCTCCGAAATGATGTTTTAAATTGATGTTTTTATGGCTTTTGAGTGTTTCCTTGGGTGTGTAATATGTTTACCCGAGGAAACTAATTTTGATAATAAAAGTACATTTTTCTATTTTTTATGGTTTGTGTTTCCTAGGGTGTGTATTACATTGATCAATTCTATTATTCATATAATCATATTATTTAAACTTCACCATTCATTAACACACACTTGTATTCATCAACATAAAAGTTAAACTAAAGTTTACAGTAATTTGAGTATCATATTATAAGTCTCCCCTTTTCTTTTGTGGATATCTCCTTCGACTCTTTTTCCTAGGGGGTTTACCACTAGGACTTAACCTGTTAACAGGTTTTCTGATTCTTTTGCCTCTCCTATACCCTATATCATTCAGAGTCCCATCTGAAAACTCATAGGTGTCATTATTCTGTATTTCTTCTTGCTCTCCATTTAGTGACAGATTGGTTTCTTGCCCTGCATCTGGGGGCATATTGCTTTCATTATTATGTCTTTCTTCTTCCTCTCTATTTAGGGACAGATTGGTTTCTTGCTCTGCATCTGGGGACAGATTGGTTTCACTTTCACTTTTCTTGCGCCCTATGCCACTTCTTCTAATGTAATCATTCAGAGTCTCATCATCCTCCATTTCTTCAATTTGGCATAGTTTCTGAAGTAAACTCTTTATTTTGCTTCTTAAGGCAGTGGCTTCTTCCCGCTTGAACCAGTGAGAGCTAAACTGAAAATTTTAAACAGGTTAACCATGTAAAAGACCAACAGAATGAGAAAAACTTTTCTAAATATTAGAGAGGAAGAAAATTTGAAACAGGTTAACCTACCATTGTTAAATGTTCCACTCTCAGTCTCTCAGGTGCCTGCCTGATGAAGTGTTCAATAAAGAGGAGGACAAAGATACCACAATCAAAATCATTCTTTTGATCTGAAACCTGGTAGAAAAAAAGACAGCACAATCATAACCATTATTATCCCACAATTTAATAAAAAAATAAAAACTAAATTAAAAAATTAAAAAATTAAAATACATACATACGTACATACATACATATATATATGAAAATAGAATGAAAGTTGGGACGAGACTTGTGGTAGCTAATACCTAAAAATTGGGATTATTATCAGAGTTCGTTTTCGGTAAATAAAAAACTTACATCAATTTTTATGTCATCAATCTGGATTAGGCCGAGCCAATTATCACTTTCTTCCACGATGAATCTAAAAACAAAGATTTAAGATTCAAATTGTCAATTAGGTTTTAAAATTTCATTAGGTCACGAATTACACAAGTAGATTACAATATACAGATAAAATAATCATTTGGCTTGTGTAATTCGTGACCTAATGAAATTTTAAAACCTAATTGACAATTTGAATCTTAAATCTTTGTTTTTAGATTCATCGTGGAAGAAAGTGATAATTGGCTCGGCCTAATCCAGATTGATGACATAAAAATTGATGTAAGTTTTTTATTTACCGAAAACGAACTCTGATAATAATCCCAATTTTTAGGTATTAGCTACCACAAGTCTCGTCCCAACTTTCATTCTATTTTCATATATATATATATGTATGTATGTACGTATGTATGTATTTTAATTTTTTAATTTTTTAATTTAGTTTTTATTTTTTTATTAAATTGTGGGATAATAATGGTTATGATTGTGCTGTCTTTTTTTCTACCAGGTTTCAGATCAAAAGAATGATTTTGATTGTGGTATCTTTGTCCTCCTCTTTATTGAACACTTCATCAGGCAGGCACCTGAGAGACTGAGAGTGGAACATTTAACAATGGTAGGTTAACCTGTTTCAAATTTTCTTCCTCTCTAATATTTAGAAAAGTTTTTCTCATTCTGTTGGTCTTTTACATGGTTAACCTGTTTAAAATTTTCAGTTTAGCTCTCACTGGTTCAAGCGGGAAGAAGCCACTGCCTTAAGAAGCAAAATAAAGAGTTTACTTCAGAAACTATGCCAAATTGAAGAAATGGAGGATGATGAGACTCTGAATGACTACATTAGAAGAAGTGGCATAGGGCGCAAGAAAAGTGAAAGTGAAACCAATCTGTCCCCAGATGCAGAGCAAGAAACCAATCTGTCCCTAAATAGAGAGGAAGAAGAAAGACATAATAATGAAACCAATATGTCCCCAGATGCAGGGCAAGAAACCAATCTGTCCCTAAATGGAGAGCAAGAAGAAATACAGAATAATGACACCTATGAGTTTTCAGATGGGACTCTGAATGATATAGGGTATAGGAGAGGCAAAAGAATCAGAAAACCCGTGACCCGCGGATCAGACCCATCCGTGTCCTCCCTATTGACACGTGTCGCATTTTCCACCCAGCAGGCCTCTTTGTGTCATGGATTATGATCGGGTCAACAGAAAAGAAGGAGACTTGAACGTGATTTATGTGCTGATTAACATATCTTAATATTCAAGAAAAGTGTTGGTCAAATTAGTGGCCAACGTGTGCTGCTTTTAAGATAGGTCGGGTGTGAAGGTGAGATAGGTCGGGTAAGGTCAGATAGGTCGGGTGTGAAGGTGAGATAGGTCAGATAGGTCGGGTATGAAGGTAAGATAGTTCGGGTGTTGTGAACGTCTAACAACGTTTCTTTTGAGTCATCAACAATTAAGCAAGACCAAAGGTAGTTGCACATAAACGGTTTGCACAAGTGCAGGTAGTAGTTGCTAGTAGTTAGCTAGTGTTATGCATAAACACATACCGAATATGCCTTACCTACCGGCTTAGTGGATATACGAACTCACCTTTCGAGGATGACATACAAGCCTTGAGTCTGAAAATCCTAGAAACCGCTACAACCAAGAACCAATGGTAGTTGCACATAAACTGTTTGCACAAGTGCAAATAGTATTTGCTAGTCTAATGCAAGGCGTATTCGGTATTTTGTGTCGTATATCGATACACACGTGTGTCGTATATCGATACACACGTGTGTCGTATATCGATACACGCGTGTGTCGTATATGGCGAGACACGCGTGTGTCGTATATGGCGAAACACGCGTATGGCGACACACGCGTGTGTCGTATATCGAAACACGCGTGTGTCGTATATCGATACACGCGTGTGTCGTATATCGATACACGCGTGTGTCGTATATGGCGAGACACGCGTGTGTCGTATATGTCACACCCCCAAACCAGGATTTAGGCGGAAACGTTTGGAGGCGGGGGACGTCATACAAGTATCACAACACAATTCGGTATAGTGCAACAAGCATTGATATTCTCTAGTAACAATCGAGTGTATTTAGGGGCACTAAGCTGAGGTGGTAGAGCTTGATTCAGTTTTAATTCCAATTCGTAACCATGTGATTGAAGTTTTGAGAAATATCTGTTGAATGGTTGCTGTGAGAGAGTAGATACACGGATACATTGTTGCCATCAGAGTTGGTCAGTCTTGTAGTCTACCATTGCACATAAGTTGCTTGAACTTTGAATGAGGGATGAAGTCGACCAAAGGATTGAGGAGTAGATATATAAAACTAAAACCTTGTAGCGTATCATTTGCTCTTGAGATAAAATCACAACTACCAATTCCTCTTTGCCATCAGTTAAAAATTAAGTCACTATTACCAGGGTGAAAAGGTTCTATAAGAAGAATATATTATATAGATAAAAAAAGAAGGGACCTTTGTTCAGCTCATGGGAAATATCAAATAAGGACTCGTTTGAAAAAAGAGAGAACATGAAATGAAAAAAAAATCATGGATCACATGGTATGCTCTAGACATGGTGATTTCATATCTTACAGTTTATGGGACAACTCAAGGGTAAATGGATAATGATTGGATGTGGTATCAGTTTGATTTTTTTTGTGTGGTTGGGTTTAGGCATGGTGATAAGTGTATTATTAATATTTCTAAGTTTTGCCCTTTCCATAAATAAGAAGACAAACCTAGGTTACTTATGCATGGCTTGCATGCACACATGTTTGTTGATCGTTTCACATGATAGTTTATGCATACCAAGGAACTGAATTTTTGCATGCTAATTCGATAATAATCGACGTTTCTTTTACTTGCATCAATATTATTCTGTTTTAATGATCACAGAGAATACAATATGCTAAAACAAAATCAGATGTCATAGCAAAATCAGACGGCACTTTCGTACCTCGAGAAAGACGAAAGAGGCATGAAGAGAAAGGTAGAACATGTTTTTTAACGTCTTTAAGTTATATATAATCAATATTTTTCTCATGCAATAGGCAAGAAACGCAAGGGGCAACATGATGGTAATCAAGCTGCAGTTGGTGTAAACCAAGGTTATGCTGGTGCATATGGTGGTCCTCCTCCTGTAAGCATATTTCTTATCATTAACTTGTTACATAATCATAGATTTATTGCTTTTAGAGTAAGTTACATTTTTGGTCCCTGGTATAGCTGAATTTTGCAAATTGGGTCCCAAAAACTTCTCTTGCAATTTCGGTACTCACTTATGCTCTTGTGATGTTTTTGGTCCCTACTCCATGTAAAATGACTAGTATATCTGATTTTTGCAGTTTTGGTCCCAAGAAGTTCTCTTGTGAATTTAGTCCTATTCTGAGGTTCTTATAACGTTTTTGGTCACTGGTCGCTATTCCAAATAAAATGACTAGTTTTGGTCCCTGAATATTGTAAAAAATAGTCGTTTTCTTAGAACAGGGACCAAAAAGGTTAAAAACAACGACTAAAATCACAAGAGAACTTTTTGGAACCAAATTAAGTGTAATGTACTAATTGATTTTTATATATTTATGCATATGCTTGTTTTGGTGCAGTTATCGCAAATACCATACATGGGTGGTGGTGCTAAATCTGGGATGCCAGAGGCACCGGCCCCACCAAACAGCATCTTGTTTGTCCAAAATCTGCCTCATCAAACGTCATCCATGATGCTGCAAATGTTGTTTGGGCAGCATCAAGGCTTCAAAGAAGTAAGAATGGTGGAAGCTAAACCAGGGATTGCTTTTATAGAGTATGGGGATGAGATGCAAGCAACTGTTGCCATGCATAGCCTCCAAGGATTCAAGATTAATCCCGAAAGCCCTATGTTGATCACCTATGCTAAGAAGTAGTAGTTTCCTTGTTTTGTAACCAATTTGAGACATGATAGAGATTTATGTATTCTAGATACTCATTTTGTAGTAAATTACTTTTTGCATCTTTTACTTTTTTATCTATTTGGAACATTTAAAAGAGCTTTATATAAAATCACACCAACTGCAACACAATTTAATTTGATAAAAACCCAAGTAATTAACGGTCCACATGTTCAACTTGCAATAACCGATGTTTTGTTTTACATATAAAAAAAAGTTACGTATCTTGAGCTTGTGTTTAATGTTGTATTGTATCTGAATTCGATTATTAATCAGTCGTTATGATTCTATATTTTCAAAAGTAAAACACTTTTAAAAAAATGGTTCTTAAAATAGATGAAAATTGGGATGCAACAAATTCACACAACCTAAAAGATGCTGCACTTAAATGCATTAAACCCTAATTTATTTTGGAAGTGCGAAATAGACAGATGGTAAAATAATTGTAAGTTAGTACTAGCTGATAATATCAATAAATAGAATGAATTCCAATAGCTTGATACATTTAAACCCTCTCCAACTCAGTATTGTGTTTCTCTAATTGGTCTTTTAACTCCTTTCTCCATCCCTGGATCCATCTTTCCTGTTTCTTGATAAGTTCATTCTTCGTTTTCAGTTCTTCTTCCATCATGGCAATATCCTGCAATTTTAAATATGCTCTTCACCTTCTTCACAGCTTTCTTAAATTTGAAGCATAAAAACAAAACCAAATGGACCAGTAACTACCTTCTGCAATATTTCTTCTTTGGTTGGCGGATCCTCACGCTGCAGGCCGATAAAGTAAAGTTGGAGTTTCTTGGCAGCCTCCATGAAATCTCTAGCATGTCTCTCCACATCAACTAACAGAAAACAGAATTTTCTTTACTCCACATAAATTCAAAACAAGGTAGACGAAAAGACATCAAAATGTTCCATGATGAATGATATATAAGTAACTAGCATCATAAAAAGAAAGAGGAAAAAAAAAAGCTGACTCTGATGTGAAGGGTGGGGAGAGCGATCAATGGCTTGAAGCTCTCTTGCAGGAAGACATGGGAGTAAAGCAGCTTCCAATGCCATGACATATCCTATCATATCGTCCTTTGCTGGAGGTGGAGGAGAATGCATTTGAGTATCGTGTGGATGTTGCTGCTCACCTGATGCCATTTCTATATGCCACTCTTAATTACAGCAAAAACGCACCAATCACACAACAGATTAGATTTATCAAGCATAACTGAATATCCTAGAACAAAAGGTCCTAAAAGATCATCTGGTTAATGGCGTTAATTTGACGAAGCGTAACAGGGCCATAAGCAGGTCTGATGATGATAAGGGGGAAAACGATTAATGGTTTCTACTCATTCCGGGTATTTCCACATCTTCTTATCATTGTCTAGGTTAAGGTCTGATTCTTCAAATCCGACTTCTCTACAGGAATATCCATGTTCTTCACTAAAACAAGGGTTTCAGACACAAATTTCACTAGGTTTACATCCTTGAGCCCTAGAATTCATACGCTCACACATTTACATCAAAATTTCAGCATATAGAACCAAACCTATAATCAGCATCAAAATATTACCATTTCAGCAGAAATCAAGAACCACACAAATCAGAACCAAACCTAAAATCAGAAACACAACAAAAAAGAAAAACCATTTCAGCAGAAATAGAGAGCAAAGAATACCTGCTGTCGAGAAGAGGCCGGCCACCGGAGGCGTCGTCGGGAGGTTGGTTGCCGGTGATGTGCTGTTTTGATCGGGATGGATAGATACGGGATGGAGAGAGTGTGAAATAGAGGAGGGAAAGATTTAGGTTAGGGGTAATATTGGAATATCTGTATGAAAAAGCCTATTTAGATTGTTTTTCTTCTTGGTTCATTACCTTATATATTAAAACCCGTAGGTTTTCTAGAAGGTTTGCTGGGGGTGGGGGGGGGGGGGGTTTGGGGAATTTTAAGGGGATGCCTTCTTTTGTCCAATTACGTTCCGCCATCTTCCTTTGATATCGCTTCAGGAGACCTCCACGTTTCTCTCATTCCACCTGTTTCTTATTTCGCTGGGGTTTTTTTCCGGGGTTTGAAAAAGCGTAACTTCTTTGCAACTTACAAAGAGGGGAGAAATCGAATTCTTTTTCAGGGGTAGAAGCGATCCGAGAGAGAGGAAGGAGAGATTGGCGTTCGATCCCATGGAAGCTTCCCCCTCCCGATTCAACTTGGCTTTCGATTTCTCTTTTACAGGAACGATTCCAAAGAACTACAACACGAAGTTAATCAGATGGATCGTAGCAGCTATAGAGATGAGCGTTCCAACTCTTACCTTCATTTCCGCCATCAGATCGTAGCTCCTTAAAGAACCTAATATTGCCACAGGTATGAAGTTTGATTTCATATTTCTTTTTCGCAAACAATAATCCTTGTAATTTTTGAAAATTTTAAAACCTTATTTCCGACCGATGATTCCTACTTCCACTGTCCCTCAAACGGGGGATATTTCCAGATTTCAGTTCCGTGAGACTATTGCTTTATTAGTATTCAGTCGGATGATACAGATGCCCATAGAATGGATTTCAAGATCGAAGAGTCGGGTTTGATTGGCTAAGCTCTCAATTTCTTTATCTCGGATTTCATGTGACTGTGCGTATGTAAGTGTATGTGTATTTATGTTTGTAGGAGATGGCGTGGTGTATTTATGTTTGAATTCTGATATATTCTTTTTTTGGGTATGCGTTTGTAGGAGGATGGCATGGTGATTGTGGTTAGGTTTCCAAATCCATACGGTAAGATGTGAATCACTGTTTAAAGGTACCAACTCAGTTTTCCTCCTGTGAACTATAAGAGTATCAGGGGTAATTTTGTCAACCTGCAGAAAGGCCAAATCTGGGAAGTCCCCCAAAGTCTTTAGTTTCAGGGCCGTTTTCGTCCACAAACACCTAACAGTCTGCACACCAATTGGAAAAACAGATAACACCGGAAATGACCAGAAAAGTACCGGAAACGAAGCAAGTCTTTCAGGGGTAATTTTGTCAAGCTGCAGAAATTAATTATCTATTGAATTTTAACCAATGATCTCTTAAGCTTTGAAAGTAATATTTGATTTTGATGATTATCTGCTTTTTCTGATGTTAATCTCAAGTAAATATTTTCTGAATTCCTTATTATGTATGCAGTTGTTATCAGCTTTTTGCTATTGAAGCTGCATGCCTACACCTTAAAAGAACTTCAAAATTACCTTTGTTGATGATAATCTAATTTGGTTATTTCATTAAGTTGATTTGATGAGCTTTAGAATTTTAAATATTCATTTTCTAATAATGTATTTATGTTTTGCATAATTTAATTGGTTCTCTATGTTTTCCCTCCCCCTGCAGTTAGTTATTTGGACAAAATTGCCCCTGATCTTTATATGGACGATATTACCCCTAGCAAGGAGTATCTGCCTACCTGGTAACTTAAGCAGGAAAAGAGGTGAAAGCGATTAACAACTTAGCATAAGGAAAACGACTAAGGTCTTTGGTGAAGTGGACGAAAGTATCGTGCTTTCTGGATGTTTAAGTTCAACTGCACTTCATGCTGAGCCGTTTAATCACATACCATTTGTGATGCAGAAATATATACATTTTCAATCTTAATTTTAATGTTATGATATTCATGTATAAACAGGTGCTACATTGTTTATTCATGAGATAGTTTTGAGAATAAAGGTAGAGGAATGCGAGAATGGGTAATGTACTTACATTTTACTGTCAGTATGGGTAATGTACTTAATGTGTGGTATGTTACTATTTTTCTGAAATGACTTAGATTGATATATCTTTTGCTTTTAGGTTTGTGTATTTTATTTTAAAAATTGAAGGATCTGAGTGGAACATTTCTAATTTTGTGTAATTTTATTTTATTTTTTTGGAATTATTAATAATTGTAATATTGATGTTTTCTTGCTTGCAGATTACATTTTTATTGCTGTGTTTATCTGATATTGAAGACGGTGGACAAACAGTGTTTCTATTTTAGGTAATTTTCATGGGTTTTCATTGCCATATACATCTCTTTATGTGTATTTGTATCTATGTATGCATTTGTGTCTCCGAGTCTACTGTGGGCCACACATTTGGTGATCATATATGTTGATTGCTTGAAAAGTGCAGTTTTTGGTCATCAAATAGATAAAGTTTCCTTTTTTGGCAATCTTTATGTGGTAAACAATCAAATTATGCTGACCAAAATTTTTTTTTTACAGAAATATACGCTTTACCTAAAGAGGATTAGTCATCAAGCTAATATGGTGGTTGCATTTGGGGGCAGTAAAGATGCATCTTCTTATATGCGGATGAGTTTGCTTAAAGGACTTGGAGATTTTAGATTGTCAACAATATGGTAATAAACCGAACACTCAACTTGCGAGTTTTGCTTCTGTTGAAGAATCTCCCGATCTTTTCAGGTACCCATTTGTTAAAATTTTATTTTATTGATTAATCTTGAATATTTAGAAATACCCGGTTGATGGATTCCAATTCCATTGATGAATTTGATTTTTGATTCTTGAATCCTTATAAGTAACCCATACATGGATTCCGATTTCTTTGATGAATGTTGAATCTTTACTAGATCCCCATTGACCGTTTTTGATTCCATTAAGGAATCTTGAATATTGAGACCCATTCACGGATTTCGATTCCATTAATAAATCTTTAATCTTTACAAGTACCCGATTGATTGATTATGATTCCATTGATGAATCTTGAATCTTCAAAATTACTTCATTGACATCTAAAATATCTACAAGCACCGAATTAACAGATTCCGATTCCATTAATTAATCTTGGATCCTTACAACAACACCAATGACAAATTTCCGATCTATTTAACAAATCTGAATCTTTACAATTACCCATTTATGATGCTGAAAAAAATCCAAAAACCTCTAAAGATCATGTAAAGTTAATTGGCTGTGGGAAAAGTCCTCCTGTCATTGAACGGAAGTTTTAGGTTTTAGTCTATTCAAGTTTTCCTTATATCTAAACTTTTTTTTTGGTTTATATCATCCTAATGTAAAGTTAATTGGTTGTGGGAAAAGTCCTCCAGTCATTGAACGGAAGTTTTAGGTTTTAGTCTATTCAAGTTTTCCTTATATCTAAACTTTTTTTTTTTTTGGTTTATATCATCCTAATGTAAAGTTAATTGGCTGTGGGAAAAGTCCTCCCGTCATTGAACGAAAGTTTTAGGTTTTAGTCTATTCAAGTTTTCCTTATATCTAAACTTTTTTTTTTGGTTTATATCATCCTACTTTCATTTTTAATTGCTATAAAATCAGACCTAATGTAACTTTTTTAATTGGGGCCAAAACTGCAAGAAAGACTTAAACTTGGACACCAAAATGTAATTTACGTGAAAAAAATTATCTAAAAGACGTTTTATAGCATCCTACTTTTATTTAATTATTTATTATAACAACTCACTTTCATTTAGTTCTTTTTGTAGCAACTTACTTTCAGTTAAATGCTTATTATAACATCTTACTTCCATTTAATTGTTTATTATAACAATTTACTTTCATTTCAGGAACCATTGGCGACCGTTGTTGGTAAACGAAATAGTGGGTAGGGATTATTGCTCGGTGGAAGGTGTAAGTAGCAATTTGATAATGCTATATAATCAAACCTAAAATAATTTTTAATCACAACCAAGTTTGGGACCAAAAGCTTTCTATTATAGCATCCTACTTTCATTTAGTTGTTTATTATAGCGACTTGCTTTCATTTAGTTGTTCTTAAGGCAAGTTGCTTTCAGTTAAATGTTTATTATTCCGTGATGGGTTGTATGAGATTTCTAGGCTTAATTGGTTGGAATGAAAGCACAATAAAACGCAACGGGAACCGACCCACCCCGACCTACTTAAGAAGCTGGACCACCTCTTTGTGTCTGATCCAATCTCCGATAAATCTTAATCAAACGTCGTCTTCCTGTAAGTTATTTGCCCTCTCTTTGATTATTCTTTGAAAAAGATTTCACTTTTAAAAAAAAAACTAACCCCAACAGATGCTTTATAGAAAACCTACTTTGTAGAATGTTTTTTTATAGCAACCTACTTTAAAGAAATGGATTATTTAGGAACCTACTTTGTATAGACCGGTTATTTAAGCAAAAAAAATAAATAAATAAAAAATAGACATCTAACCTGTACATATAACCTGTTTTATATGGGGTACTTTTAACAAACCTACTTTGTATAACCTGATTTTTTTAGCAAACCTGTTATTTTAGCAACCTACTTTATACAAACCTGTTATTTTAGCCAAAAAAAAACTTTTAAAAATCTAACCTGTAGAGGGGGGACTTTTAGTAAACCTACTTTGTACAAACCGGTTATTTTAGTAACCTACTTTTACTCTGTAGAAAATGTTTTTATAACAACCTACTTTAAAAACTCAGGTTATTTACCTTAAGTAATGCTTCTGATCAACAAGTTATGATGGGTATGTTTATCACCCGTGCGGAGCACGGGAGAAAACTAGTATTCCATTAAAGTGTCGGATCCATTCATACGTACTAATTTTACAAATCAAACGGTCTTATTTATTCTGTTTAAAAAAGGGTTTATGACTTGTGAGGGTAATTTACTTTTCTAAATGTTCACATTAAGGTAACATGGTTTTTTTTGTTCAAATTAACCCATTTTACTTGTTACAATTGTTCAAAATTGGGTAATATTACCGGCTAATGTGGGTTCCTCCGGTTAAACGAATTACGTGGCATATAAACGACTTAATACGTATTACATGGAATATATAACCTATTACGTGGAAAATATGAGGGTAATATTAGGCTGAATCCCGTATCCTCGTTCAATTTCAAATCTCGTATCCTCGTTCAAACGATTTCAAACGAATACAAGGGGAAGGGTTTGCGAAGCAAGGTTTGCGAAGATCGGATGTAATGGCAGAGGAAGGGTTTCTTAGGGTGGATGTCCATTACCATGGGGCTTTTGCGTGTAACCCGCTTGTGTATTTTGCTCCAACAATCGCATCGGTTAGGGACGTCGACTTCAGTGCAATGGACTTCACTGCGTTCATTACATTCCTTGAAAAGCTTACGAAGATGGTGTGTAAAGATGTATACTATTGCCTTCCTGATTTCAGCTTGAATCAAGGGTTGGGGGTGATTCAAAACGATGGTGATTACAAGGAGTTTCTTGAGTGTGGGTATGGAAGTCGAGAAAAGACAATCAACATATATGTGGATGAATATAACGAGCCTGTATTCGATTGGATTGAAATGGAGAATCCTGATTCAGAGAATGAAGGGGAGAACTGTGAAGAGGATGAGGAAGAATCCAGGTTTTCAGACAATGTTTGTTGTGATCATGTTGAAGATGAGGTAAAGTCAGCCATTAATCAAGTGAATGATCATTTCCTAAATGCACTTTGTCCGAGTAACAACTTAAAAGAAGATGTGGAACAAGAAGACATTGATGAAATTGAAGAGGGTGACAATGTCCAACCAATTTATCCTGTTCATGACAGTTCACAAGATTGGGATAAGATGGTTCCAATCCTAGGTATGAAATTTTCCAACCCTGAAGAACTTAAAGATTGTGTTAGTAATTATGCAGTTAAAAATGGCTATGATCTTTATTTCGAAAAATATGATAAGAATAGACTGTTGGTAAGGTGCTGTAAAAATAGTAAACCCAAATATAAATGTCCATTTAGA
This sequence comes from Cichorium intybus, assembly GCA_023525715.1. Lineage (NCBI taxonomy): Eukaryota > Viridiplantae > Streptophyta > Magnoliopsida > Asterales > Asteraceae > Cichorium > Cichorium intybus. The sequence continues at coordinate 159,184,159 of CM042010.1, read as the reverse complement.
TTGTGGGCCACTTGGATGACTGAAGAAAGGTCTTTCCAAATTAAATCACTCAATGATAATCACAATTGCTCTAGGACATTCAAGCTTGGATCAATTGTGAATTACAAGTGGATTGGAAAACACTTTGTCAATGAGATATTGGAAAGGCCAAAAATGAGTTTAAGGAAAATGAAAGCTGAAGTTTCTAAGAAATTTAATATTAATGTGAGCCCTGGTCAGTGTAGAAATGCGAAAAGATTTTCATTAAATTTGATTGAAGGGACATTGGTTGAGCATTATGGGAGGTTGTGGGATTATGGTGAGGAAATTAAGAGGTCTAACCCAGGATCCACAGTTAAGTTATCTGTTGATATAATGCCTGACTCGACTACATATTTTTCAAAGTATTATGTGTGCTTCAAAGGTGTGAAGGATGGTTGGATACAGGGATGTAGAAGAGTCATTGGGATTGATGGTTGTTTTCTTAAAGGAATTTGTAAAGGTGAACTTCTTTCAGCTATTGGTAGAGATGCGAATAACCAGATTTACCCTATAGCATGGGCTGTGGTAAATGTTGAAAACAAAGAAAGTTGGTTGTGGTTTATTGATCTTCTCATGGATGACATTGAAGGGGGTAATGGTGGTGGACTGACAATCATTTCAGATGGACACAAGGTAACATTATTTTTTCAATCTCAAATAAGTGATCTTTGATTTACACAACTACTTATATGTTTCTTTTTTATAGGGCCTGATAGAAGCTGTCAAAGAAAGAGTGCCTGCAGCTGAGCATAGACAATGTGCTAGGCTGCCATTTCTTCACTGAACCATAATGCTGAGACTTATGTTGCCACCTGTTTTAGCAAAGAGAGTTTTTTGAACTCCTACCAATACACTATTCAACCTTTGAATGGTAGTGCATTGTGGCCAACTCCTGATTACTTCAAGCCACTGCCACCTAAAAAAAGGAGACTACCAGGAAGACCAACTGTAAAAAGAAAGAGAGATCCAACTGAAAACGATAAAACTGGCAAAAAGAGACAAAAAGTACCAAGGGCAGGAAGTTTACAAAAATGTAGCACTTGTAGTGGATCAGGACACAAGAAAGGAAAATGTCCAAGCACATGTACTTTGCATAACTGTGGTTTGAAACCAGTTTTTCATGAATTGATGGCACGTTCCTTTTTTTTCAGCCTCTAAGAGTACACCAGAAAACACAAGTGGATCTGTCCACGTGCAAACAGAAAACACAAGTGGATCTGTCCCCGTGAAAACACAAGGCCCAAGTGGATCTGTCCCCGTGCAAACACAAAGCCCATCAAGGAGGAAATCAGAACGTATAACGAAGATTGCTATAAGGAGGAAGGTTGAATCGAAGGATGGTAGCCAATGCAGTAATCCAGTAAATTTAGACTGATGTGATTAGGGGATTTCTTTTGTGGAAAACTTTTGTTTTTGGGTTGTAAACAACTGATAGAATGATGTGATCAGGTGTTAAATTCATAGTTTTGTTTTTGGGTTGTAAGCAACCGATAGCAACGTACTTTGCATCAGTTTGGTATTAAACCAGTTTAACATTCAGGTTGTTTAATAACAACTTACTTTTCTGATCCATATGTTTAATAGCAACGTACTTTGCATCAGTTTGGTATTAAACCAGTTTAACATTTAGGTTGTTTAATAACAACTTACTTTTCTAATCCACATGTTTAATAGCAACGTACTTTGCATAACTGTGGTTTTAAACCAGTTTATCATTTTGGTTGTTTAATAGCAACGTACTTTTCTTATGTTTGCATCAATTTGGTTTTAAACCAGTTTAACATTTTTGTTGTTTAATAACAACGTACTTTTCTGCTCCATATGTTTAATAGCAACATACTTTGCATAACTGTGGTTTTAAACCAGTTTATCACTTTTCTGGTCTACTTTTTTATGTTTGCATCAGTTTGGTTTAGAAGATACAATGAAAGTTCAATGCCTTTTTTAGACTATTGCAATTCCAAAATATACAAGTCCAAAAGATACGAATACTAAAACATACAATCCAAAAGCTAGAGAAACCACTACAAGGTTTAAAACCAATGATTAAATGCATAGACAACACATAAAACTATCAAAACTAGTTTATGAGTGAAAACTTTCTTCTTCAGATCTTGAACCTCCATTCGAAGCTTCTGAGCCTCATTTTTCATGGCTAACACATCATCTACTGGTTCGTCATCTAACCACTCCCAAAATGTGCACTTTCCTTCAGCTTTCTACACCCTCAATCCATTAGATTTTATAAAACCTCATTAGAAAACATAAAAAATTTGAAAATACCAAATACAAATCAAAACTACCACTTACAGTTGACTTAGGGCATGTCATGAACTTCCTTCCTGGGTTTTCTTCTGTCCGTGAGGTTCGGATGCGTGGTCGATATCCACAGAAGCAAGGAATTATTCCTCTTCCTACAAAGGAGCGAGAATTGGAAGATCCAGCCGGCATTTTTCGTTTCTAGGGCAAAAAAATCTTTCCAATGCCGTATAAGGTATTTGGAGCCTGATATAAACCGGAATAAATGCCACGTAGGAAGCCACACCAGCATAAACCCACATTAGCCGGTAATATTACCCAATTTTGAACAATTGTAACAAGTAAAATGGGTTAATTTGAACAAAAAAACCATGTTACCTTAATGTGAACATTTGGAAAAGTAAATTACCCTCACAAGTCATAAACCCTTTAAAAAACTATCAAACACAATCTAAGTCACAAATATATACAAAAATCTGACAGATAATCGAGAAACAAAAAAAGTTAGAGAAACATGACTTGTGATGCTCTCGATGAAGTATGCGACCAGATAATTGGATCGCAGGAGAACGGTAAAGCGGTGGCATTTTCGTGTGCACTGTTTTGATGGGTCTGTGCCTTGTAGAAGTAAAGAAGGGAACGTAATGTCGTCTTTTTTCCTCGCACATTATTTTCACAGTTATGTCCTTAGTTTATAATGTCATAACAAAAAATAGAAGCTAATGAACTATTTAAAGTGTTTAATAAATATTTTGGTGATTTTTTATATCAGGTTAAATAGGTTGAATTTTATGTTAATGTTAAAATTGGGTAATAAACTTTTTAAAATGTTCAAAAAACACTCGTGAACTAAAAAAACTATCAAATATTTTGGTATGGTTAGAATATAAATATGATTCGAATGATCATATATTGTTATGATTAGGAAGAGTGTTTATATAAATGATCGTATGAAAAATCAATATATAATTTGTGATTGGAAGTGTACCTATGAGTGTATTTAGGGGTGTGCACTATTTGGTTTAAACCGAAAAAACGCCTGAATTGTTCCTTATTCGGGTTTCCGGGCTCGAGTTATTTGGGTGCAGTTCGGGTGGCGATTGGAACTGTTTCCTTATTCGGTTTGGCTGTTCGGGGGATGGTTTGCCGATTTTTATTCGGGCCCCACATGAAACCCGAATAAGCCTTATATATAATAATTAATATTAAACCAATTAACATAAACCACAATTCTCATCTTCATGCAGCTTAAGCGACGCCGCCCAGTGTTGCCCTCATTCTCTTTTCTCCTCCACCACCTAAGAACTTTGATGTTGCTATTGTCAATTTATTTATACAATAATATTAGGTATTTACAGACCAGAAGTGGGAGTTAAAACCCAAGGTCTTTAATCAAGAGGATTAATCGTTTTCCAAATTTGAGCCTAAAATGGTACAAGTATAATAAGAATTAAAGGATTTAAACTTATATAATTTATTGTAAATATATTCATTGTGAAGTGAATTTTGAAACAATGAAGTTCTTAGATGGTTGTAAAAACTAACAGAACAACAAAGTTGTTAGGTAAACAAACCAACTGATATTTAAACTGCACGATAATTACACTTATAAGTATCTAACCAGAGCTTGTGAATTTAACATAAGACGGAAAAAAAACCAATGAACAAACCAACCAACATCTAAAAAACATCACAAAGTTGAAAAATGAAAACAATAAATAAATCTTATTCAGGTGAACAACTCGAAATTGATTAACTCGAAAAACTGAAAACTTAAACCTTATATGGTTTGGTTTATGGGCGGTTTTGGTGTTCCCCTTACACATGAATAGCCCAACTGATTAACCCAAAATCTGCCTGATGCTCACCCCTAAATGTATTGATCTAAAGAATAAGCATTATATAAGCTTTATTTAACTATTTTAGGAGTGTATTAATCCGAATAATTTGAAATGATATAGTCATAGCTATTTAGGAGTGTATTAAGCTGAAGAATTTGAAAAGCATTAATGTCAGTTCTAATGGTAAGGTTACTTTTAGCTTCTACATATTCAATCGAATCTTAATATTAAAGTGGTTGATGATGTTTTTTGACAAACGTTCCAGATTTTTGAGTGTTTTTCGAACAAACATTCTAACTTTGGGGGTGGTTTTGAACAAATGGTATAGATTTGAAAAACTTAAGCGGTTAAATTTGTTATAAGATGTCACCATGGTTTTTTTGGACATTTTAAATAGTTCGTTATCTTTTGATAACATCTTTTAGTTCACATGTATTTTTTGAACATTTTTAATAGTTCGTTACCCATTTATGACATTAACAAAAAAAATTGTCATGTTAAATAATAAATCTGCAAAAAGAGGTCATTATTGTATTATTTGAACACTTTAAATAGTTCGTTGCCATTTGATAATGTTTTTTGCTTACGAGTGTTTTTAAACATTCTAAATAATTTGTTACCTTATTATGACATTAACCATTTATTCAATGCAAGCTCGAAATTGTAACTTTTCTAATTGCTAAACTAGACTTGGTTATATGACTAAATTATACAAATCGTCTATGTAGTTTGGTTCAATCTATGTGTTCTGTTCTGTTTCATCCGGTATCATATATCAAACGCTACCTAAAGGACCTAAACTAAATTATATCAAACCAATATAGAAACTTAGTTAGAAAACCTTAAACAAAAGATAAACTAAATACCGATGTAAAAAATTTAGAAGTAACAACCAAACATATATAAATCCTACCCTGATTTAATTTGTGGATACTGTACCAAGTTTTGAACACCATGTCAGAAGTGGAAGGATGACAAAAGCAATGAGGGAATCTATTTGTGATGTAGTTGTCTCTTGTTGAAGATGTAACACAGGTCAAAGGGCATGCATCATGTTTGGTTGAATTTTGGGGTTGAGGAGAGGAGGGACATGATTGGAAATTTGACACTGAAGCATTTAATTGTACCATCTGCATTACCAGTAGTACCATCACTTGTTTTTGCAGACCTTTGCCGCTACTAAAAATAATCCAGTGCAGCTCTGGTCTACACGCCAATACCCCACCCTCCATTTAATTCATTCTTACTTCAACACTACACCCTACATGCTCACAACTCACTCCAACGTGGATAATTAATAAAGGTCTAGACATAGTTTCGGGTTGGGTTTGATAATTTTTTGTTTATTCGACTAAATTTATAAATAGCTAAACATACATTGATTGGATTCGATTACAAATTACCCAATTATTATGGGACTTAGTTTTTGTTGTTATTGCTAGTAATTTAGGATATTGTAAGTATTTAGTACACGTTAGTCGTTTCCGACTTGTTTGACCTGGTTTCTTATAGATAGTATTTTATTAACACACATGATTTATTGCCAATAGAATACAACATGAAATCATCCATCAATGCGATATAAATTTTTCCAATTGTGCAACGTATGTTTTGCAATTATCTTTTATATTAAATTATTAATGTAGCTACATAGACATTTCAAAATCCTTTATATTAATATAGCTACATAGACATTTCAAAAATGGTCTCAATGTCAAACCAACAACTATTTTAACTAAAAAATGGTACGGTTTTGACGAGTTAACATTGCAATTTGGAAATTCCTAAAGCGAAAGGATGTTCGAAAGAAAAAACGATATGATATTGTCAAATCACTTTGCAAAAGCGTTGTCGAGATGCTTGAAGATTTAAATCAAAAGATAACAAATGTGTCAAAATGGACATGTTGGGTAGCTGGCTAGAACAGATAAATTTTAATACGAGTTGGGTCGGAATGACCAGCAAAGTTTTTTTCGTCAACTTCCTTTTGAGTGTTATAATTCATAAAGGTGGTAAATCGGTTAAAGTTAATTAATATGATGCTAGTTCAGGAGATGAAAAAATCGAAGCAACTATGAAGTAACAATAGGTTGTCTTTGCCTAGCAAACTTGAGCTTGTGTTGTCCAATCTATTCTCCACTACCCACCTGCCAACGAAAAATGACATCAAGGTTTACAAGCACATTGAGAAGTTATGTGCTTGAACCCAACTAATTAACTTTGTTCTTGATTTGACCATGATTGGGATGCATTAAAATTTTGCACTGCCAACGTAAGGTTATGTTTGTTGCTAATGTTTAATGAACTACAATACATGCAACAATTACATGGTGCTTAGTCCGTGAACCAGTAAACCACAGACACAATGCACTAACTTCCCCCATTTTGCCACTGACCATGTAACCACATCTCTCATAGACATTTAGTCGAATAACTTTTGGGCATTCTCTAAATTTTCACAACTATAGACGGTCAAACAATGGTAGAAGACCTATAATTATAGAGATAATTAGAACTTAGAAATTGGGAAAAATATTTACTTTTTATTCATATTCATATTGTCTTATCTTATACAATATTGTAATTACCGAAAGAACCACGTGTTTCATCTCCATCACACCTAAAGAAAACTATGAATTGCATTAAGGTTTTCAAACCGAAGATACTTAAAAAGACACCCCCACCCCACCCACCATGTAATCAAATACACTGACCACAACACGCAAAGCAATAAACATACATAGCGTTACGTAATCCCCCCTAACCCACGCCACCCCCACCTTCCAAAACACACACACACTTTGGCTCCATGTCTCGTGAGTTCATGATGATGGTGGCGTGGGGGCAGGAACAGGCTCTAAATACTCGAGTGTTTCTCTCTGTTGTGCACCTATAAATACCCACCACTGCCCAATGCCAGCAGACCATAAACCGGAATCCTACATGACGATATAATTACATAGGTGCTCGATCTTTGTTGGAGAAGCAGGGTACGTGCAACGATAAGGATGGAAAGTCGTTCTGGTGTATTGCGCGTACCTTCCCTCTCCAATAAAGATTCGCTCACCTTCTTATAGCTTCGGTTCATATTAGTTTAAGAAACTGCAAACATTTCTTAAATGTTTGCCCACAAGTGATATTTGTTTGTGTTAATTTGCCTTCTCATTCTGATACCTTTTCATGCCCTAAATTGGGATTGATAATCGCCAAATTTCATGAAAGCTTATAACTACGCAATAAAGAACGAAGGTCTAAAATCTAAATGATCGTTGATGTCAGGGAATTTATATGTTGTAATGAGCGATCACCTTTAAATGTTAATAAGATTGACCGTTTGTAAACAGAACTATTACTCCAAAAGGGAAGTATTTTTTTATTTTAAAAGTTTAGCTTTTAGTCTTATTTTCAACTCAGCATAGAAACATGAAACAATTTTTGCTTATTACATTTTTAGTCCACAATCAAAAGTTTGATGAAGTAATAGTCTTAGTCCACAAACACGATCGTATAATAGATTATTGGACTATTATTAGTATGAGTTACTCTTGAAATATATGATTATGATGCTATATTTGATATTTTAAGTCACCAACAAAAATATACATAGCCTTAAACATTCATAATAACATAAACGAATCTTAAACGTACATAATAACATAAAATATTTTTAAAATATATAATATTAGTGGCGCGGTTTGATTTTTATGGGTCGGTTTCTAGAGTAAAACTGCACTACACCGACTTTGGTTGGTTTTTGTCAAATTAAAACCGCACCGTCGGTTTTTGTATTGGTTTCGGTTTTGCGTTTTTTTTATCGGTGCGGCTTTTGCTCACCCCTAACTCCAACCCCCTTATATAGGCTTAATTTGGTATTTTTGTTGGTAAATTGTTATTTATTTATTTTATTATTATTATTTATATTACTATATCAACTTTTTAACTACTTTTGCTTTTTAGTTAATAACTAGGTTGTGCATCCCGCGCAATGCGGCAGAGGCACATGTGCTGTCAAGGTTTTTTAGAAAAAAAAGTTTAATTATACGTAACATTGCACTATTGATTTATGAAGATGAAAGTATAAAAAAATGAATATTTGTATGTTTTACAATCCTACATGCATCAAAAGGCATATGTCCAAAAATCTAGAAAATATTTTGTATCCAAAAACTAATATGTCAAAATAAAAAAGAAAACTCATAGAATAGAATTAAAAATGGAAAAATCAAAAAAACAATGTATAAAAACAAAAATATAAAAAAAATTGTAAAATTAATTTTGCAAATATGACATCGTTAAAAACAACGTTGTAAAAAAACATATGAAACCAGTTGTAAAACCAAAATTCTTAAGAAATAATAAGAACATGCAAAAAAAGTTGGGGGAAATTTATAAAAAAATGGACTAAATTTGTAGAATAAATTGAAACTGGGTCAACATTATAAAAAGAGGAATGATATTTAGACCAAAATAGCAAAATAAAATTGAAAATTGGGCTAAACTTGTAAAAAAGAGAAAAATTAATAAAAATATATTTATTAAAAAAATGGATCAAATTCGTAAAGGAAGATGAAAGTTGGTCCAAGTTTATAAAACTAAGAAAATATGTTTGGACCAAAATTGTAAAAAGAATCGAAAGTTGAGTTAAATTTGAAAAAAACAAGGAAAAGCTGAAAGAAAATGAAAACATCGGGTTAAAATTGAACAAATATATAGTTGAGGGCTTAAAGTGGAACATGGTGTTCAAATATCCAATAGCCGGATTTTAAAAATATGAAATGAGGATGAGACACTAGAAGCATCAAACCTGGGTACCATGGTTTGAGACATAATATATTTACCGCTAGGCTAAGATTATTTTTATGTTGAATTTGGCACGTAATTTATATAAAGAATGTTGGAAATACTTTACAAATTGTATAAGTTATATAATATCAATCTTATTCTTTTTGGAAGGGTATCGAGACCAATTTTCACGTACCTACTAATCTTTCGTTAGGAGTATGAGGCTTAATTTGTCACATACCCTCAAATCATTGCAGGCGACCTCCTACACAAATTAAACAGTGTAACATGGGAAAATATAAAAAATATTATTATCTTTAATGTTAAAAAGAATAAGGTTTTATATCATAAACTTTAATGTATAGGAATTTTTTGTTTTTATATATTTGTTAATCAACTAATGTTTTTCATAGCCACCAGTGTTGCCATGGTCCGACTCGGGCTTGATGAAAAAGTTCAAGGCGGACGAATGTAGGTTAACTTTAGAGGTGCACATTAGTTGATTAAATTCGAAATTGTTTTTTTAAATTGGTCCGGTTTTTAATCGGTTTTTCTGGTATCAATTTCAGTTAAATATCAATATGTTTTGATCAATGTTTTGGGATTCAAAGGCATAACCCGTTTGGGTTATGGAAAAAACGGTTTTATAAAATTCGATCACGATTAAACCTATCTTTTATTAAAATTTTAATTCAATCAAATAAATACTTGTATGATATTTGGTTTTTAAATACAAAATAAGAAATAACATAATATGTACTTCAAATTACATAAAAACATAAACGTTGAAACTGAAAATACTAGCAATTATAATATTGAGATTGATCGTCTTAATGAAATAGAACAATTTAAATATGATAACTCTTCAAATTCACTCTCCTCTACTTCGGTAATTGAATGCGATATCCTTAATGCAATCTTCTTCTTTTTGGATAAACTATTTGACGGCCATAAACGACTAGAAAATGATCAAACTAGTCGTTTGCTTTCATATAATCGTGATATTTAATGGTTAGGGAAAAATTGTTTTAAAAAGTTGGTCTTTTAGAATTTAAAAAACCAACGGTGTGGTTATAGTAGAACCGGTTATGAAAATTATAGTAGAACTGGTTATGAAACAAACTTGTTTAGTTTTTTTCACCAGTTAAAAAAACACACATTGTTCACCTCAAGTCAATGTGAGCGAAAAAAACCTCGCACGGTCCAAGGAGATAGATAGAAAAAGTTCACGGGGATGAATTGACCCAACTATGTCCAAAAAAGAGTTTACCTTTTTTATAAATAGTAATCTGAATATTAAATCACGCAAAAAAAATAAGAAAATGCATCAATTATCTTCATTTATATGGTAGATAAACTTACACTTAGATATCATTGGTCATAATTGACTAATGAATACGCTTCGGTTTTTCTAGTTCTTTGATAATTAAGTATAAATATGTTACGTGTCGCTGACTAGAATTTAAACGTCCATAACTATTGATTACCAAACAATTGTGTGGCCATATATAAGGGATTATTAACAATTACCATCATGAGGTTTAGGGGTTTTGATATGTCAAATATGTTGGAAGCTGTTAGTATTGACTTATTAACCTCACGTGATATTTGGTGAGGACACGTGCTTGTTTGTTAGAGAACTAATTATTGTTAGATTGGTTAGCTAATTAGTTTACTTCATGTATAAGTACCTTTACTTTTGAGATTGTATGTAACAACTTGAATCATAATGAAAATCATATATTTTCTCTCAATAGTCTCACATACGTACCATAGCAGGGCTCCATGTTCATGATTTCATTATATCAATCATTCAATTGCTTCAATTTGCAACAATGTCTCCATCGTCATCTTCATATGTTCAAGCTGTTAATTCGTCTTTTGATACATTATATATTCATCCTTCGGATCATCCATAAATGTTACTGGTTTTCTAAGCATTTTATGGCTCGAATTTCAATTCATGAAAGAAAGCTATAATGATAGCATTATCCGCTAATAACAAACATTCAGTATGTGGCAAAGATGTAATATATGGTTACACTATGGATTCTTTATGTTTTGTCAAGTGATATTGCTGAATCTATGATATATTCGTCTTTCGCTAAAGAGATTTAGGATGATTTAGATGATAGATTTGGTCAATCGAATGGTGCTAAATTTTATAATCCATAGAAAACAATATCTGATTTGTCACAAGGATCAAATGATATAGCAACTTATTTCACCAAACTCAATAAAATATGGGATGAGTTGAATGCATTATCTTCAATCCCTAATTGCACATGTTATGCAACTCAACAAATTCAATGAATTAAACATAATCAGAAGTTAATCAAATTATTTATGGGATTAAATGGTGAATATGGAACTATTAGAGGAACTATTCTTATGATGAAGCCTTTGTTGGATTAGGTGTCTAAGCCATGACTAATAATTTGTATTTACCTAATTAATAGAAGCAAAGTCCATTTGGGTTGCCCTCATAGCTGGAGGTTTGATAGAAAGTTCGGTAGAGAGGAAGGTTGGTTTATTATGGGATTAATAAATCAATAGAATAAAAGATATGGTTTGTTAATATATTAAAGTGATAATATATTAATTAGAAACTATGTTGATTGATTAATAATTAATCAGAAATTAATTGGATTAATTTCTGTGGCATTAATTAGATTAATCAGGAGGTCAGGGATTAAAGTCGTACGAATTCAATAGTTGAATTGCGGCGCGCGGCGCGCAAATGTAAAGGCTGCGACGCGCGTACATATCCGTACGAATTCAATAGTTGAATTGCGGCGCGCGGCGCGCCAATGTAAAGGCCGCGGCGCGCGTACACATAATCCGGAAAATGGGCTGCGGCTAGGGTTTCTAGCTTTACCCTTTGGTTCCCTATATATAGGGAACCCTAGACCTCATTATCAGTGGCTCATTCTATATTTCTCTCTGGAATTTTCGGTCCCTTCCTCTGGCTCCCTGGGTGTGATCTCATTTGAGGCAGGACACTTGTGCTGCTTAGCTTCAAGATTAAAACTAAAGGTTAGTTTTTCTGATTTATTCTTTTAGTTAATTTTTGTTTGGCCTTTAGGAATTAGTTACATGTTCAAAGTAAGAAAACATAGATCTTTTCTAGGTTGCATGTGAACTTAGGTTTTTTAGTTCATGGTTGCGGAAAACCTTTCAGTGGTATCAGAGCTATTTGGTTGTTTTCTTATTGAATGGCTGTAATAGTTTTCTAAAATTAGGGTTTAAAGTTTATAAATCCTTTTTGGCCTATATTTCGATTTTAGGGTTTAGGGTTTTTTTAAACCCTAGCCCTCCTCCTTCTTTTTCGATTTTCTGCTTAGGGTTTTGGAAGGTTTTCTATTTTTGGTAACTTTAATTAGTTAATTAAATGGATAACCTTAAACCCGGTTTGTTTGAATTCGATAATTAGGGGTTTAAGATAGGTTTAAATTGATTTGATTAATTTGGAAAAATCTATCTACATTTGAATTAATTTAATTAATTGTTTAATTAAAGGATAATTTAAGGGATTTAATTTAATTTTGATTTAATGGTTAAATTTCGAAAAAATTAAAGGATAAATCCTAAAATATTTTAAAAGGTTTAAAATATCTAGATTTAATTAATTTAATTAATAGTTTAATTAAAAGATAAATTAAATCAAATTAAAGGTTTAATTTAATTTGAAATTTAATAGTTAAATTTCAGGAAATTAAAAGATAAACCAGAAATATTTTAAAAAGTTTTAAAATACATCTTATATATGTATTATTAAAGGTTAATACTATATGTATAAGATAAATTGGTTAGTCAATTCAATAGTAGGCCTCATTCACGAAGCTGGTCTATAAAGTGGGTATAAGGAGGCTGCCTATAAAATGGCAGTCTAATGGGTGAACAGTCTCGCCCACCGCTCGCCTGATCAGTGGAGGGTCGTTAGCCGAACAGTTTTGATAGGACCGCTTAATCATTAAAAGTATAATGATCAAAGTACTAGAACCCGTACAAGAATTCCCAATCTAGTTACTTTAGAAAAAATGTGAATTTGATGCTAACCCATGAAATTGCACATTGCACTTTATGAAACGTTGGTGGAGCGTGTGTGGGTTACCGGCACACCAATAGGGGTTCATAAAGAGTGGCAATGGGTTTCTCGGGTGTTATCATTGTTGATGGAGCGTGTGTGGTTAACCGGCACATCAATTTGAGATGATAATGGACCCCGAGAGTACCAAGCTAATTTGCATGGTTATTCACACCCGGTTTGTGATCCTCGGCATCCCAGTCACAAACGGTGGGGCATATCCGAGATTAAACATGCCATTGAACAGTTCAATGAATCTCACAGATCTAGGAATTTCATAAGACTGAAATTGATAAAAGTTATCTACCTTAATGACCACTGTGTTGTGACTACGGCATCCCTCTTCACAGCATAGTTGGGGTATTTTGGATCCTAGCCTTGTTAAATAATATATATTGGGTAATTATTTAAAAGGATTAATTAAACGAATAAATTCAAATTTTATATATGTCTGAAGAAAGTGTCATTCTCCTCCTTCTCCTCCTTCACCCATTTCTGAGAGCTTCAGAAAGCACCTGTTTAGTATGGTAAGGCTGACTGGCCTTGACTATGTGATATGGTTTTGCTATGAGAATAGTTCTTAGTTTTGCTGGGAAACCATATCCGACTGAGTGTCCGCTCCCAAACATTGCATCACACAGCAGCTTGTGATGAGCATGACCCCTTGACTATTGAGTCCAAGGAAGTTCGTTGCATTATGCTATTGATCATTAACCCCGAGTTCCGCATTTATATATGTCTGAAGAAAGTGTCATTCTCCTCCTTCTCCTCCTTCACCCATTTCTGAGAGCTTCAGAAAGCACCTGTTTAGTATGGTAAGGCTGACTGGCCTTGACTATGTGATATGGTTTTGCAATTAGAGAATAGTTCTTAGTTTTGCTGGGGAACCATATCCGACTGAGTGTCCACTCCCAAACATTGCATCACACAGCAGCTTGTGATGAGCATGACCCCTTGACTATTGAGTCCAAGGAAGTTCGTTGCATTATGCTATTGATCATTAACCCCGAGTTCCGCAGGGATTTAGAATTCCTGGGGTCTGATAAGTTAGCACAGCTAGTTCAGGAAAGGTTCCGTGAACTGGTTAAAAAAAAGGGAACGAACTAGGATCTTCAAAGAGCTTGAAGTTGCAAGCTAGAAGGAAGTAGCACCAGTTTGCGTGTTCCCGAGATTGAGGGATACATAGGCGAACAGTATAAGACTGGTTTCCCTTTGGGATCGGGATTTAAGCATTAGCTCAACTCGCTGATCTGTTCATCCAGATGAACAGAAAGGGTAACCGGATAAGACAATCGTGGAAGTGCATTCAATGTCGACTCTGTATGAATCGTTCATGGAGAAGCATAGTTCCATTAATTCAGCTGCTTCAGGATTGAGTCCAGTATTAAGGTGCATCAAGAAATGATCCAGATCGTCTGGACCGATTGTTCGATGTTTCAAACTGGGAATCCATAAGGTGGGACACAGTCACAGAAAGATTGGAAAAATGCTCTAAATCCAAACTGTTTGGCAGACTCAGTAATATCTTAAAACTCAGAATACCTGATCCTCATTTCCTTGATACAGGATGTGTTTCTCACATTTGCTCTGTATGCACGGACTCTGTAGGATGCGGGATGTTGTCGCACAGGAGCATATTCGGATTGGATCCGGAGCTCGTGCGGTTTTTGAGTTAAGCTAGATATTTGTTCTTGTTATTAGTTTATAGATACATACGACATGGATTCGCATAGTACATTGTTCGAGGGTTTTTGTGTTTTAATAAAATGTGGATTTTCTTTTGATTGTTTTAATTATCCTCGAAATGTTGTGTGAATGTGTTGATGACGTAAATGGTAATAACTTGAATGTTGATACATCCAATGGGATTGGATTTGTAAATTGTGTTCTTTATGATTGTTAAAGTGAATTTTATGAGAATCACTTCAACCAAAGGTCCAGTTGGACAGGACTTTGGAGTCATTTGACTTAGAGTCACATGATGAATTGAGTGCTTAATAAAATTAATTGTGGCAAGAAAGGAATCGCCCAAAGATCCAATGGATAGGATTTTGGAATCAGTTGACTTGGAGTCAGGTGATGATTGCATGTCTTGAACAATATTAACAAAGTCATAAATTTACATGGAACTGTAAAGGTATTAAGTTTTTTGAGCAACAGACACATAAGTTACTGTGTATTGCTCGAATCTTCGAACAGAACACGATTAGTTATGCTTCATGATATTTGCCAAATGGTTTGACAAATATGGCTTCATTTATCGGAATAAGCGATTAATTGGAACCTTGAAGTGTTCAAGGATTTCAAAGGAAGTATAAGATCAACAGAACCTGAATGACTACATAGACTGAGAAAATGTTTCACAGTTTATCCTCTTCCAAGAACACTAATGGTTATAATGTGTCTTAGGGAAGATGATGGAGCATTGATCGAAATAGTTTTGATCCTCGATGTATAAGATACATTTCCGATTAGTATTTCAATGAATTAAATATTCAACCAGTCAGACCGCAGAAACCATATTCCGACCATAGCTTGGACTAAGTAGGTTATGCTGACACTGTCTGAAATGTAAAGCTGGGATCGTCCCACTAGTACGTAGAAAGTCCAGGGTCATGTAGCATTCGTCTGAATCTCATGACAAGCCTGTAACTGATCAGCGATGTCGTTTCATTGGCCATCCCGGTTATCCTTTAAAAGAAGAGTACTTTTAGAAAGAACTCAAGTTCTAAGGAAACAGTGGGAGTAAGAATAATTCTGAATGAGTTCAGGGATTAGCCAAGTGAAAGAACCTTTAGTCACCACTGGGACTTGACCAGGAATTAGATTCCTGTTAAACCTGACATACCCTCTCTTCGCTTGACCAGTAGTTATTGTCACTGTCATAAGGAGTTATGATTTGGGTGATATACCGGGTAGTGGTAAAACACTAAAGATGGTACGGATAAGTAATCCGACTGCTGGAAGCATTGGTGAGCCCAGTTGCTGCCAAATAAGAGAACCTTACCGCGAGACACAGTCTATGTGACAGTTTGATTGATCTTTACAACTGGTCTTGGAACCAGTGGGAGTAATTGAATCATCAAAAGAAAGGAACATAGAAATGTACTTACAGAACATCTGGTTGAATGAGTCATCACTTGGAGTCAAGCAATTGATTCTGAAAGAAGCACTCTCAATAGAAGATGTAATACGAGAGGATTCTGCGTGGCAAAGTGTGAGTCGTTAGTGGAGCGTGTGTGGTTTACCGGCACACTAATATGGACTCACATAGAGCATGCCATTACAAAAGGTACATGGCCCCGGGATTCATCCCATGGGCATCTCGCAAGAAAGGATATTCAGATTCTCAAAATAGGCCAAAAGGTTTGGATTTTGTGAATAGCCTGAAAGATTTCCTTTAATATGTCGGAAAGGTTTGGATTTCGGTTTCACAAAATGTGCCATAAGTTCTGGATTTTGTGAATAGTCCGAAAGAGTCATATAACGGTGTCAAAGCCAGTGGGAGTATTGTTGTTATCTGCTATCTCTGTATGTGGGTTACATACTGATTCTAGGAAACGTCTCTTTTCATTACAAAGAGTAATGACTTGGTGTTAAGAAACGGTTCGCTATGAAAGCCTTTAAGAGATACTACATACTCAAGTGGTTGTGAACATCTATTAGATAGATCAGAATTCCGCCAATATGATCTTGATGAGATTCAAGATGCATAACCCCAGGAATGGAGTTTCCTGTCATTGCAAAGTGTAATGAATTGGCATGAAAGAAACAAAGAAGGTGCAGCATGCTCACATAGTTCATAGACATCTATCAGATAGATGAGACTGACAGTATTGACTTAGCCATTGAGAATATGATCTTGATGGGATTCAAGATGCATAAGAAAGAGTTCCTGAAAGGAAATGGTTTTCGGAAATCATGACACAAGGATTATTGGTAATCTTAGGATTCCGAAAGGGCTTGGAATGAGATTACATCAGGTTCCTCGAGCCTCTTGGACAAATCAGAAGTGTTATGAACATATCCTGATGACTTAATGCTTAGAGCATTGTAAGTTGGATTCAGGATATTGCCTGGCTGAGAATACTGAATGGATTTTTTGAACAGACGTGAGAAATCATTGGGAAATGATTAGGGTGATTGATTTGAAAGGGTTTTCAAATCGGTAATTGTTTACACCAGAACGTGGTGCTGTAGGACTTAATGGTTAAAGAACTTCGTTGGTTTCTGATGGAGCGCGTGTGGGTCACCGGCACATCATGACACCTCGAAATTGTCTTAGGGTGTAGTCATGTGGACTAAAAACCTGAGAACCATGGGCAGTCACGGTACACATCACCGGAATGGAGTTGTGAGAGAGAATGAAAAAAATGACAAATTGAGATATCATCGGAAGAGTATCCGATAGGATCATCTGCAATAAAGTGTATAAGTGTTAGACACTTGGATACATAGAAAGAGTGAAAAAGGTCATAGACATAGATATAAAAGGCTTGAATTGAAAGTTTAAAAGAGAATAAGAAACCGATAATAGTTATGATAAATCCGACTTGGTGATTACCTCGTGGAGACTTGGTAATAAGCAGGAGTAGCTGCCGGTCAGATTTTATGTTTCGCTTTTGCATGTTTACTTCCTGAATAATTGGATTATTCAAATATCCACAGTCGTTCATACTCTTAGGGAGTAAGTATGAAGGAAGACTGTCATGAATTGGTTTGTAGATTGTCTAAGGAGTTAGACATAGCAATAAGATTGCTGCAACGTTCATGAGTACTTGGAAATGGAGATTTGAGTATTGGATAAACCCGCGCTCAATGGATTGCTTCATGGATTATATCACGAGCAATGTTGAGACGATAATATCTTATGGTCTTAAAGTGGAGAGATATGAGTTATAATTTGCAAGGCGGTTGTTCATTGATAGTACGAAAACGCATCGGTAACTCGGTGTTATAAAACATGCTGTTGTGAGTGATTTGTCGGGTAAAAGATATAACATATTAGTCAAAGCTTATTCGTCCCATGACCCTGACGGGAAACAGTATGTGGCAAAGATGTAATATATGGTTACACTATGGATTCTTTATGTTTTGTCAAGTGATATTGCTGAATCTATGATATATTCGTCTTTCGCTAAAGAGATTTAGGATGATTTAGATGATAGATTTGGTCAATCGAATGGTGCTAAATTTTATAATCCATAGAAAACAATATCTGATTTGTCACAAGGATCAAATGATATAGCAACTTATTTCACCAAACTCAATAAAATATGGGATGAGTTGAATGCATTATCTTCAATCCCTAATTGCACATGTTATGCAACTCAACAAATTCAATGAATTAAACATAATCAGAAGTTAATCAAATTATTTATGGGATTAAATGGTGAATATGGAACTATTAGAGGAACTATTCTTATGATGAAGCCTTTGTTGGATTAGGTGTCTAAGCCATGACTAATAATTTGTATTTACCTAATTAATAGAAGCAAAGTCCATTTGGGTTGCCCTCATAGCTGGAGGTTTGGTAGAAAGTTCGGTAGAGAGGAAGGTTGGTTTATTATGGGATTAATAAATCAATAGAATAAAAGATATGGTTTGTTAATATATTAAAGTGATAATATATTAATTAGAAACTATGTTGATTGATTAATAATTAATCAGAAATTAATTGGATTAATTTCTGTGGCATTAATTAGATTAATCAGGAGGTCAGGGATTAAAGTCGTACGAATTCAATAGTTGAATTGCGGCGCGCGGCGCGCAAATGTAAAGGCTGCGACGCGCGTACATATTCGTACGAATTCAATAGTTGAATTGCGGCGCGCGGCGCGCCAATGTAAAGGCCGCGGCGCGCGTACACATAATCCGGAAAATGGGCTGCGGCTAGGGTTTATAGCTTTACCCTTTGGTTCCCTATATATAGGGAACCCTAGACCTCATTATCAGTGGCTCATTCTATATTTCTCTCTGGAATTTTCGGTCCCTTCCTCTGGCTCCCTGGGTGTGATCTCATTTGAGGCAGGACACTTGTGCTGCTTAGCTTCAAGATTAAAACTAAAGGTTAGTTTTTCTGATTTATTCTTTTAGTTAATTTTTGTTTGGCCTTTAGGAATTAGTTACATGTTCAAAGTAAGAAAACATAGATCTTTTCTAGGTTGCATGTGAACTTAGGTTTTTTAGTTCATGGTTGCGGAAAACCTTTCAGCCTTTCCCTTCCGTTGCTCAAGCCTATCAACTTTCTAATTCAATATGAAAAACGAATAGACGTACCATTCTTCTAATTTTCTTTACCAAAATCAGCTGCTATGAATGTTAAGTCTGGTACATCTTAATTCAAAAACAATTATGAAGGAAAATAGGAAGAACATTAATTTTTGCAAAAGCTTGGTCATACTGCCAACAAATGTTATCGGCTGACCGGAAGCCCAAAGGATTTCAAGTTCACAAAAGGAAAAGGAATTGCAGCAAATATTATTGCTTATCAGTCTAACAACAAAGAAAGTCAAATTGATCGTTCAAGGGTTGTCTCTTCACAAAACAACATCAACATGCCCTGAGTTTTCAAATGAACAATTTCAATAATACCAGTAATTTATTTCTCTATTCAACAATTTCAACAAAAGATCTAAGGCAATTCGTTGCAATCTACAAGTCAACAATCCTCAAAACTCACAAGTCAACAACTCTCAAAATCAAATGCCTACTAAGCATTCAACTGTCAACTTTGCTGGTATCGTTTTTATATCTCAAAGTGTTTTTGATAATCCAGTTAGTTGTCATTCCTTGGTAACTGCATCAAATACTTAGATGATTGATTATTGAGCCAGTGATCATATGTGTCATAACAAATCTTTGTTATTCCAAATACAAATTCTTGAAGTTCCATATCAAATAACTCTTCCTAATGGTTAACAAGTGGATTAAGTCGTATGATAATGAGTAGCTAAAAACCCATTAAGAGGGGTATAACAGAGTATTTGTCAATTTAGGCTACATAAAGCTATGTGTTAATGTGAATTGTATGAGATCATTATTATAGGATTCCAAGACGAAGAGGTGGAGAGACTAAGGGTGATCAAGACAATATACTTTTCTTAGCCTGTGAATCAAAGCCAATATGAGTACATGATACCACACCACTTTGGATATATGTCAAACTTATTCAATGGATGTTATACTGAAAATTTTAGTGTATTGAAATGATAGAACCTTATGAGTGGTGTGTATAAGTATAACATTGTGTTGGGTTAGAACCTAGTTCCCTAAGTTAACATTTGAGTCGAGTCGAGTGTACGTATAGACATACATCTCTTGTGGGGATGAGGGCACTGTACGCCCATGTATCCATGACGAGGGTTTGCCTCGGTTGATGTGTATCCATGCCAAGGGCCGACCTTGGTGGATTGAGATTGTGATTCCCATTCTTATGACCATGACGGGGGCTTGCCTTTGTGGTTTGGGGGGATGGTCCCATTTGTGAAAGACCATTGTGGGAAGGGTCGGACTGACCCAAATGACATTTGCTTGTTGTGTGGTATCGCTTGGAAAAATGTTGTTACCATACTTGATGTTAAAATTTGATGTATCAATGATTATTTTATGTACTACCAAGACACATTTTCTTACTTCTTTTGTGTCTGATGTTGTGACGTGTATCCATATAATGAAGATAAATAGCATAATAAATATTAGTGAGACTTTTGCATTAGATAACTTTCTAGTGAAGTAGAGACAAGAAGATTAGTCTAGTAGGGATTTTCTTTTGTTACATTATACATGTATAATACACTTGTCATGAGTATTATATACCATTTTTATGACATCCAATGATGCACCAAACTTAATATTTTGTGAAATGGAATGTGAAAAATTGGGACCAGTTTTCCGTGTACTATGATTCTATTGATTAATTATATGTGCAAGATTTGGGTCGTTACATGTAATGTTTTAAAACTCGGGTTTTTAGTTGACTTGGTGCGGTGATTGGGTCACGGGTCAACTGATTCAACAGTCGGGTCAACCTAGTTTTCACAATTTTCATACGTTTTATATTTTCCATCATAATTATATATTTATAAAACATAAACAATGTCATTTCACATTTTGTGTACAAATATTTTATCAAGTTTTTATAGAGAAAATTTATTAAATTTGATGAACCAATGGTGAACTAATTTTAGAAGTTTGAGCATTGAACTCTTTAACCCAATTTTTGAAGCCAAAATTCTAATTGTTTTGTTTTAATCGCCTGGTCAACTCGGTTCCGAGTCACCGGTCCAACCGAGTTTTTGAGAAGCTCGACTGGTTTAATATGAGTTAATAGTTAACAAAAACCCGATCATAACTGACCACTATCTTCACCGGGTCACGGTCCAAATGGTTTGACCAGCCGAATCAACCCGGGTTTTAGAACATTGAATTGAATGTATGACACACGATTCATATTAAGACTAAATGGTATATGTCCCACGACGCATGGCGTGGAACACCGCCCCTTGGCAGTGGACCACGCCGCCATGGAAGGTTGTAGGCACAACAACAGCAAGCAACACCAACTTTCTCTCTGTCTCTCTCTTGTTCTCTATCTGTGTCTCTCTTGTTGGCACAACAACGCCGATGGAGACCATCTCCTCCATGGCGTGGAGGAGATTTTTACTGATGTGTTGGCGTGGAGAAGATGAAGCATAACGTATAGTCTAACTATGATAATTTTGTTACACTCTGGACACTTGTGATTATTTGGTGACACACTCTACAATTTATGATCATTTTAGTATATATCTAAAATACAAATATGCTTCATTTTAGTCTATTCTTATTTCTTAACCTAATTTAGATATGATCATTTAGAAATTCAATTCATTTCATAAAACGCACAAAACATCGACTATTTTTTCCCCTTTTTTGGAGGGAACGTGCCAAAACAAAATAATCTGATATCAACTTTGTTTATGAAAATTGAAAAGGCCCCAAACGTTGGATCAAAGAGAAAGCTTGCCTCCGCTTTTCAAACTTGATTTCAGTTCTCGTAGATCATCCGCCAAGTTTCCTACCAAATCCACCATTCCGACTGTTATCTCGGACAAGTTTTTATGCGTGTTTGAAGTTGGTGATTACGATGCTACACGAACTCCTATTGTCACTGTTAGGGTACACAGGAGACCTAATTGTCGACGAGAGAGACCGCCAAGTTGGCTTGTCCCCCGACGACTCCGTCTCCAATCAATGTACCTTCAAACTTGCTTCCGACATATCTTTTATTGAGCCCAACGAAAGGTATTTCTCATCATCTGCTATTTTTTCCATCTTTAATTTCCCCAAATCACTAGGGTTTTAGAATCTCAATCCTACAGTCAACTTTTTAAGACTAATGTAAGAGTTAAATTGGTTGGTCAATCTGTTAGAGTTTGGGCTCTAAATGTGGTAAGTGATCATCAAAGAACTTTTGGTCCTCACTAAATTTGTGTAAATGTGTGTTGTCAGAGAGTTTCTTATAGAGACCGAAATAAATGTGTAATTTAGTATCTATAACCATAATCACATAATGGTGGATATTATATCCTAATTCTTAACACCTTTGACAATTGACATTGTCTGGCAACTCTTTCAGTCTTCCTCACAGGGAGATTACTTAGACTGCTTTCTTTTTTCTGCTTAACTTTAAACATGTGATGGTGGTTATGAATCACAGGGATATTATCGAGAAGACAATTGCTTTGGGGTTTTACTATCGTGAACTTGATCGGTTTGCCACCAAGTCACGTGATCTAAGCTGGATAAGGTCCGGGAATGAGTCTCCTATGCCATACACTTGTGCTTTTCCAAAAGAGAAGATGGAGAATCAAAGTGTTTATAGGAGGGCCATAGCAAATGGCATCACTGAAATTCTTTCAGTTTACAGGTCTGCCATTTTGCATATGGAGCAGAAATTGCTATCCGATCCTCTACCCATATTAGCAACAATTATTCAAGGCCTGAACAAGGTACAGTTTTTTTTTATTTCATTTGCATTTTCATGTTATTTGAGCTCTAAATGATGAAAATTTATTGCAGTTTTTTGTTCTTTTGCCACCTCTATATGAGCTGATCCTAGAGATTGAACGTGATGGCATTTGTGGAGGTAAACTTCTTAATCTTCTCCATAAACGATGCCACTGTGGGGTCCCAGAATTGCAGACATGCATTCAGAGGTAGTATGTTCTCTTTACCACGAAGCAAATATCAAAAAGACTATAGCTATTAATTTCATGAAATGTTAGACATAACTTTTTATTATGGACAGACTTCTTTGGCATGGACATCAGGTCATGTACAATCAACTTGCTTCCTGGATGGTGTACGGGATTCTTCATGACCAATATGGAGAATTTTTCATCTGCGAGTAATTAGTCGCCTATTTGTTTGACCTCATGTTTTATACCATTAACAGCTGTCAAAATGAGGATTTTGATTTTAATGTTTTTAGGAAAGAAGGAAACTCAGAGCGTGACTCATCACATATGTCCATGGCTGAGAAGTTAGCACGCATGTCAGTTCATGATGGATCTTTAAGCGATTGGCACTTGGGATTTCATATTTCCTCGGTACTTCAGATGTTTTTTTTTCCATAAAACAATAATTAACTTTTTTTAATCCGCTTTATTCACGAGATAGAAAAAGTTTCTAAAGTTCTAATCTTCATACGTCTTCTTTTAGGAAATGTTGCCAGAATATATTCCATTGCACGTGGCAGAATCCATTCTATTTGCTGGAAAAGCAATCAGGGTTCTTCGTAATCCAAGTTCTGCCTTTCGATCCGTAGATGCAAGACATAAAAAGTTGATGGGGGATGAACTGCTTCCACAATCTGAAGCTGATAAGATTGAATCAATGCTTCAAAATCTGAAGGTTCATATAGTGTTATAAACATTATTACTGTCAATTTTAATGTGGCTGTTCTTTTTCCACCTTAAGTTTTGTTCTTTTTTTTTTCTCACAGGAATCATCCGAGTTCCACAAAAGATCATTCGAGGGTGCTGTTGATTCAATCAGGGCTATTGCTGCAAGTCATCTTTGGCAGCTTGTGGTTGTACGAGCTGATCTTAATGGGCATTTGAAGGCCATTAAAGATTACTTCCTTCTAGCAAAAGGTGATTTCTTCCAGGTAATAGATGAGCATTTTGGTCCCTTTATTGTGTTTTGTTTTTATCAACTGTTTTTTGACAAGATTTTATTTGTATAATAGAGTTTTCTTGAGGAGAGTCGTCAGTTGATGCGGTTACCTCCTCGACAGTCAACTGCTGAAGCTGATCTTATGGTTCCTTTCCGGCTGGTAATTTTATGAAGTGTTATATGTCATATCGAACCAACGTATTTGATATTAATATCTAGACATGGTGAGCAGATTGAAATAAACATTTTCATACTTGTAATGCAGGCGGTAACAAAGACTATCAGTGATGATGATAAGTATTTCTCAAGAGTGACCCTACGGTAATTTAGTGCACTTTCCACTTCAGAATTTTAACTAGAAATAGGTTGTTTACGTGTAGTCTTCACTTTGGCCGAATGAATCATAATAGAGAAAAGAGTAAAGGTTATTGTTGGTCCATGTTCCAAGTAAAATGACTATTTTTGGGACCAAAATTGCAAAAAGTCAGCTATACAAGGACCAAAAACATTACAATAACTTCAAATAAGGATGAAAACTGAAAGATAAAACTTTTTGGGACCAAAATTGCAAACATCAGGCATCGTCGGGGACCAAAAATGTAATTCAATCTAGAGAAAACTGAACACTTACACAACACTAGTTTGGCAATAACATCTACATACTTGTCATACATGCGCTTGTAAGGCTTTTTAGTGTAGGTCACACCTGCAATCAATCACTTACATTTATAAACGATTTCCAGGATGCCTGGTATTGGGGCCAACACTAAATCTTCTAAAGCAGATGTATCAAAGTCTAAATATGCTGATGGTGATTCAAGTTTGTTATCTGATACTTCATTGGAGATGTCCCTTGATGGCTGGGACGGTATTGCCCTAGAATATTCCGTTGATTGGCCCTTACAGTTGTTCTTCACACAAGAAGTTCTCTCCAGGTATTAACACCCACCTCTTTCAGGCATTTCATCAAACACCTTATGCTCAAAGGAAGGCCCTCTCATAAACAGGTACCGAAGGATCTTTCAGTATTTACTGCGGTTAAAAAGAACACAAATGGAATTAGAGAAGTCATGGGAATCTGTGATGCAGCAAGATCACTCTAATGTCTCCAAACGTCACACTGAACGTGTAAACGGGTCCACATCACAACAGAGGCGGCAATGCTTTAGGCCTATGTGGCGGGTTAGAGAACACATGGCATTCTTGATTAGAAATCTTCAGTTTTATATCCAGGTGGATGTGATAGAATCTCAGTGGAATGTATTACAAACTCATATAGAGGAGTCGCGTGATTTTGCTGAGCTGGTAGACTTCCATCAAGAGTGAGTAAAAATTATTTTTATGAAATATGGTTTTACTTTTACTTGATTGATAAAATTGGTATTTTACAGATACCTGTCAGCTTTGATATCACAATCCTTCCTGGATATCGGTTCTGTATCAAGGATATTGGATGGAATCATGAAGCTTTGCTTGCAGTTTTGCTGGAAGATTGAGAACCAGGAAACCGATGCTAGCACCATTGAACTCGAACGTTTAACCGAGGTAATCTTTTGAGGGTATTTACGTCTTTTGTCATTGACATTAGTATTAGTTTTAAAAGGGGTATTTTTGGGTACAGGAATTTAACAAGAAGTCAAATTCCTTGTACACAATATTGCGTAGTAGCAGGCTTGCGGGTAGTCAGCGGGCCCCTTTCCTTAGGCGTTTTCTTTTGCGACTAAACTTCAATTCCTTCTTTGAGGTAATAGTCTTGACTTGAGAATTATGTAATCGAGTTGCATCTTATTATTTATTTATCTGATTTTGTAATCAATGTCGATAGCAAACTGCCCAAGGAGTTATGAATGTCATCAGGCCACGTCAAACAATCCCAGTCCTTCAACGGTAGCAATTTCAAATCCTCCATGTGATATGCTAACAGGTACTGTCTTCTATTACGGAAAGTCAAAAACTATAATCTTTATTCAAACCTATGAAAATTGCAATGTTTGACCAAGACATGTAGTTTACAGAAAGCGGTTGACTATAATCTTGTGCACCATATTTGTTTTTCCGTAGGTTTACAGAAAGTGGTCGACTATTAATTCTTATTCCATGTGTTGTTGATTTTCCCCAGACACAAAGGCCCTGGGCCACGAAACTTGCCGATGCTGATTTTACAGCAGTTTTTCGGGTTCTAAGATTAAAATGCGTGGTGTGATGTAATGTATATTTCCTCGATATGAGGATTACTATATCCATACGAAGAAAGTGCAAGATCTGTTGTTTGTGTGCCAAGTAATTGCTAAATTTGTTTGAAACCATAGAGGAAATACTTGCGTTTTTGCAGGGTTTACAAGCATAACTACATGAAAGAAATGTGTACTTCTTATTTGCATTTGAATATGATAAAAGATTAAATGCTTGTTTATGCTCTTGGATTCCATAAGATCAAGCCATATATAAATCTGCCTGGTTGCTAAAAAATACGTAGAAATAGGATTATATGATACAAAATAGGTTAAAACTTAAATATAAACAAAATTATAGTGCGTTTTAGTATTATACCGTAAAAGCACCCCGGCTGATAAATTTAGGACAGAACTCCTATATATAGGTGCCAAAGTGGACAACCTCTACAAGTATCAACAGTAACTATCTGCTAGCACTAGAGTATGTTTATAAATTTGTTATTTGATTAAACCTTTGTGACACTCTAAAATGGCCTCAGGAGAGTTATATGCAACGATTTTTTTCTCAATTTACACAACAAAATAGTTTATTAAACATAATATGCAAACAACTTTTCATATTATGACCAAAAACATGCCATATTGTACCGGAAACTGGTTACCCAATGACGAGGTGTAATTC
The DNA here is from genome assembly GCA_023525715.1 of Cichorium intybus. Classification (NCBI taxonomy): domain Eukaryota; kingdom Viridiplantae; phylum Streptophyta; class Magnoliopsida; order Asterales; family Asteraceae; genus Cichorium; species Cichorium intybus. The sequence goes on along the minus strand of CM042010.1, from coordinate 159,157,153 downwards.
TTTTAACCAATTTATTTATGCAACTGACATAAATTATGCAACCACGTAGGTGCATATTTCATCTATACAATCCTTTTATTATAAACCTCTTTCCATAAACAAACATTTATCCCCACTTGATTAAGGACAAACTGCTCGGTCTTGCTTACAAAACCTTAAATGTAATGATGATATCTTTCAATAACAGAAGTTTCTGGTGAGTAATAATATCAAAAAAATGTATCAACATTGTCTAAAGCTCCTCAAATCCTTCTTCGTCGCCTTCTTCCTCTATCCTCTGAAATTCTGTCCTCCAAGTCTCCATCTGTAATGTTTAACATGTAAGAACTTACCCGCTTTCAAAATGTGCAAATTTTTTAATTGGTAACATAATCTCACCTGATCATCAGAAAACCGTAGGTGTTCTGCAACAAAAAGAAAATTATCTGCAACTTCTCCTGCCAGTTCCCGGCCAAGGTTTCTTGCCACATCATCATACCCTATAATCCGAACTCGGAAACCATAGCTCATAAAAAGCTCATATATCCATTCCTCCACAGTGAGCTGTCAAAGGAGCCATTAAAATGGTACGCATTGCAAGATCCAAGAAACCATAGTAAAAACATAAGCAGAATTAGAGTATGAATCAACCTTTATCCCCTCTTCAGATTCAGTTAACCATGCTGGAAATTCTCCCACGAACTGACATCCTTTCATGGCTAAATTACTAACCACAAACAGAATCTCCTTGAAGCTAGCCAAATTTGTGACAGGAAACCCCTAAAATTAAAACAAGCAAGATCAGATGACTAGAGTTTATGACAATGGGATCAGAAGATGATGGTTTGTTCACCTGGTAAATCCATATGCTTGGTCTAGAACCATTACATCCTTTATCACGTAAAAGTTGTTGCATATCAGATGACTCCAAAGGAACATGAAGAAGCAAACAGCTTCTTGGAATTTTAGCACCAACATCTAACAATTTCTAAGAAAAGCCATCATAAGGACATTTCCCGTTTAGTTTTAAGATATCTGATTTCTATCATGTTCAAACTAATCAGCGTAGGTGAAATTTGATGGAAGTTACGAACCTTTGAGCTTTTGAGATGCTTTATTGAATACTGCTTGTGGTGATACATCATAGATTACAGTTGAAGAAGGCCAATTGAGTCGATAAGCCCTAGTATCCATTCCATCAGTAAATAAAACAACCTGCTGAGGTAGAGCAGAAAGATGCATGATTCAGGAAGTTACGTAGCAAATTTTGTAGAATTTCGGGTACCTGCTTAGCTCCATCAACGCCCTTAGTTGCATCAAGCAACTGATCATCGATAAATCTAGTGCCAATGCAGTATGGGAGCTGCTTCTGCTCCGAATTTTTATCGAATTCAAGGTCAGGAGGCGTAAAGCAGCCAGCGTAAGGATCGACAAAAAGAGGGTCTACATTATACAGCCAAAATTTATAATAATAAAAAAATAAAACATCGACAACCTGGATTTTTGAGCATTAGGTGTTTGATAAAATGCCTGAACGAAGCGAGTGTTTTACCTGGGCGGAGGGTTTCTTGGAAACGATAGGAAGCTCGAGAAATGGCGGATTTCAAGAAAGGGTGGTCATGGGCGTCATCTTCGTGGATGTTGGTTTTTGCTGTTACTTTGACGCTGCCGTTCTTATTGTTGCTTTGAATTGCACTGGAAAAGGGTGATAGGCGCAGAATAGGAGCCAATGGTGCCTGTACAAAACGACGTACTAGAAGACACTCGACTTCCATTAGAGCTTGTTTATCGATTCACTCCTTTTTTTCACACTATCGGCTTCCCATCCTGCTACGGGGACCGAAATCGCTAGTATATGAACCTAAGATGTCTGTACCGATTATTTAAAAAAATTATAGATAGAAAATATGTATATCAAGGCTTTTGTATAATTTTCTTATTAGTTAATGTTTTTAAAAACTTACCCAACGATAACAAAATAAATTATTGAGTAAATTACAATTTTGGTGTGGTTGTCCCGAAATTGCACATTTGGTCATCCTTTTCGTTTTTCACACTCATGGTCCCTGAACTGCACTTTTGCTTACACTATTGGTCCATTGGCCAGGTAAAAAGACCAATATACCCTTTTTAATTTCTTTTTCTTTTTTCTTTTGAAATATTATTATTTTGGTAATTAAAAAAAAATAAAAAATTCAACCCCCCAAACCCTACCCCCCACTATCCGGTAATTGGGTTTTTCCTGTTGGATTAGGTGTCTAAGCCATGACTAATAATTAGTATTTATCTAATTAATAGTAGCATAGTCCATTTGGGTTGCCCTCATAGTTGGAGGATTGACAGAAAGTCCGGTAGAGAGAAATGTTGATTTATTATGTGATTATTAAATTAATATAAATTAAATAAATAGTTTATTAATATATTTAAGTGATAATATATTAATTAGAAACTATAATAATTAATTAGAAATTTTTCTGGAATTAATTGGAATTAATTTGACAGTTAAATTGATTAATTAAAGGTGCAGGGACTAAAACTGTAATTATTCGATAGTTGAGTAAGTGGCAGTGTGAGTGACCATGTGGTGGCCGAAAATATATATATATATATATATATATATATATATATATATATATATATATATATATATATATATATATATATATATATATATATATATATATATATATATATATATATATATATATATATATATATATATATATATATATATATATATAGAGTTAGGATCATATATATCCTACTAATTATTGTGTAACCTTGATATTTAATCTGGACCAATCATTTTCCATAACTAATTAAGGGCAATTTTGTCAATTGGAATTGTCTGATCAGAAGAATCGTGTAACTGTAATTCACGTACGCATGTTTCTAGGATTGAATCACGTACTTAACAAAACTACCAAAAATTAAGGAATTGATAATCAGATGTGAAGATCAGTAGAAGAAGGTGTCGATTTTCGCATCACTAATTAAGGAATTGATAATCAGATTACGTGAAGATCAGTAGAAGAAGGTCTCGATTTTCGCATCACTAATTTTATAATAAGCGATTTCATGATTGCGTTTAATTAAGCAATTGGATTTTGTAATCATATTACGTGAAGAGTAGTAGTAGAAGGTATCGATTCCCATACTCAAAAGAAGCGATTGCAGCAATAATTCAATCAGGTTCGATCACAGAAGAAGCCATTGCAACATTATAGAAGAATCGATTGCAGCATACACAGAAGGAATTGGATTTTGGATTACTGAATTGGAAAATCATCCCATAATCAGGTTCGATTTTTCTAATTTACATTAGATTTAATTCGATTTTAGTATTTTACACACAAGGGAATCGATTTTTTTACTTAATTTGATGTGTTATATGTATATTATGTTGCAAATTAAGAACGAGATTTTGATTATACAGGGAATTCAGATAATACATTGTGGTTTGAAATTAATTTGTAGGAAATCATAATGGAAGATTCTTATATAACTTCTGATCATATACAAAGTGACATTGTCAAGCAGAAGGGAAAGGAAGTTGTTTGTTATTCTGATCAGAACAACTTACATCGTGAATTTATTGAAGATATTGGAGATATTCCGGATGACAATATTGAAGAGGATGACATGTATATGGATTGTGGAAGTAGTAAAGCAACTGAAGGTACATGTGATTTAAAAAAAACTTATGCTTATGAGAATACATATGTGTTTCTGTATTTATTCGCTTAAAGTCAAATAATAACAATGTAGTTTTTGTTGTTATTCTAATATTGTTTTGCGATGTTAAATTGCAAATGTAGTAGTTTTTTATTCTGTGCAGAATGAAATGTTAAAAACAATATCCAGCATAGTTTTTATACAATATGAAGGTTATGACATATGCATATGTGTATTCTGTGAAGAATAATAAGTATGAACCCTATTATGAACAGAGTTGTCATTATATCTAATGTTCATAAATATTTTTATATGCTTCTTAATCTGTCCAAAATATGTATTCTGATAATAATGTATGTATTCTGATAAGAATGTATTCTATTATTTTTTTTGTTTTACAGAACCAATGTATGAACAAGAATTTGAGTTGAATAATGATTTATGGATACCTGATGTATCAGAAGAAATTAAGCCAAAAAAAGATGTAGTTTTTTCATCATATAAGGAAGCAGATCAAATGTATAGAAGATATGCCATGGAAGCCGGATTTGATGTTAGACAAGGAAGTAGTAAAAAGAATGGTTATGATATTATATTGAAGTCATACTTGCTATGCAACAGACAAGGAAATCCGAATACTGCGCAAGTTGATACTATGGTTGTACAACACAAAAAAATGAAACGAAGAAAAGATTTACGTAGATGCGGTTGCAATGCACACATTTTATTCACTAAAATAACCGGTTCACAGAAATACATTGTGAGTGACTTTATTGAGATGCATAATCACGAGTTGATTAGTAAAGATAATATGTATCTGTCACGTTCCAACAGGCAAATTGATAGTACAACACAAAGTTTTATTTTTAATATGACAAAGCAGAATGTGGGTCCAGTAAAAGCATATCGGTTATTTAGTGGTATTCAAGGTGGATATGGAAGGAAGGGGGGATTGGCAATTGATTTCAAGAATTGTCAAAGGAATCTTAATTGTTTTATAGGTGGTAGGGATGCTCAATTGATAGTCAACAAGATGGAAAATAGAAAGAAACATGTTCCAAATTTTACATTTGAATTTAGGGATGAGAATAGAGTTCTAGATGCAATGTTTTGGGCAGATGAAACTGCAAAGTACCATTACAATGTTTTTGGGGATGTTGTGTCATTCGATGCTACATTTAGTACTAATAGGTATGTTATTCTTTATTATTTTATTTATATATTTTGTTTTATTTTGGCATATGTGTATTAATATTTTTTGTTAATTTGTAGGTATCATATGGTATTTGTTCCATTTACTGGAATAGATAATCATAAAAGATGTGTGACATTTGGAGCTGGATTGTTAAGTAAAGAAGATACTGATTTGTATATTTGGTTATTGAGATGTTTTTTGAAAGCGTTTGGGAAACAGCCTACACTGATTTTGTCGGATCAAGATCCTGCCATGAAAAAAGCAGTTGAAGAAGTTTTTCCGTTGTCACATCATCGGCTATGTATGTGGCATATAACTGCCAAATTTCCAAAAAAGGTAATGCACAATAGTCTTAATGTTATAATTCTTACAAGAATAGGTTTTCATAAAAGTAAAACATATTCTTATAAGAATTTTTTTACATTATGTTAAGAATAGGTTTTTTAGATAAGTTTTCCATGTTATTTGTTTTTCATTCTGTTAAGAATATGTTTTTTTAAGAATATTTTTGAATAATCAAACCACATTTTATTCAAAATAGGATTTGTTTTACATTCTGTTAAGAATAGGTTTTATTAGACAAACATCATATGTTGGTTATAATGAATGCGTTCTAACAAATGTTATTCTAATGTAGTTATCTTGGGAAGTGGCAAATAATCCGGTTTTTAAGAGGCAAATAAATGGTTTGATTTGGAATTCCAAAATTGAACCAGCAGAATTTGAAATTGGTTGGGAGTTGATGTTGCAAAATTTCAATTTAGTTGAGAATAAGTGGTTAAAGAAAATGTATGAGTTGCGAAGGTCATGGATTCCTGCATTCTTTATGGATGTACCAATGTCAGGTCTTATGAAAACTACATCGATGTCTGAAAGTCAAAATTGGTCATTTCAGAATACTACGCTTGCTGGATCCTATCTTATAAACTTCATGATGACATTTGAGTCTTGCATGGAAAGACAACGTCATAATCAAAGTGTGATGGATTATAACACCTCCACAACCTATCCAATTATGCTCACATATCTTCCTTATGAGAAACATGCAGCAAAAATATATACGCGTCGAGTATTTTATGAAGTGCAAGAAGAGATTTTCCATTCTGAGAAATCTTGCTTCCAAATGAATGTTATTTCTGATATCAATGCGGATGTTATATGTGTTTTGGAGAAGAATAAAAGTATTAGCACGAGGGAGGAGGCGAAGGTGATGGAAGATAAGAATGATGATGAATATCATTATGATCGTGTATTAAAAGATTCACAATTCAAGGTAAATTAAATTTATATGGTTGTTTTATATTTTTTATGGTTTTAAAGAATGAGCTAAATATCTAATGTATTAACATATTACTTCAGGTGAGATATCAAAAAGACGATAAGCTGTTTTTTTGTAGTTGCAAGCACTTTGAACATGTAGGAGTTTTATGTAGGCATATTTTTTGTGTTTTGAAGTTCTATGGATATGATCGAATACCTGAGAGGTATGTATTGCAGCGTTGGTGTAGAGATGTTATTCCTTCAGAATTACTAAGGAGGCGTTTTAATACTTTGGAAGCCGGTGTAAACGTGGAAAAAACTGCCATGGACATATACATGACCGTTGATCAATGTGTTGCTGGTTTAAGTCATGACAATGTTAAGCTTGAAGAGTATCTTGAAGAAATTACAAAATTGAAATCAAAGTTTGGTGTTGGTGGTGATGCTAATGAAACTGTAAACAAGCAATCCAATTATGAAAAAGCTTTAGGTGTTAGCATTCCAGATACTATTGAAATTCAAAATCCGGCTAACATTAGGAACAAAGGCTCTGGTAGTAGGGGAAAGAGAATAAAAAGCAAGAAGGAGATGATTGCAATTGAATCTGAGAAGCCAAAGAGACAATGTCGACTATGCAAAGAATGGGTACATCATGACACGAGAAATTGTCCTCTTAGAAAGAAAGAGAATAAGGAGCAAAAAGGAGATGATTGCAACTGATTTTGATTAGGGTTATTGTCTTTTTATTGCAGATAGTATGTGTTTAAATTTGAAACTGGTTGTCTTTTTGTTAATGCAGGTTATCATTCTTCACGGAATGATTCTGTCAAGAATGAATTTTTCAATATTTAGATTTTTGTCAACGATGAATATGTCATTCTGTTTGGAATACTTTTCAAAGAGGGTGTTATATGTTACAAACCTTGTTAAACAACTGTTTCATTATATTTTCAAAATTGTTCTCATTTCAGTAATATCTCTTTATGTTTGTAACTTTTGTGCTTTTAATGTGTACAATCGATTTTATATTAATGATTTATTAAGAACTTAACAGCTTAAGCACTTATTGAACAACTTTTCATTACGTTCATAATATATATCCATTATTTGACAAATTTTGGTAAAGAAGGTGTGTACATGTTACTATTATTTTTACAAGTATAATCCATGTTACTATTATTTTTACAATTATTCTGGTCAGAATGGTTTTTTATGTATTTCGTTTATGAAAATGGTTATGTTTAGAATGACATTTTCAGCATATACAAATGAGTTGTAATGTTGTAGTTAAATGTTATAAAAAAAGAATCACAAATTCAGCATACAAAAAGGAGTTGTAATATTGTAGTTTACGTAATCAAAATGGACCGAATGTTGAAAAATATTAAAGTAAACGATTGTTTAGACCCCAAGTACCAAAAGACATTAATCAAACGTGAAATTTAGAAAACATCATCAACTTCGACTTTCTTGTCTCTTCTTCTTTGCACTGTTTCTGTCTCTTGCTGCTTCAAACATTTCTTTTTTTTGATCCAAATCCAGCTTTGAAAAAACTTTTGATTCAGGAGTGAGTTTATCTTTGTACATGTTGTAGTCGGAATTCAATAACTTGTACATATACTTGTATCGTAGTCTGCGCAGTGACTTTTCGTCATGTTGTGTTACACCACTTAAACCTGATTCCCACTTCCCTTCAGCTTGACCCATATAACATTCCATATGTCTCATCAGGTACAAACCACAATCTGCACTTACATCAGCAACTTGCCAAGCCATTTTCATCATCTGCGGCTCCATAATCCACAATTCTTCTCCCTTTGGATGGTTTTCATTCCTTAGGTAGTTGCAAAAGAAGCGTTGCTACAATGAAATAATATATAATACATTAGTAGTGTGATAGGAATTCAAGTATTATTTAATGAGTTACATATTTTTATATTTTACCACAACTCTTGGTATTTTTCCATATATGTACTCAATTGGTCCTTCCCGCTTGATATGATCAATGATGTAGTAGGAAGCCTTCTTGAGGTTGAAACACAATAAGTAATATTTTTCATCATCGAGTATAGGAAAAAACACCTGCAAACATACATATTATGTTAAGAATAGTTTTCATGTTTTTATTAAATAATTGAAAAACACATTCAAACAAACATATTCTGTTCAGAATAATTTTTATGTTTTTATTATAATAGTTGGTTTGTAAGATGTTAACGTTTTTTGAAAATATATTCTGATAACAATATGTTTTACATATATATAATTCTTCATATGTAAATAACTGAAAAAACAGATGCAAATACACATATTCTGTTAAGAATGTGATTTACATATATACAAAACTTAATCATGATAAACTGCATACCAGTCCGATGGTAGTGAAGTTTGATTTGAAATCATGATTCCCAATATATAGTTTCAAATGAGTCTCGAAAATCATCATGCGATTGTATTCTAATTCTCTTTCATTCATCAAGTTTTCTGGCTGCAATAAGTTAATGACGAGCACATCAAACATATTGAAAATGTACATTAAATATGATATTAAGGTTATAGGATGTACCATCATATTTGTATTGAAGAATAATCTGGATGGTGTACTTTCAGACTTGTATTCTTCCGTCGAGTTTAGCAGTGATGACCAACAATCTATGATTATTCTATGGATGAACATATTTTTTTGAAAGTAAAAAACAAACCCCTGAGTCATGCTTTCTCCATCATCATTCTCCCATATCACATCACTATAATAATCAAGTAAAATAATTAGTAAACACACATATTAATAATGAAACTTCTTACTTTAATCTACTATATACTAATATATAATAATAACTTACTCATAGTCTCTTGTGGAAACAAAAATTGAGTCGCAGAAGTCTTTCTCAATAGATATAACGTTTGATGATAGTGAAACAACACGTGAAACGAATGGGGACTTTAGATTTCTTGGCAGCTTTCTTTTACGTCTAACATAGTGTTTCAACTCTTTTGTCTCCACAACTGTCCCTTTTTCCTTTAAACCTTTTTGAGCTGTTGTGTCATCTACTAGTTGTATCACTTCTTCAGCAACTCCGGGAAGGTCAAAGAATTGTGAAGCTGTCATTGATGAAGTATCAACTGTGGTTTCATTTACAGCTTGAAGATGTGTTTTGTAAAGATCATCCGGTTTTGGACTTTCAATTGTTTCAGTTTCTTCATTCTTTTTTGGACTTTCATATGGTTCGTCATTCCAATTCTCATTTCCTTTATCATGAGATTCTGTGTCCTCACTATCTGTCTCGCCAGAAAACATGTGTGTTATCTTGTTTTTCCATGAAATCAGTATTTCACTTTCTGGGAATTTAGCCAACCCTGCAGCCAATGCTATCTCCATGTTTTCTTTCTCTTTCAATATCTTTTTGAAGCCGATATCCACAATCGCACAAAACGCCTGTAATGCAAAAATGTTAATAATTATCATATATTTTTAACAAGAAAACGTGTTATATTAAAATATTTAACAATATTTGTATCATATTCTGTGCAAAATATTTTTTACATGTTTTATTAGCATGGTTTTTGTGAAATTAAAACATATTCTGTCAAGAATGTGTTTTTACATATGCTTAAAACAAATTATGTAAAGAATTATATTCTTATCATAATATTGTTCATAATCATTACAATATTCAAACCAAATTCTGTTAAGAAGGTTTTTGTAAAATTAAAACATATTCTGTTAAGAATGTGGTTTTACATATGCTTAAAACAAAGTATGTAAAGAACCCCATTCTTAGCAGAATATTGTTATGAATAACAAACCAAAATGTGTTAACATGTTATTAAAGTAACTATTACCTCTTCATCCGCGAATTCTTTTACCATTTCATCAACATCCACATCAGGTTCAGGTTTGCTCAGGTACTCATCATCTCTTAAATCTGTTTGCCTTTTTCCAAATCCTCCCGAATTTATTTCAAATTCTTCAACCATATTCAATATTTTTGTAGTTACACGTACAATGAATGGTGGTCGTTTGTTCAATGGAATTGTTTCATACTTCATGCTGTACACGTAAATCAACTGAAAAACTAAAGGGTTAGTATATTCGTAATAATTTTTCCTTAAAGAATATTAAAAATTCGTGAGAAAGTCTTACCAATAGAAGTGTCATGGGTCCGCTGTAGTACGAGGTTTTGTCGTCTCTTTTCCATTTTGATTTTCTTGTCCGCAAACTATCTAGCATATACCCGCACCAATCTATTTTGGAGTAGTCATCGAGAAGAATCAATTTATTTACCACTTTTATTTGGCATGTTCCCATTGGCATTGACTCAATGAAAGTGTTGATAAAAAGTGTTAAGAAATTTAATCTAAACATCAAGGTGTCTTCTTTTGTCCTTTTTATCAAGTGTAGGTATGCCTCACTACTGTATTTCTTATCCGGAAATTGAGATTTCCATTCTTTTAAAATGGGCTTTTTCTTTTCACAACTAAGGAGTGAATTGAAGTCAAGCCCAGATGCCTCAAATCCCATGATCTCAGATATTAGTTGCTTTGTGACCAATATAGCTGTATTCTGTAATATGAGCCTATCACTAGCATCATCATATGAGTCAAGCAAATAGTAGTTCAACAAGCCCGGTAAATTATCCATGTTAATTCTCAACAAAGTGCCCAAACCCATTTTTTCCACCGCTTCTCTTTGTTCTGGTGATAGACCAGCAGCTGCTTCACAAATTCTTCCAGGTTTCATTCTTGTGCTGAGTCTCCTTAATCCAGGTCCGTATTCAGTGTCAACTTTTTTTGTTTTATCCTTTTTGGTGTCATTCTTTTTTGACTCGGGAATTTCACTTATTTTGCCCTTTAACTTCAACTTCAAATGTGACGGTGCATTTTCAAACTTTCTTTTTGATCTGATTTCTTTTTCTTTCAATTTTTTCTCACTAATCTTTTGTTTTTTCCCTTTTGTTGTGCTCCCACTACGTATATTTACAACATCTGTTGCTACCTCTTTTCCTTTCCTTTTTTTTACGGTTGGTCCACTACTAATATCTAACACCCTTTCATCAGCCAAATTAGTTTCTGCATGTAATAAGCAAACATGGTTAATAATATATAAATATTCTGACCAGAATGACATTAAACAAATACTAGTGAATCATAATTACTAAACAAATATATGGTTTATGAAATTCTGTACAGAATGTGTTATTGCCAGAAGTTATGCACAATATCTGTTATATTATGCTCAGCAATGACTAAACATGTATTAACTTGGTTTTTAAATTGCTATTCTGACAAGAATGATAGTAAACAGATAGTAGTGAATCATAATTAATCAAGGAGTATATGGTTTATCAAATTCTGGACAGAATGTGATTGTTTAAGTAAGTATACATTTTGGGAATTTGCCTTGTTGTAGGCTTCATATTTTGTTCAAACTGTGTTTTTCCCAAAACTTATGCACAATATCTTTTATATGTTGGTCATAATGAGTAAACATGTACTAACTTGGTTTGTTTAAATTACTATTCTAAACAGAATGACAGTAAACAGATAATAGTGAATCATAATTAATCAAGGAGTGTATGGTTTATCACATTCTGGACAGAATGTGATTGTTTAAGTAAGTATAACTTTTGGGGATTTGCCTTGTTGTAGGCTTTATATTTTGTTCAAAATGTGTTTTTCCCAAATCTTATGCACAATATCTTTTATATGTTGGTCATAATGACTAAACATGTACTAACTTGGTTTCTTTAAATTACTATTCTAAACAGAATGACAGTAAACAGATAATAGTGAATCATAATTAATCAAGGAGTGTATGGTTTATCACATTCTGGACAGAATGTGATTGTTTAAGTAAGTATAACTTTTGGGGATTTGCCTTGTTGTATGCTTCATATTCTTTACAGAATGTCTTTTTCCCAAAAGTTTACCACATTATCTTTTACATTCTGGTCAGAATCACTAAAATTCCATGACTAAGTACAACTAATTTCCATGTTTTTAACACATTATTGGAACATTACACACGATATACTCTATGTTACAAGGGATATCAAAATCATTCTTTGCTTAATTACATGTATATATGAAGATTGAGTGTGCAACCAAAGTCATTCTTGGCGGAATTAAATGCAACAATTTATGAGTGTAATTGCAAATTGTAGCAATTAGGTTTTCACAGAATATGGTTAAGTGTAACAAGTAATCAATGTAACAAGTAAATAAGGTGAAATAAAAACGTTTTCCAAAGTCATTCTTTGTTTTTTTTACAATTATAAATCGTAATGTCAATTTCTAGTGATATTTTTAAATGCGTGTTCTGTTACCTCTTGGAGGTGATACGAAATCATCATCATCATCTATATCGACGGCTGTTGCAGCTGTATTCTTGAACTTTGGCTTCCAAATTTCCTTCAATCGATGGCTTGATCGTCGTTTTTTCTCCATTCTCGGTAGAATATGTTACGTGATTTTGAAAAACCCTAGCCGCTTGACAATGGAGCTCTAATGGATGAAGGATTTCATGCGATTGATATAGGATCTCAATCGTGTTTGATATTATCTGATTTTTGAAAGAAATCGATTTCCCAATCCCGAATTTTACGCAAACTGGAGTCGAGGATCGTGGGTTTGTTTAAGCGGGTATACTGAAGTCTCGCTTTTGTCTTTTAAAATCCCCACTCAATTTTACATATTTACCCTTTAAACGTCGTTACTTTCTTTTAGAATGAGTTTCTATTTTCTTTAATTGATATATATAAGAATTATCTCCACCATCCATATTTCTAATCTAATGGCTATGATTGAGTTACAGGATCACACATAATTTGTCATTCTTAATATATCCTAACCCTATATATATATATATATATATATATATATATATATATATATATATATATATATATATATATATATATATATATATATATATATATATATATATATATATATATATATATATATATATATATATATATATATATATATATATATATATATATATATATATATATATATATATATATTCGAAATATATATATATATTTACAGATAAATATGGTTTGAATGATTAAAATAATAGTTTATCTTAATTCGAATTCAAAAAGGTTTATCTGTAACGATTATCTGATCACCACATGGAGCCTATTAATAGGGAGGCTCTTTCTAACCCTAAGGACCACGTTTTTTTACTCTCTTTCTCTCAAGAATTTCGGCCAAGAGCTCCTGCTAGGGTGTGACTGCATTTGAGGGAAGAGGCTTCTGTTGCTTTGCTTCCAAGATTCACTTAAAGGTTGGTTTTCTTGATCTTTCTTTTAGTTTATCTTTTTCTGGCCTTCTAGGAATTGTTATATGTTTAATTAGAAGAAAAACTTAGATCTTTATAGGTTGCATGTGAACTTAGGATTTTTAGTTCATAGTTGCAGAAAACCTTTCAGTGGTATCAGAGCATTTGGTTGTTTTTCTTGTTAAATTGCTATAACCGTGTTCCTAGTAATTAGGGTTTATTGTTCCTAAACCCTAATTTGTGCAAATCGACAGCTATGGTTAGGGTTTTGAAAACCCTAGCCCCTCCCCTTAGATTTGGCGATTTTCATGGATTAGGTTTAAAGGTATTCTATTTTTGGTAACTTTAAATTGTTTAAAAGATAAACCTTAAAACCTTTCATCCTAAAATCGAAAATTAGGGGATAAAGGATAGGTTTTAATTAATTTGATTAATTTAATAAAACATATCCACTTTTGAATTAATTTAATTAATTGGTAATTAAAAGATAATTCAAGGATTTAATTTAATTTAAATTTTAATTGTTTTAAATTGGCGAAAATTAAATGGATAAATCCTAAAATTTTTTAAAAGGTTTAAAATATCTAATTTAATTAATTTAATTAATTGGTTAATTAAAAGATGATTAAAATCGATTTTAAGGTTTAATTTAATTTAAAATTTAATAGTTTAAATTGACAATAAATTAAAAGTTAAACCAAAAACAATTTTTTAAAGGTTTAAAAAATTACATCTTATATATATTATAATTAGGGAGTTATTATTATATGTATAAGATTAAAATGGTTAGTCAAATCATTAGTAGGCCTCATTCACGAAGCTGGTCTATAAAGTGGGTATAAGGAGACTGCCTATAAAATGACGGTCTAATGGGTGAACACTCTCGCCCACCGCTCGCCTGATCAGTGGAGGGTCGTTAGCCGAACACGTTTGATAGGACCGCCTAATAATCACTAAAAGTATAATGATTCAAAGTACTAGAACACTTAATAAAATCCCAATCTAGTTACTTTAGGAAAAATGTGAATTGGTGCTAACCCATGAAATTGCACATTGCACTTTATGAAACATTGGTGGAGCGTGTGTGGTTTACCGACACGCCAATTGGGGTTCATAAAGAGTTGCAATGAGTTTCCCGGGTGTTGTCATTGTTGATGGAGCGTGTGTGGTTTACCGGCACATCAATTTGAGATGACAACTGACCCCGAGAGTACCAAGCTAATTTGCATGGTTATTCACACCCGGTTTGTGATCCTCGGTATCCCAGTCACAAACAGTGGGGCACATCCGAGATTAAAACATGCTATTGAACAGTTCAATAAATCTCAAAGAATCTGCGAATTCCATTTTAATAAGATTATCTTTCCGCGGTGGAATTGGCTGAATCGTCATTCGCCTACCTTATAAAATTTACAATATTGATTACGGCATCCCTCTTCGAGATTGTAAATTGTTATTGTAGGATCCTAGCCTTATAATTAATATTGGGTTATTATAAGGATTATTATTAATATCTAATTAAAACTATCTTCTTTTATAGATGTCTTCTGCTGATCAAACCGCCCCCCAATCAAACTCCAATGTTACCTCTATCTTGTCATTATGCTCCAAAGTTACGTTGGACGGTACCAACTATAATGACTGGATTCGTAACATCAAGATGGCTCTAAGGTTTGAACATAAAGAGTATGTTCTGGAAACCGAGCTAGTTGAAATTGACCCTGATAATGCTACTCCCGAAGAAATTGCTCAATACTCTAAACATTCTGATGATGCAACCAAAGTGGCTTGCATCATGATAGCCACAATGAACCCGGAATTGCAAAGAATATATGAAGACTACTGGCCTTATGAAATGCACAAAGAGATGGCGGAAAAGTTCCGCAAGCAGGAGCGCATAGAAAGGCGCGAGGTAGTCAAAGCTTTCACCAATGCGATGCCAAAGGATGGAGAGTCTATGTGTAACCACGTGCAGAGGATGCAAGGATACGTGGAAAGGCTTAGGAAGCTTGAGATGCCAGTTCACGAGGATTTAGCTGTAGACATAGTGCTAAATTCTCTGCCTAGTTCATATGACCAGTTCACGCTGGCGTATCATCTGAACAATTCTCAGGCCACGTTGGCCGAACTGCATCGCATGCTCCGCACCGTTGATGACGGAATGAAGGGTAAGAGTGTACCCACAGCTAATGAAGTCGTCCTGGCCATTACTGGTAGAAGGGGAAAGAAGAGAAAGGGCCCTCATAAGCAAAATTGGAGGGAAAAAGTCCATGTTGGGTCTTCCAGCAGTGGGACAAAACCCAAGACTTCTGGCATTCCTCACAATGCCAATCCCAAGGAGGCAGAGTGCTTCTATTGCAAAGCTCGGGGACATTGGAAGAGAAGCTGCCCCACATATCTGCAAGATTTGAAGGATGGCAAAGTCAAGTCGTCTTCAGCAGGTATTTACACTATCTTTAAAAACTCACCATCTTCCAGTTCTTGGGTCCTAGATACAGGATGTGGTTTTCACATTTGTTCTGATTTACAGGGCCTAAGGGAAAGCAGGGAGGTGGAGCACGGTAGACTCAACCTGATCATGGGGAATAGGAGATCGTCGCCTGTGACCAAGATCGGGACTTATAGTTTAGTGCTCAGTAGTGGTGTTTGTTTAAAACTTTTAAATTGTTGCTATTCGCCAGAAATGGCAAGGAATATTATTTCATTTCATGCATTGTTTAAACAAGGTTTACAGTTTTCGTTTGATAATAGTAATGGTTCTATTTCTGTTTTTCAAAATGGCAATTCTGTATTTACTGCTTTACCTTGTGATGGTGTGTATGAAACTGTGCAATGTGTAGACAATTTAGGTCATAGTGTAAACTTTATTGATTCTTCTAGTGGTGTAGAAAAGGCGTGCTTGTGGCACTGTCGTCTTGGGCACATTAACAAGAAACGCATCGCCCAACTCCAAAAGGATGGAGTGTTGGAATCATTCGACCTCAAATCGGATGATGTATGCGAATCTTGTCTTTTGGGCAAGATGACAAAATCACCTTTCAAGGGTTCCTTTGAAAGAGGTGAAGGTCTTTTGGACATCATACACACAGATGTCTGTGGTCCCTTCAGATCTACCACAAAAGACGGCACACGGTTCTACGTGACCTTCACTGACGATTTTAGTAGATACGGATATATCTACTTAATCAAACACAAGTCAGACACCTTTGAAAAGTTCAAAGAGTTCAAAAATGAAGTTGAGAATCAATTGGGCAGGAAGATAAAGATGCTCAGGTCCGACAGAGGCGGAGAGTATCTTAGTATCGAGTTCCTAGACTATCTGAAGGAATGTGGAATAGTTTCACAGTTATCGCCTCCTCGGACACCACAGTTGAACGGTGTTGCCGAGAGACGTAACCGAACCTTGTTAGACATGGTTCGTTCCATGATGAGTCGAGCTTCACTTCCCATTCACTTCTGGGGGTATGCCTTAGAGACTGCCGCCCACATCCTCAATCTTGTCCCTACTAAGAAGGTTGCTAAGACACCTCATGAGATGTGGACGGGGAAAGTTCCCTCGTTAGCACATATCAAAGTATGGGGTTGTGAGGCTTTCGTTAGACGAGAGACTCACGATAAACTCGCAGAGAGAAGCGAGAAATGTTTTTTCATTGGATATCCCAAACAGTCCTTTGGATACCGGTTCTACAGACCAAGCGAGGACGTGGTCTTTGTAGCGAGACGAGGATTCTTTCGAGAGAGAGAACTCATATTCAAAGAGGACAGTGGGAGTACCATTGACCTTGAAGAAATTCAAGAGTTACCCGACAATGCAAACCTTAGGAGAAGCTAGCAACCAACAAGAGGAAGAAGTTCCTGTTGGTCCAACTGACACATCCTTACCTCTTAGACGCTCTAGTAGAGTTAGCATGCCACCCGAGTTTTATGGATTCCATATAACTACGGATGGAGATACGTTTGTCAGTGATAGGACACTGATAAATTTGGATGAACCTGCTAACTACCGGGAAGCGGTGGCGGGCCCTGAGTCTGCCAAGTGGAAAGAGGCAATGGACAGCGAGATCAAGTCCATGTATGACAATCAAGTTTGGAACTTGGTTGACAATGTACCGGGTCGAAAGACAGTCGGGTGCAAGTGGATCTTCAAGAAGAAGATCGACATGGACGGAAAGGTACACACTTTCAAAGCAAGACTGGTTGCGAAGGGCTTTACTCAAACCCCAGGGATTGACTATGATGAGACCTTCTCACCAGTGGCTAAGATAAAGTCAATTAGGATTATGCTGGCCATAGTTGCATTTCATGATTATGAAATTTGGCAGATGGACGTCAAAACCGCTTTACTTAATGGGAAGTTGACTGAGGATGTTTACATGAATCAACCAGAGGGTTTTGTTGATGCGAAGTATCCTGACAAAGTGTGTAAGCTTGAGAAATCCATCTATGGATTAAAACAAGCTTCTCGCAGCTGGAATCTTTGTTTCCACGAGAAAGTCAAAGAATTTGGTTTCTCTAGGAGCGAGGATGAGTCTTACGTATATGTCAAAGCTAGTGGGAGTATAGTCACTTTCCTGGTGCTGTATGTAGATGACATACTGCTCATGGAAAACGACGTTCCGACCTTGCAAGATGTCAAGTCTTGGCTCGGGAAGTGTTTTGCCATGAAAAACCTAGGAGAGGCAGCCTATATTCTCGGGATAAGAATATTGAGAGATAGGAAGAAAAGACTAATTGGACTTAGTCAGAGTACATATTTGGACAAGGTACTGAAAAGATTTAGTATGGAAAATTCCAAGAAGGGAGAGCTACCAATGCAAAGTAATGCTAAGCTGAGTAAGACTCAGAGTCCAATTACAGACGAGGAAATTGCGGACATGAGTCGGGTACCTTACGCATCGGCTGTGGGGTCAATCATGTACGCCATGATGTGTACTCGTCCCGACGTGGCCTTTGCCTTGAGCATGGTCAGTCGATACCAGGGAAACCCTGGTAGGGCACATTGGACAGCGGTCAAAAACATACTCAAGTATCTGCGCAAGACGAAGAACTTTGTCTTAGTCCTTGGTGGCAGTGATACCCTGAGAGTTGACGGGTATACTGATGCCAGCTTTCAGACAGATAGAGACAATGGTCGGTCTCAGTCGGGCTGGGTATTCCTATTGAATGGGGGAGCAGTGACTTGGAAAAGTTCCAAGCAAGAGACGGTGGCTGATTCAACATGTGAATCAGAGTACATCGCAGCGAGTGAAGCGGCAAAGGAAGCGGCTTGGCTGAAGAACTTCATCGGTGACCTTGGAGTAGTCCCGAGTATTCAGGAGCCCATGGAACTGTTCTGCGATAATGAAGGAGCGGTTGCTTTGACAAAGGAACCGAGAGATCATGGAAAGTCCAGACACATCGACAGAAAGTACCACTACATAAGACATAGGATAGAAGAAGGTCACCTCATAGTAAAGAGGGTATCATCAGAAGATAATCCTGCAGATCCCTTGACAAAGGCTCTGAGTAGGGTTAAGCACTATCAGCATGCACGACGCATAAGATTAACAGATGATATTAGTTTTTGTAATTAGATAGGATTTGAAACTTGTAGCAATATAAATGTAATTAACTTTGGTGAATTAATAATAAGTTTTGTTGATGAGTATTTGATACTACCATTTGTTGATTGTTTATTATTGTGTTTCAATTTTGCATGTTTACTTCCTGAGTAATTTAATTATTATTCGAATATCCACAGTCGCTCATACTTTTAGGAAGTAAGTATGAATGAAGACTGTCATGAATTGTTTTGTAGATTTTCTAATGAGTTAGACATAGCAATAAGATTGCTACAATATTCATGAGTACTTAGAAAATAGGGATTTGAGTATTGGATAAACCCACGCTCAACAGATTGCTTCATGGATTTCATCATAAGCAATGTTGAGACGATAATATCTTTTGATCTTTAAGTATAGACATATGAGTTATGTTTTACCAAGCGGTTGTTCATTGACAATGCGAAAACGCATCGGTAACACGATGTTATAAAACGTGTTGTTGTGAATGATTTGACTAGTAAAAGACATAAGTATATGAGTCAAAACTTATTCGTCCCTTGACCCTGTCGGGAAAACAGATATCTGTAGGCCTCTCGATGATTTTGAAGTTGACTGAAAGGGTTGGCCAACCAGGACTAAATTGACATGCTCAAATTAGTAGTCTTAAAGTCATATGCAAATCAGAAATCGAGAAACAGTGAATCAGACAAGGATTGATCTTAATCTATGTCCTGAGTCTGAAAAATATCTTGTTGGACGGAGGATCATCTGATCACTTATTTTTGGACAGAACTGACTAGGTCAGAGTTCGGCATCGGTTTCTAGGAAGCTACAGTTGCTAAATTAATTAGAGGGTAAATTGGTAATTTTAGTCATTGACTTATCCAAGTGGGAGACTGTTGGATTAGGTGTCTAATCCATGACTAATAATTAGTATTTGTCTAATTAATAGTAGCATAGTCCATTTGGGTTGCCCTCATAGTTGGAGGATTGGCAGAAAGTCCGGTAGAGTAAAATGTTGATTTATTATGTGATTAATAAATAAATATAAATTAAATAAATAGTTTATTAATATATTTAAGTGATAATATATTAATTAGAAACTATAATAATTAATTAGAAATTTTTCTGGAATTAATTGGAATTAATTTGGCAGTTAAATTGATTAATTAAAGGTGCAGGGACTAAAACTGTAATTATTCAATAGTTGAGTAAGTGGTAGTGTGAGTGACCATGTGGTGGCCGAAAATATATATATAGATATATATATTTTCGAATATATATATATATATATATATATATATATATATATATATATATATATATATATATATATATATATATATATATATATATATATATATATATATATATATATATATATTTACAGATAAATATGGTTTGAATGATTAAAATAATAGTTTATCTTAATTCGAATTCAAAAAGGTTTATCTGTAACGATTATCTGATCACCACATGGAGCCTATAAATAGGGAGGCTCTTTCTAACCCTAAGGACCACGTTTTTTTACTCTCTTTCTCTCAAGAATTTCGGCCAAGAGCTCCTGCTAGGGTGTGACTGCATTTGAGGCAAGAGACTTCTGTTGCTTTGCTTCCAAGATTCACTTAAAGGTTGGTTTTCTTGATCTTTCTTTTAGTTTATCTTTTTCTGGCCTTCTAGGAATTGTTATATGTTTAATTAGAAGAAAAACTTAGATCTTTATAGGTTACATGTGAACTTAGGATTTTTAGTTCATAGTTGCAGAAAACCTTTCATTTCCTTCGCCGGAGATAATACTCGGAGCTCGTATCTTCAATCGGCCAAACACGAATCCATGGACATCCCTCGGGAAAGCGTCGTACTAGCTTGACAGACAAGGAACGGAACTTCCTGTAGTGAACGGGCGAATCCATTGGCTGAATCAACCTGGTCAGATCGCCGGAGTTCTAGGTCGAGTGATCATCTCTTTTGACCTAAAAGACGAACAGTTCAAAGTGATGATGAAACCTGTTACAGTCATCCGGAGCAATTACCACTCACATTCATCCATTAAAAATTCAACATTCATCAATCGTCGACACACACCTTTGACAAAGCTACACGCAATCACCTCAAGAAAGATGGTAAATTCATTAAAAACGGTAACGATGATCATCATTCATTTGGGGTAAACATGGGAAGAACAAAAAGAAGAACATCAACGTGAATAAAAATGAAAAGGATAACAGTAAGAACAGCGTTGATAAGCGATTCAAAACCCTCCCACCGTTGGAATCTTTACCGAGAAATGAAACCGTCGGCGGCTATATCTTCGTCTGCAACAATGACACCATGCAAGAGAACCTCAAAAGGCAGCTTTTCGGTACATTTCTTGCTTAAATCGATTTAGGGAGATCTCGATTTAGGGATCGTATTCCATACACACGCACACACAGAAATCAGATGAACACATACACACAGAAATCAGATTCCACACACATACACAAGTCGGTTCCAGATTCAAAATTCTTCAGAATGTGCGTAGATTGTAGCAAAGAAAAATGAAGAACGAGAGTAAATTACAGTTTTGTTGAAGCAATTCTTGCGATTTTGGTTCTGAATGGTGTTGAAATCCCGCCTCCACCGTCATCAGGAAAAGCACACCACCGCCACCGCTTCCTCCACGTGGCGCTAAAGCTCCGCCTTGACCTCTGTTGGTCCACGCCCGCCTCCTCCCGGCGGCGCTAGACGACCTCTGTTGACCTCTGTTGGTCCACGCCCGCCGCCTCCTGCGCTAAAGCTCTACCTCGACCACCTGGTGGTTTAGGTTTAAAGCTGCACGTCCTCCATCTGGACCAGGTCATCCCGACGGCAACGATTCAAATGCTAGATCAAAGTCGTTCTTCTGGATTAAGGTTTCGCATCAAATTAGGGCATAAGATGATAAATGGGGGGAGATGGAGGAGAGAGAGTGAGAGTGACGGAGAGATATGGGAAACGTGATAAATGGGGTGGGGAGTAGCGAAGGTTCGTGGTGGCGACAGTAGTTTCGGCGAAGGGGGAAGGGTATGAGCTAAGACGATGGCGGAGGTTCGCGGTAACGACAGTAGTTCCGGCGAAGCTGATGAGTTGAAATTCACAGACAACGTCCTCGATTCTTCAAGTTTCAGTCAACATTTCTTGCATTCTTCTTCTGTTGCTTGAGTCACATTTGCAAACATGTCAATGGGTACTTCACCAGACTCGATCTTCAATCGCCGCTCCAAGTTTTTTGTTTATTTTTTTTATTTTGGACACCACAGGGACCATCAGCGTGAGATTTCAAAATGATGACCAAATGTGCAATTTCAAGACAACCACAGGGACGAAAATTGTAATTTACTCTAAATTATTTTCACATTAGTTAATGTTTTGAAAAACTTTTGGATATATAATTTTCTTATTAGTTAATGTTTTGAAAAACTTATTTAATGATATAACAAAATAAGTTATTTTATACCTAATCATCGATTTTATTTTATAATAATTTATTTGTCACATCATATTTCCATTAACTCTATCATAAAAACAAATCTTCTTCAATCATAAATCCTTCTAAAAGAATTTCTTTTTTGAAATTAACTAATTTACTTTCATATTTGTATAATGTTTTATAGTAAAACCCCGCATCTAGTTTGTTAATCTTTTAAGCATATATATAATATTTTTAGGTTTATAAATACTTAACAGCAATATTAAATAAAACCAATATATACAATACATGAAACTAAAATAAGTGCTATTTGATCTAAAATCCATATTTCGTTTTTATCTCATCATATATAATTAAAAAATAAAAAACAATAAAAATATTAGATGATCATTATAAATAAATATTTGATATTGGAGATTAAAATAAAAAAAATAATTAATCAATATAAGTTAAAGGTTAAGGCTAAAGGGAGTGGATGCCTACGAAACCATCGCCATCGCCTGCCACGTAAGATGCGTACGAAATTCATTTATAATGCCTTTATTGTGGAGCGGATGCCTATGAAACCTTTTTTTTCTTTTTAATTTTTTTAAATTGTCACATTTAATTTTAAAATAAACAAAACTAAAATTAAAAATTTCATTTCAAATAAAAAGTTAATATTCGATGACATAAAAAAACGACAAATACAACTTCAAATTTTGAAACCTACAAATTTAAAAAAACGTCACACGAAACAGATAATTTTAAACCTACGAATTTTACAAAACGACACATCCAACGCAAACCCGCTTCACTTCCATCCTACAAATTATATTTTTCCTTAATATTTCGCTTCACTTCCATCGCCGCTTCATACATGTCACCCGACAAATGGCTAACATCGGCAAAAAGCAATTTCATGTCGGACCGGCGCTCTTTATCCGCATTCACAACCTTCGAGTATTCGATGTGTTCTTGCAAAGTAGTATGCAAACCTGAGAACTCCGTCCTAATTTGTTGAATCTCGTCGGATCCACATGTAACCGACGAGTGTGAGGATGCCGCTTTTTCCTTTCCTTTCCGCTTCATGGCATCTCCACGACTCCACCCGTCAGACGACTTGGTCGTTCGACCTCAAGTATGTCGCCGTTATCATCGTTGAGATCTACTCCTATATGCGTGTCGGATGTATCGTGATACGACCCGCTTTCGTCGGTTTTGCTTCATTTGTTCGTTTTCTTATTACCGCCCTTCCATTTTTCTTTATCTTTCACAATGTTCCAAACGTGCAAATATTTGAACGGTTTCATCATATCATTTTGGAACACGTAGCTAGCACGTTCCAAAATCGTCACGTCACTAGCCCCGCTAGCCCATTACGCCTTCAAGTTTACGACGATCTCGTTGAACTGCAACACCTCCTTGTTCATATTCGCCCATTTGGTGGTGCATTGGTCTTGAGTTCGGTAGTCATCTCCTAGGTCAATGCCGAGTCGAAAGCGGTTGGTGACGCGAAACGAAACTTGTCGCGCCCTTGGTCTTTACTGGTGGATACGTCCTCCGATATGTCGAGCCACGACCGTGCCAACTCCACCTCTTCCTCGAGAGTCCATAACTTGTTCTTCGCCCTCCCTTTGGGTTTCTCGACCGGTGCTTTTTCCTTCCCTTTTCCCCTTTTTTTCCGTTGGAGCGGCATCTCCTCTTGTTCGCTTTCCGCTTCCTCGATGGATATGGGCGCGTTTGGGGTTTGTGGAGTTTGTAGAGATGGCATTTGGTATTGAGGGTTGAATTGTGGAAATGGGGTAAAATTGTGTTGCATCATTTGCGGATTGAATTGTGGAAATGGTTGTTGTGAGGGCATCGGGAATTGGTTGTACATCGTAAACGGATTTTGCGTTTCAAATTGCGGTCGGTATGGTGGTGGGGATGACGGATCGAACTCAAAGAAATTTGGGTTTTGATTGTTGGGGTTTTGAGCCATGTTGATGAAAGTGTAAAAGATGTAAAACTTTTGGTTGTGGTTTGGTAAAATGTGTTTAAAATGGTTAGATTGGTATATATATATATATATATATATATATATATATATATATATATATATATATATATATATATATATATATATATGTGTGTGTGTGTGTGTGTGTGTGTGTGTGTGTGTGTGTGTGTGTGTGTGTGTGTGTGTGTGTGTGTGTTTAGGTAAAAGTTTAAATGTAATTTTTTTTATTTGAATGCCAACGTCCATATTCCAACGTACATATTCCTCTCCAACGTTCGAAATTTCAGCTGCATCGACATGCCGCCCAACAATGCCGCTAACACGGTATGGTCAATGCCGACGGCATTGATTGCCAGCTCGGATACCGGTGGCATCACCCTCCTCGTTCCGTATAGTCTAAATATAATAATAGAGGTAAAATAGAATATAATAAAGAGGGTTAATTGTGCAAAATATTAAACTAAAAAAATACATTTAATAGAATAAAAATGGTTGATATTATGGACTCAAAAATCAATTGACTGTAATGATAAAAATCTTTTTTATAGTTGATTTTTAATATTTGACTTCTCAAAAAATGTTATTATAAGATAAAATCTAAATAATTGGATGATACTTTGACCCAACACTCTTTGATTATGACAATTATCTTTTAGACTTCTCATTTTCAAAATTTTGTTTGTTTTTCATCTTATTACAACAAGATAAATAAAAAAATTCCACTCTTATTACAATCCTAAAAGGAATGAAACAAAAGAGTTTATCTCTTCCTATCTCCCCTCTAGAAAATTGGCCAGTTTCATCTTTTCACATAAATAAATGATGTGTATCAGCGGACAGCCACATTTCTCTATGCACGAGTGACGAGACAATTTTGTTGACATAAATGGATCGGCTAACCGTTCACGATAATCATCACCTTCACAAAGTACATTTACGATCCAGATGAGATAAAACATGCAACTTTTTTCCAGCTACAGCCCCCCATAATTAAATTTGATTATTAAATGCAGTTTACTGTTTCTTATAATTAACCCGTGTTTTACTAGTGATTTGTTGCCTTTTTTGGTTCATGAATTTAACAAGTCAAATTCCTTGTACACAATATTGCGTAGTAGCAGGCTTGCGGGTAGTCACCAATCCAAGTCCTGCAACGGTAGCAGTGCCAAATCTTGTGCACAACAACAATAAGGTCAAGTATAAGAAATAGCAACGTAGTACTTCATAGAAAACACTCAGACCTCCATTAGAGCTCATTAATCAGTTTAGTTATTCTCTATTTGCTTTACATCCGGCTTCAGGGTCAACTATTACTTGGCTTTTACATAAAACTTAAAAAGTTATCAATTATACCGGAGCAAATTTTTTTGTTCTTGTATTTAGATAAAATCTAAACAGTCGTATGGTAGCTACTCCTTGAATACTTAATTATGAAACAACGACACTTGAACAAAATGCAGACAATTTTCACACTCTATTTTTTTAGTACAAAAAGACAAATGAAAATTAACATAATCTTATTGTTGAAAAATAAAAATACAAGTTTTTCTCTTCTCATCTTCTCTCTCTAGAATTTTGACATGTATCATCTTGCTAATAGAAACATATTTAAAAAATCTACTACATTTCCACCTTTCAACAACCAAAATTCCACATTTATCTAACTTGATTAAAAGTCAGAAACTCAAAACACTTCTACTGTATAGTTCTTTTGAAAACAGAAAGAGCAATAATTAGAGATTCAAAAGAAAACTGAGGATTCAAAACACTCATTAGTGATGCCAGAGACAGTAAAAAGTTAAGAGAGATGCATCCCAGGAAGATGAAATTAAGAATTGAGATCAGTGCATGATCACTTAGACTCAAAACTCTACTTTAATACAGTTCTGAACAGATTGACAAAGAAAAGTCTGATATAATAAATGTAGAAGGCCAAAACAGGTCAAAAAACAAACATAAAGCAAAATCGACTGTGTTGCACTCAGTCTTCCTCTTCTCCCTCATTTTCAGCAATGTTGAAGTAACGTAGCTCATACACATTACGGTCTTTGTTGGAAGCAATCACTCGAAGCCAATCCCTCACATTGTGTTTCTTCAAGTATTTCTTCGTTAGGTATTTCAGATACCTAGAAACAATGCAAAAAAGATAAACAAACTAACCATCAACACTATTTTCTTCTAACAATCATGCATCAAGTTAAAACTACCAGGAGAAATCAACAACCAACAAATAAACAAGACGTGAAATAGCCCAGCCGACTTGAACGAAAGAACGATCACTCAAATTTGCCCTTACAACGGTATTTACAAGTGTATTATCAAAATTTAGGAGTTCCTCAAAAGAGTTAACCTGAGAATCCGAACCAGTAGAGTGTTTTTAGGAATAATATTATCCAATCCAACTAAGCAGATCAACAAATGGAACTTAGTGTTGAAACGAGTAACTAAAATTAGTGTCAATGTGCCAATTAGCAAAGGAAATTATGCAAATCTACATATACGAACTATAGTTTTAGGGAGATTCGGTAATGCACCTTTTAGAGAAGTTGCTATCGGAGGTGACGGATATCTTGTTCTTTTCGCGTGAAATGGTAACAGAGTCTCCGAGGTTACCAGCCTTGCCGCCAACCTTGATTCTCTCCTGAAGAAACTTCTCGAGTGATGCAATCTCCATAATCTTATCCTCAACAGGTTTCCCGCAATCAATCACGAAAGTCGATGTCTTCTTCTTTCCACCCTTGGCTCCCGCACCTCCTGCTCCACGGCTCATCTTGCTCCTGCTCCAAAGAACAATCATTCAGAATACGCCATTAACGCCTTCAGATTCGAAACCAATCAGACATGACGATCGAAAAATAAAATCGATGCGCTTACCTCTAGATTCGAAGACGGCGAACTGCAACTAGAATGCGATGAGTAGGTAGAAGGCGAAAATAGGTCTTTTAGGGTTTTATATTAGGTTATTTAGCCAGTTGGGTCGAGCCCGGTTGGTACTTGGGTACTTTTAAATTATCCGGTCCAGATTTGGCAGTGAAAAATCTGCCTACATTATTATGGACTGGGCCACGAATGTTAGTCTTGGTCCTCTTGGAGGTTATCGGCCATCGTTTTGATTTCTTTTAAGACTGAGCCAGTAGATCAAGGTTGTTAAAGATGGAATGTGACTTTTTTTAATATTGAGTAGATCAAGGTTGTTAAATATGTAATTCTATGTAGGATTTTTCCGGGTTTGCAATAGGGATGTAACCGGTTCCGGAACCGGAATAACCAGTAACCGAATACGCAATAAATTGAGGACCGGAACTGAACCGAACTCCCCCTATTCGGTTCTAACCGGTTCCGGTTCGGTTCCGATTTTGGTTCGGTTTTTAGTCTAAATGCTTGTCCTTGGTCTTGGAACTGGACCGGAACCGGAATAACCGGTAACCGAATAAGCAATAAATCAAGGACCGGAACCGGACCGAATTTCCCTTATCCGGTTCAAAGCGGTTCTGGTTCCGGTTCGGTTTTTCGGTCCAAACGCTCACCCCTAGTTTGCAAGATCATAACTGATATGCTAAAATCCTACCAAGAATGACATAGTTATATGTTTAAACATACAAAATATATCTACATTAGTCACTTTAAGTTATAAAATTTTTAACAAATTTGTCATAACACAAATACTATTTAATCTAGTCTAATATAGCAAACGATGCATCCATATAATTGTCCCTTTTTAAATCCAAAATATTTCCTAACACTCGTACATACACTTAAAAGAAAGCATGGCATATAAAACCAAAAAGTGAAACTATCATTGTCAAACTTAAAATTATGGAATAAATGAATAGCTATTGCAATTGATCTCTCATATCTCTTTCAAGAAATTCAGCATCTCCATCCCCATCATGGGCTTGCGACAACCATAAAAAATGGTTCATCCACTCTCTATTTATATCATAACTAGAGGATTCCTCTTTGGTAATTTACTCATCATCAGAACTAACATCATCAAGATCTAATGTTTTCGAGTCCATCATGCTCTTTTCCTTTCTATTCCTCTTTTATATGTAGCTTCAGGTTGTACATATACAACATAATAAATAAATAATTTAAATTTTAGATAATAATAAAAGTAGCATTAAAACAATAATGTTATTAATGGTAAGTTATCATCTCGAAGACACTCTAATTCTTCTCACGATTAGATGAGAAACATATCAAGCTCAAAATTCTCATGAAAAATCTATCAACTCAATTGTATCAACTCCATATGAATCCCAAAAATTAATCAATTTTTTTTCATTGTTAGCATTGCTACATTAAGACTAAATAACTCTCTTACATTAGTTAACTGATCAAATGGACGATCAACCGTCTTTACTAGGTTGTCATCACCACACATTCTTTCAAGGTATGCGTATAGTCCACCTTTGATCCAGCCTACATAGAGTGTCATATTTAGTTGATTATACCATTTTTCGTCGATAATCTCATAAATTGGCTCGTACCTAAAAATATATACAAACAATCAATATGAGATGATAATATTAAATTAATCCCTAAAAATATAAGCAACAAGCAACCAAAATACTGTTAAAAATATATACAAACAATCAATATAAGTTGGAGATTATTTTGTGTTGTAAATGTCACATTAAAAATATAATTGATGTTAAAAATAATGTTCATCGGATTTTGTAAATAAGATTTTGCAAATTGTATAAGTTATATATAATGCCTTTAAAACAAAATGTATACAATATATGATTTTATATAAGAGATTTGTATAGCTGTTGTACTTATATAGAAAATTAATGTCCCACAAAATACACCAACTCACATCCGAAAATACTATTAATACCAACAAACCTTCTAATATAATATAGTTTTTTTTACAGTCATATTTAATACATTAACTAGTTATAAGTAATTACTAAATCAAAAGTAATTACTAAATTATTTGACTCGCATTAGTCATTTTTAGTGTCAAGCTATCTCATTTGTCTTCAATAGGTAGTCAAAGTTCCATCCAGTAGAGATCTAGAATCTAAAATCTGACTTGTTCTTATCTTTTTATTGTCTTTCGGTTGTTGGCACTTAGACCTTTAATTTGTAATTCTTTTTTTTTTTTTTTTCTATTTTAACATCTTGCTAGTTCCTTAATATATATTCATTGCTCTAAATAAATGTAAAAGTTTAATTACTTGCCCAAACCACTTACTTTATTACACGATATGTGAGCGACGTCTCCTTATCTCCAGTTACAACAACTAGTGGTGATGTCTGCGCGTTGCAACGAATTTATTAATTCTTTCTTTTCAAATGAATAAACTATTACATAAAGTTATTTTCTGTAAAATGTAAGGTCATATGGAGCATTTATGTATTTTTAATTTTATACAATGACAATTTCTACAATTTTGTTTTACACTATTACTAAGAGACATTTTTGCAAATATCCCAAGTTGGAAAATAAAATTGTTATTTATGTATTTTTATGAAAAATAATAACCATTTTTGTAAAAATTTTATTTGGAAATGACTATTTCTATAATTTTGTGAAACACGAGGACCATTGTTGTAATTTGCTGTTAGCATAGATACCATTTAAGTGAAAATTTATGCATAAAGACATTTTCTAAAAGTTAAAGGGATCATTGTTGTAATTTTCTACATTCAGACTATTTTGTATTTTTTTATTACTATAGGGTACATTTCTGTAAAAAAAATTTTTATAGTAATCGTTTCTGTAAAATTGTTATTAGGTAAGGACTATTTTAGTAATTTTGAGAAACATAGGGGCTATTCTGTAATTTTTCTATTAACACAAGGACCATTTCAGTAAAAAAGTTATGCATGAGGACCTTTTCTAAAATTTGAAGGGACCATTGTTGTAATTTTTTATACGGAGACCATTTCGTAATTTTTCTATTAATAAATGAATATTTTTATAAGTTATAGGAACTATTTTTGTTAAAAAAAATTAAAACAATGATTATTATTGTAAATTGACGGACAAATGTAAGGTATATATAATTTCAAAGAACCTTAATAGATCGTACATATGAAATTTACTGATTAACATAATTTGGGTTTGATATTTTGAATGTACAAGATATAGGACTGATAGTGTCTTTTAGCTCATACCTCCAGGACTATTCTTATATCTTACTCCAACTTAAAGCCTTAAATTATGAAAAAAAATACAGGGCATGGGCCTCTCCTACACGATACCTCCCTCCCTTTACCTCATCTCAGAACATAAATAAAAAGATAATAATATATAATCAGTCTCTCTCTCTTACGTGGCATTTGATCATAAAGACTTTCTAGAAGAACACACTCATCCATAAAGAGAGAATAGGGAACCATCTCCCGTCAATACCTCGTTCAACAACATCCCCCACCACCATCACCACACCTACAAAACACACACTTCTCAAAACTTTTCTCTTCTTAAAATCTTATATTCCTGAAGAAGAATCATCAATGGAGGTCGAATACCAAGAGGTTTGCTTTCTTTTTCCCATATACATTCATCTTGACATGCTTATTTTTCCATTAACATTAAATCTTTTAGTAAAGGGTTTCATAAACTTAACATAAAAATTAAATATTTGCTAAAAGGTTCAACGAATTTGCCATCAAAAACTTAATCTTACTAATGGGCCTCTTTAACTTGCCATATATGGGTTTCAAAATTTGGAAAGAAAAACGAAGGTTTTGAATAATGAGTTTCATAAGTTGGACATGAAGATCAATTTTTTTTTTTCCAGAAATGCTTTTAATAAACTTAGCATGAAAATCATATATTTACTAATGGGTTCTATAAACTTGCCAAGAAATTGAATGTTAGTAATGGGTGTCATAATTTTCCATAAAATTGATTATGTGCGATTTGTTTAGATGATCAAGTCTTCATCCCTGAGATTGATGGGTTTTACAATTTTTCAATCACAAAATGGACATTTACCGATGGATTTAATGAATTTGAGTGGAATTTCAGGAGTACATAAGGAATTCAAGAGGAGTGCAGCTCTTTACATGTAGATGGCTTCCTCTTTCTTCCCCCAAAGCCCTTGTGTTCCTCTGCCATGGTTCTCTCTCTCTCTCTCTCTCTCTCTCTCTCTCATATATATATATATATATATATATATATATATATATATATATATATATATATATATATATATATTCGTGAGAATTTAAGAACTAATTTACAACCAATTTCTTAGACCATCTCAATATTTTTTATTCTATTTTTGAAGTAAAAAATGGTGTAAAAAGTGGGTAATCTCCGACCCACATCTATTTTCTACATTATTTTTACTTTAAAATGTATTTTTCTAAAATATTTTTTTCCGTCATTTACAAAAATTATCAAAATATCTCATTGTATATATTATACGTAAACTTTAATATGAGTTCGATGTGTAAATATTCAAATTTGATAATTATAATTATTTAATATCATTAATGTATGACATGATTATAAATATTTGTTATTATATTTATGTCTGTATATATTAAACACACATACCTTGTGGGGACCCACTTCCATACTCAATAATATAGTTGTGTATGATTTTATAATATGATATATATATATATATATATATATATATATATATATATATATATATATATATATATATATATATTATATATATATATATATATATATATATATATATATATATATATATATATATATATATATATATATATATATATATATATATATAAAATGTGTTTTATACTAAATTGTTATACTAATGCATATTTTTGTCTAAATTCCTGGGTTGCTGAATATGCTAGTGACATAAAACAGAACACCGTGTAATCTTTAGTTTGAGGAGTTACCAATATAAGATTAATGAAACTTTTAAGGTTCATTTTGCAGGTTATGGCATGGAATGTAGCGACTTCATGAAAGGTACTTTTTGAACTACAATTTCTAAACATTTTTATCAAATATAACAGTTTAAATGAAACGTATCAAACGACTACACATACGACTCTTTTTGGTATCGTAACCGTCTATTATAGTCTTTATAGAGTCCCTTTTTCACGTGATCATGCAAAGACTTTATTACAATCATTAAGTTGTATTACTGTAAGAATTCTAATGCTTGTCATGTGTCTGAAAATGTTGACATTTTTTCTATTTTGACTTGTTTTTCAAACATCAATTAGCACTTTTGTTGTTTTTATTGATTTTTTCTGGACCCAAAGATAATATATTAATTTTGAAATTATGATCGTTTACTTGTGAAAAAATAATGGTGCATGATTGGGATGGGATATAAAAGTGATGGTTTTAGTATTAAACCAATGATGTGTGTTATTTATTAAAAAAAACATGGCTTTATAATGCTCAAATTTTGTTTTAACGATAGTTTCCGATTAATGATTAGATTTCTAAAAAATGGTGACATATTTGGTATATCATAGAATAAAAATATTTACATTAATTTTGAAATTTTAATCAATTAGTTGGAGGCAATCTGATTTAGTTAGAAACCAGCAAGTTGGGTATTCTTTATAGGAAATAATATAACTTTAGCGTTAATATCCATATTGGAATAAAACCTTGAAATTTTTATTTTTTAATTTTTTTGTAATTTTCACAAATATCATCATTTTCGACTGCAAAATCACCATTTACTGCGAAATTTTGTATTGTTCTCACTAATAAATACATTAAAAAACTTATATATATATATATATATATATATATATATATATATATATATATATATATATATATATATATATATATATATATATATATATATATATATATATATATATATATATATATATATATATATGTGTGTGTGTGTGTGTGTGTGTTTTTTTTTTACTGAAAGAGATGTGTCTTTGTGTGAAGGAGTGTGAGGTTGAGATATGTTTTCAGAAAAAAATTGGGATTAAAATCTAAAACGATGAAAAACCTAAAATGTCTTGAATAATGAGACTATTTCGTAGTGCCAAATTGTTGATATTTTTTAGAGAAATAAAAAGCTATTTTGTGAAAAGGCTTCCCAATATGATTATTTTTGACAATTTCTATAACTTTATTTGAGTATACTATAATAAAAATATAAATAAAAATTAAATGTTTAGGATACTTTATATTATTTATATAAAAGAATTGATGATTTTATCATCAAAACAATAATTCGTGTACTCTTTATATAGAATAGAATTACTTTTTTTAATATAACTTAAAAACGAAAATCTAACTAACAATTAAGTGTGTAGGATACTTTATATTATTTATAGAAAAGAATTGATGAGCCATAAAAGTAATATTACATGTATTCTTTTGAAAAATAATATAACTTTTTATCTAATGTATAATTTAATGAGGTTTTGATTAGTAAGTAAATTCTAAACTTCTTTTTAGTAAAAATAAGGGTTTATTTCATAAAAAAATGTTATATTTTTTAGTTTTTTAATTTAAACCTAAAACTTTATATATATTTTTCTAAAAAAAAGACTTAAATTTTGAATAAAATTTTTAATTTAGCCAATTACTTGATTTTGTAGGTTATATATATATATATATATATATATATATATATATATATATATATATATATATATATATATATATATATATATATATATATATATATATATATATATATATATATATATATATATATATATATAGAAAAGACCCTAATTTCTTTTCTTTTCTTCGAAAAGACCCTAATTTTTTTTTTCAGAAAACTTTTTAATTAACCGGTTTACCCGATCAAGGATTTATCCACAAGTTAAATGGTTTTTCAGGGACTCACAAAGAAAAAGATTTTTCTTCGTTTTTGTAATTGACATAACTTTTATATACGATGTCTAAATTCTACAAACTTTATATTTTCGTAAAGGTCGTATAATACTACAACTTTGTTTTACTGACTTTAATTTGAATATGTTTAAATCTGTCGCAATAGTCCCTTAAACATGAGCATAAATCTATTTAGATAACATTTTTTGTCATTTTCAAACCTTCATATCTTCTTCATTACAAATATAATTGATCTGAAACTTTTTTTCTAGGTATTATCTAGTTAATGATGACTTTTTCCCAATTCCTCATAAGTTTGGAGATATATTGTTATAAACATCGCATACCGCAATACTTCAATATTTAATGTATTTGAAAACCCATTTTTAAATGAACATATCTCTTGATATACACATCTATTTCACTTTATTCTTTTTTCCTATTTACTATTTTAAATATATACAACTTTTATTTAGAAAATTTTTTCTTAGTGGCTTTGGATCTTGACTTATTCATCTCCAAACATGGCCTCTTAATAACATTTATTTTCCATCAACATTATTGTCCATATGCCCAAGCATTTGTAGTAGGCATATTTGTGAAAAAAGATAAAAGAGAATCAACACAATTGGAGTTTAAATAAAGAAACTATATGCTTGTAAACATAGAATAAAAATTCAAGTAATGTTGATGGAAAATAAGTGGTATCAAGTGGTCATAAATGAATAAGTTAAGATCCGAAGCTACTAAAAAATTTCTAAATTAAAGTTGTGTATATTTCAAAGAGAACATAGGAAAAAGAATCATGTGAAACGGATATGTATGTAGCTATATCTCTCAAAATTTATAAGGAATTGAGAAAAAGTCATTATTATGAAAATTATAGTATTTGAAGTAATAAAATCATAGGAAAAATTTTAAGTCAATTGAAGTTATAATGAATGAGATATGAATGTTTGAAGAAAAAAGTTTCTAAAAAAGAAAATTACACTACAAAATCGGTTAAATGAGCTAAATTAAAAAGTTTCTCAGTTAGAGTTATAATGTAAGAGATATAAAGGTTCAAAAATGACAAAAAAAATTATCTAAATCGGTTTATGATCATTTTTAAGGAACTATAGCGAAAGATATGAACATATTCAAACAAAAGTCAGTAAAATAAACTTGTAGCATTACTTACGACCTTTATGGTGATATAAAGTTGGTAGAATTTGGACATCGTATATGAAAAGTATGCAACTTATAAAAACGAAGTAAAATCATTAATATTGTGAAAAATTTTCCGAAAAATCATTTAACTTGCGGATAAACGCCCAATCGGGTAAATAGGCTAAATTAAAAGGTTTTCTTCCTAACCATCCTCCTAATCATATGAAATGATGACAAGTGTATTAAAATATTATTTGTTTTATTGAATATAACATTTGTCATCATTTTACATGGTTAGGAGGATAGTTAGAAAGAAAAGTTAGGAGGATATAGAATTTCTCATAAAAATAATTAAAACGAATCAATAGGTAATAATGACTCGGTTTAAAGAGTACCAACAACCAAGTACATCCTAGCAAATGGGTACACCAACCATGCCGTTGTTACAATTAAAGAATTTTTTAATTAAAGAACTCCTTTAAAAGAAGGTACGTTAATAAATTAAGTTATTGCCGTAACCGGAAGATCTTGTCTCCCAAGAAGGCCAAGACTCCAACTTATGAGATAATTATTTGTAAGATTTTTGTTAATGAATTTGGTTTATCAAATACAATATTTGTTTGAATGATGACACAGTTGAATTCACCTTTTTGGTCAAGTTTTTAAATTTTTTTTTGTTACACTTGGATTTCTTACTTCTACGTATAACAGCCTTGTCCTTCTATGGTCCCTGTTGCTTTCACTAAAACGTTGAAAGTTTTGAAAATATTTCTCGGTTTATTATATGGTAGGATAATTGTCATTAACCTTTGATTTCACTAACAAAAATATCAACTCGTACCTGCTTGTTTATATAACAACAAAAGTAATCACTTTGCAAAAGTAAAATGCACACAATTGGAAGTACTTTAGCCAACAAGGTAACGACAAGTTATTTTAATTTCGTTTATGATCAAAATTTTATCTCTTTTACTTAAATAGCAATATCTTTTACAAATATTATTATAAATATGTTAATTGTATAGTATTGTATTGATTTGATTAACCAAGTGTAACGACTTTACTTAACAGTTTCAAGGTAACTTTTAACTGAATATGGGATAAAATATATACCATCTAAAATTAAAATCGGCTCAAGATACATTGTTGTTTTACATTTTTAACACTATTTATTATTTTTAAACAAATACTCGGATAACCCCAAGGGAGATAAATGGAGTTACGTATGGTTGGTTGAAGTAGGTCATCCAACAAGTAATGTAAGAGTAATTGCTAGAGGTTATTAGAAAATATGTACGTCATGGGGGTCCTACATGTATTATTGTATTATTACAATATTTTTAGTTTGGTTGCCAAACACCTTTATTACGTTTTCACCCACCACATTGTTGCTCAACATCTCTTGTCTACTTTTGACCCTAGAACGGTCATGTACGAAATATCATTTTTAGTTGCAAACTAAGCAAAATTCTTATAAATATATCATAAACTATTGTTGTTTGTGAAAATGAATTTTAGCTGGTATTGGTGACGTGCATACAAATCGAAAACCATTATACTTTGACACCATTTGTTTTGAATTGTTCATTAATGTAAAGTATAAGGTTCTATTGTCATTTTCTAGAGGTGGCAACCGACAATTTAAGCTTTTCAAATGAATATAAGTCAATTTGGGTTTTTTATTAATAATGACTAATCAAATTCGTTGAATGCTGGCCATTAATAATGACTAATCAAGTATTTATGGCCTCCTACACCGCTTTATTAAAAAACATTAATAAATAAAAACTGTAATATTTTTTAATATACTAGTTATTTATGAAATTTTAGGAAAAAGATAAACGTGTGAAACAAGTTGGCAGTCATATAAAATGTATTTGAAGTGTTTACAACATTCTATATTCTTTCGTTTTGGAAATATCACTTTTATTTTACAATAATATTCATATATGGTATATTAATTACATATATAATTTAAAAAAAAAAGTGTTTATTGGGTCAGCCGGATCTAACCCATTTTCTTAAGTACTTAAAAGTTTTATGATGTAGCATGTTGCTTAGTCTGTCCGATCCATCTATTCATAGCAGAAATTTATGGTATAAACAAATGTGTACTCTTTTTCAAGATCTTAAAATAATTGGTTTACTTTTGGTTTTTTTAGGATGTGGGACCAAGCTCGCAAGCTACGGGTACGCGGTCTTTGGAATAGACTATGAAGGGCACGGGCGGTCCATGGGTGCACGCTGTTATATCAAGAAATTTGACAACATTGTGACCGATTGCTCCAATTACTTCAAATACATTTCTGGTACACATAACAAAACTTAGTGCACTATATACTAAGGGACCATATGAACCACTAACTGATGGATGGCTTGAACTACACAGGACAAGAAGACTACAAAAATAAGAAACGGTTCTTGTATGGTGAGTCCATGGGTGGTGCAGTTTCCCTTCTTATACACCGAAAGGGCCCAACTTTCTGGCATGGCGCCATATTGGTCGCACCCATGTGTAAGGTAATTTTTCGCCCTTTATAGTGCTTGTCTAGATATGTGTTATCAATAACAAATATCTTTGAACTGATTTACTATGGTCATTTTTATATATTATTAACATCGCAAAACACTATACTTTTTCTTAGTCTTTTCTTGATATGTCTATTTAAATGTGGCAAAATAAACAGGTTTGGCGGGTCGAACATCCGTTAAAAATAGGGTTAAGGTCATTTTTGGTCATTTAACTTTCTGTTTTGTGCTCATCTGGTCACTTAACTTTGTTTAAGTTCTACAAGGTCATCTAACTTTTTATTTTGTCCCGAAATGGTCACTGTAATCTGTTATAGCCGGTTACAGTGACCATTTCGAGAATAAATAAAAAGTTAAGTGACCTATTATAACTTAAATAAAGTTAAGTGACCAGATGAGCACAAAACAGAAATTTAAGTGACCGAATGAGAACATTAACCCTGAACAAATTGATTTTATGAAACGTTGGATTTTTGGGACTTGCATTAGTTGTATATGTTACTCCGATATAATAAATTTTTATAAATGAACAAATATGTTTGAGTCGT
This sequence comes from Cichorium intybus, assembly GCA_023525715.1. Lineage (NCBI taxonomy): Eukaryota > Viridiplantae > Streptophyta > Magnoliopsida > Asterales > Asteraceae > Cichorium > Cichorium intybus. The sequence continues at coordinate 159,118,774 of CM042010.1, read as the reverse complement.
GTTAAGTTGGAACCATGGAAAAACCGTTTCTATGTTCATTTTACTCTCATAATTCATCTTTATAAATGAACGAAAAAAACTACTTAAATAAAGAAGAAGGACCTCGAAATTATTGGTTCATCCTTATTATAAATCATCTGCATAACAATGTTCGGTATAAATTGTAAATAAGGTTTTATTGAGTTGTAACACATAACCATTTCTCTTTTTAGACAATTATAACATTTTATTAGAAGCTAAAACCAATCAATTAAAAAAATACCAGACAATTATAACATCTACTAGAAGCTAAAACCAACGAATTAAAAAATCACCAAACCAGAACCGATCAACCAATCCTTCTTCTTTATCTACGTAGTTTTTTTCGTTCGTTTATAAAGATGAATTAGGAGAGTAAAATGAACATAGAAACGGTTTCCATGGTTCCAACTTAACACGGCTCAAACACATTTGTTCATCTATAAAAATATATTATCGGATTATCATATACAACTAATGCAAGTCCCAAAAATCCAACGTTTCAAAAAATCAATTTGTTCAGGGTTAATGTTCTCATTTGGTCACTTAACTTTTTGGTTTGTGCTCATTTGGTCACTTAACTTTATTTAAGTTATAATAGGTCACTTAACTTTTTATTTATTCTCGAAATGGTCACTGTAACCGGCTATAATAGGTTACAGTGACCATTTCGAGACAAAATAAAAAGTTAGGTGACCTTGTAGAACTTAAACAAAGTTAAGTGACCAAATGTGCACAAACCAGAAAGTTAAGTGACCAAATTTGACCTTAATCCTTAAAAATAATATTTCAAAATTGGTAACTTTTAATAAGTGTCAAACGGGGACCATTCGGATTGACTAGTTAATTGCCCATTTACTTACAATATTTTACTAAATTGTGAAACATACTTTTCTAACCATTTGATGTAAGAGCATCTCCAATGAGATGTTTTTCAAGATGTAAATTATATAGAATTAACCCCATCAAGTGTTTTTTTTTTTTTTTTTTTGGGTTAAATATATCAAGTTATCAACCAATTTTATTCTATAAATGTTTTTTTTTTTTTTTTTTTTTTTTTTTTTTTGAGATTTGTACCTTTTAAGGTCAAATATATCGACCAAATATATCGCCTTTTATTTAAAAATGTTCCATTTTACTAACCTAATTATATCAAACCTTAAAAGCTTTATTATTTTTGACTAATTGGTTTGTTTCATTTTGATCTCTACAATCAAATATAACTTAGTAATTCTCATATGATTTTGATTTTTTGATCTTCAAAGCATATCATAAAGTTTTATGCGGCGAGATAAGCGCGGAAATGGACTTTATATTTAGTACTACTAATTTTAATATTTGGGTATTGTTATATATTGATCTTACTTAATGTTATTCTTAATTTTTTTTTTCTTTTATAAATATTATATGTGCTTAAGAATAACAAATTAGATAGGGGACTTGATAAAACTTTTCACAAAGATTGAGATAAATTAGTTAAATATATAAAAAGCTTTTAAAAGTGGTAAAGTTAATTGGAGAAGATTTAAGTTAATATGTCTTTGTTTAATAGAAAACTGATGTGAGAAAGAAAAGAATAATAGTAGATGAAATCGATAATTGTGGAATTAACCCAAAACTATATTAGTAAATGCTTTTGCAAACCCCTTTCTAGCTTTGTCACTGGTATGATCTTAAGGGTGTTGTACGGTACAAGTTCTTGAAGCACATACGCCCTAGATCTCAAGTGGTTCAATGTGTTGATAGATATCTGAGAAGGTGAAGCCCCACCCGATGGTGATCAGCATGCTAACAAGAGTGGAAGATGTGATACCAAGATGGAAGATTGTCCCTACAAAAGATGTCATTGATGCTGCGTTTAAGGATCCTGTTAAGAGAGAAGAGGTAAGGTGGTATTCATGAATTTGTAGTTGGACAAGGGTAAATATGTAAATTTACCACGACATTTATGCAGATACGTTCGAACAAGTTGATTTACCAAGAAAAACCAAGGCTTAAAACGGCTCTTGAAATGCTTAGAACCAGCATGGGTCTTGAAGACAGCTTGAACGAGGTTATTTTTTGATATTACCATTCTCGTTGTCGACTATCGTCTTTTTGCTTTTTGCCTTTTGCTTTTAGCTTGTCAATAATTTCTCAAAGTACATAGACATGCATCAAGGCTTGTCGGCAGTACCAAAACCAGAATATTTGCCAAAGTTTAGAAATAAATTTTAATCCTTTTGGAACATGCATTATTTAATATATGATTTTATACTAAAAAATCCATGCAACTTTTTATTTATGAGATTTTAAAGAAGTGAGCGTATTGCTAGCCCGGTTCTGTTACTTACTTTCGGAGTTTCGGTAGTTGAGCCAAAATATTGTTTTGGGGAACAAACTATTTAATTTTATTATTAACTTACCAACAATTTAAGGGATAATCACTACCAAAATGGTTGGTGTTATAACACGAAATGATTACATGTTACACATTTATCGCTACTTTTCGGACAAGTATTCGCAAAATACTAATAATTTCGAAAAAAACAAAAAAAGAAAAGTTTGCGAAAATCTTATGTTCATATTTTTGCTACCTCTCTTTTGCGAAATAAATAGCAACTTTTTAGTGGAACCATTCGTTATTCCGCAAAATCAATTTTGCGAAGTAGGTTATTCTGTGATTTTTTCTAAAATATTCGTGTTTAAACACATCCCATTTTATTCATTTGGTGATTATCCCAAGTTTTAAGCACTTAATTACAAAACTTGGAGACGGATGATTGCACGTGATGACAAAACTGTTTCCTTTATAGTCTCATTTGAATTGTTAGACCTCTCAATTAACAATTAAATATTGATTGCAGGTAACATTGCCATTTTTTGTGCTACATGGAGAGGCTGATACAGTGACGGATCCAGAAGTTAGTAGGGCTCTATACGACCAGGCCAGTAGCAAAGACAAGACCATAAAACTCTACCCCGGAATGTGGCATGGGTTGACCTCCGGTGAGCCCGATCAAAACATCGATGTTGTCTTTGCTGACATCATCGCATGGCTCGACAAGCGATCTGATGATGATTATATTACTGACAAGCAATTGGACGCCAGTGTTGTTGATGAGATAAAATTGGCAGATTATGCTCCGTCTACTGTGGTGGAAATCAATGAACGCAAAACAAGGAGGAGTAGGGGTCATGGAAGCTATCTTTGTGGGTGGAAGGGACGGCGGATGCACCACCACTCTGCCATGTAGCCACCGTCCTTTTAAAATATTTGTTATCCAGTTTTAAGAGAACTTTATGGTTTACTTGAAGCATAAGGTGAATGGAACGTATGGTTTTTGTGTAATTGATATTTAGGAAGGAGGACTTTTTTTTTTTTTTTTGGTTCGAACTTAAATATTTTTATTTGGGCTAGTTGGATGATGGACTAAAATAACTCGGCCGAAAAGGATTAGGTAAAATTAGTTTGATCGATCAATATTTTGTTAAATACTAACTTTTCTATAAAGGTTAATATAGTAGATTTAAAATAAAAGGTATCCTATCAAAGTATAATTTACGTTAACAAATATAAAATGATTTAGAAGGTTGTTAGTATTAAAATATACTTTGAAAACTTTCACACACTTCTCAAGCACATGGACGTGCAGTCGTGCACCAAGGCTTGTCTGATGTAGCAAAATCAGAAAATATATAAAACAACGTAGGAAATCTACAACCCGATTTTAATATTTTGGCAACAAAGACTTATGTAATGTATGATTAGCTTATAAACAAGTAGAGATGGCAAAAATAACCGTATCCGACGGATACCCGAAACCCGAAACCGAATTTAACGGATAAATCCCCGAGTTGATCGGGGATGGGGACGGGGACGGATAATACCCGATATGAAAATCGGGGATGGAGGCGGGGATGGTTCTACATGTCGGGTACCCATAACCGTAACCGAAACCGATCCCGTTGGATACCCGATTATATATATATATATATATATATATATATATATATATATATATATATATATATATATATATATATATATATATATATATATATATATATACACACACACACACGTTATACGTTTAGCCGTAAAAACCAACGACCAAAGTCCAAAACTCTAAATTCTCTAATTAACTTATTTAATTTACAAAACATGAAAGTACTAATTACTAACTCTAATAAATTAGCGCCTCATCCGCTCCTTCTAAATTTTTGTTTTTGTGTGACACCAATTATAATCAAACGAGGCCGCTTTCCGATTATAGTTACAATTTGGAAATTTGTAGTTATTTACATAAAATTTCAAAAAGTTGTAACGGTGAAAAATACCCGATTACCCGTTGGGGATCCCCGTTCCCCGTTGGGGATGGAGATGGGGAAGAATTTTTAATACCCGACGGTTATGGGGGTGGATATGGGGATGAGGGCGGGGATACGGTTATGGGGATGGGGAATGCAATCCCCGGTATACCCGCCCCCGTTACCATCTCTATAAACAAGTCGATTTGGGTTATGTTTTATACAGATAATAATACTTAACATTTAGCTACAAAATAACAAATCAACAGGATCAAACGCATCAAAAATAGCCCCAGCATTTTGATTTATAACCATTTCAGTTAAGCACAACAATTACACTTTTTTTTTTTTTTCCTATCCTTATCTTGTTATAGCATTTCTAGGTTACAATGATATAAAATTCGCTAATAATAAAAAAAAAAAAAAATCCACTTCAAGTTTGTAATATTTTTACATTTTAAACCTAACTATTTTGTAAATTTATATGCATTAATGAAAAAAATACGAAAGTTTACGTTTTCAAAAGTATAAATACATTTTTTTAAAAGTATATATGTATATATCTCTACATTTTTGAAAGTATATATAAATATATTTTTTTGCACATAAAGACGTATGTTTCAGTAAAAAACGTATTATGAAATGAAAAAAAAACATCTATATTTCTAAATATGTATTTATACTTCTAAGAAATGTATCTATATATATACTTTTAAAACCATAAAGTACATATAATTATACTTCTACAAACATATTTATACTTCTAAAAATGTATTTATATATTTCTAAACACATAAAATACATATTTATATTTTTAAAAATATAATACTTTCAAAAATGTATTGTTTCGTTTATTTATACTTTTACAAACATATACATATTTTTTTAGTTTTATTACGTTTTTGGAAATGTAAACACGTATTTTACGTTTTTAGATATATATAGATTAGACTTTTAAAAAGTAAAAAAACAGTTGTAAAAGTATAAATACATATTTTACGTTTCTAGAAATATAGAGAAATATTTTTTAAAAATATAAATACATTTCTTTTCATTTGATAATACAAATTTAACTAAAACAAACGAGTTACATATATATATATATATATATATATATATATATATATATATATATATATATATATATATATATATATATATATATATATATGAAGATACATATTTATAAATAAATAAAATATATTCATTCTTCCAAAAACAAATATTATTTTATTCATAAATACCTCTAATATAAAAAAGATCTTAGGAAAAAAAACATAAAAGAATTACAAACTTAATGGGTTTTTTTTGCAAATTCTATATCATTAGGCTAGGGGGAGTGGCTTCGCCAAACTCCTCGCCATCCCCCTCGCCAACCATGCTAAACCACACCGCCTCCCCTCGCTGACCATCTCGCTGAAGACATCCTCGCCAAGGAATCGACGAGCTCGCCATCAACAAGGTATAGCAACATGACTTGTACCTTTTAGCATAAGAGTTGTACCTTTTAGCATGGTTAGCACATGCTGACTACTCCCACCAAATTTGGTTAGCATGTGCTAAGCTGATGTGACAAGTTTAGCATGTTCAGCACATGCTAACCACTCTCTCCAGCCTTATAACCTGGAAACATATTATAAGGCTGGAGGGAGTGGTTAGCATGTGCTGAACAAGCTAAACTTGCCACATCAGCTTAGCACATGCTAACCAAATTTGGTGGGAGTAGTCAGCATGTGCTAACCATGCTAAAAGGTACAACTCTTATGCTAAAAGGTACAAGTCATGTTGCTATAGCTTGTTGATGGCGAGCTCGTCAATTCCTTGGCGAGGATGTCTTCAGCGAGATGGTCAGCGAGGGGAGGCGGTGTGGTTTAGCATGGTTGGCGAGGGGATGGTGAGGAGTTTGGCGAAGCCACTCCCCCTAGCCTAACAAGTCACAAGGTAATGGTAGCTGACATTCATCGAGATGAGAAAGGACTGGTTTTGATCTAGTCTGATGCTTACAAGTGGCAAATATTGGTCTTAACCAAACAAGAATTTGCGTAAAGGGTAAATTCGATAATGTTCGGAAATTATGGGACTTTTAGGTCAAAAGCCCAATTAATTATAAGTAATTAGTAGGACCCACATGAACCGTACTAAAATTAGTCTTTTCAAACTAATAACCAACTCAACATTGGCCAGCTCTAGCGTCAAATAACAGGTTAAACTTATCATCTTTACCTTCAATAAGCAACATCTTAAATCCATGACAAACTCAACAAATAGAGCAAATGGAAGTTAGAAGTCATCATCACAAAATCATACAAAACCAAGCATTCTAACAAATACAACCGTTGTGTGCTACTCGTCACATAAAGTTTCCATCAAGAATCCCAATACAATGAAATCCTGCAACCAAGAAGACTTGTTTGTTAACACATGCATATCATGAAAGATGTATATATGGATAATGTGGTTGAATGGGTAATGATATCTGTATGGATAAATTGTTGTATACATAACGTTTATTTCTTCTAGCATTTCTCTTATTCTTTTCCCATGAAATCTATTTGTAAATTAAAATTTAGAGTAATTGAGAAACAAAACAAGTTATCATTAACTTCTAATAAATGCAATCTGTAGGTTGCAACAAAATTATAAATACGATGATAAAAAAAATCATCAACCGAAATAAAAGGTAACCGATACAATTAGTATACAATCTCAAAACTAAACCATCAAGAATGGAGTCATAGTATACAACACCCCACCTATGCCGTGGTGGAGGTGGTGGTGGTGGCGGCGGCGGTGGCACCGGAGCTCTTCTGATCGCCAAAAATGCGCTGCCTGAAGTCAGCAACCATCATAGGGAGACCCTTGCGGAGAGGGACTTTGGGCTTCCATCCTAAAAGCTCTTTAGCCTTGGTGATATCTGGCTTTCTTTTGTGTGGATCATCTTCTGTGTTTGGCTTGAACTCAATTTTTGCCTCCGGGTCTATTGTCTCCTGGACCACCTGTTGACCATCACAATTTGCCAAAATAAAAAAACAGACTCAAAATTATGGTGCTAAATTGCTTTTGCTACAATTATAGATCTGTCTAACGCTAAAATATATATATTAAAAAAAAAAAAAAAAAAAAAAAAAAAAAACCACTTGTACTTTTACCATTTTATCAATTAACTAATTTTTGTGGTGATTAAGGCATTATGCTTTTTGACAGTTTAGAAAACCATTTGGTTTTAAAAAATGGGAAATGAGGGATACCTGGGCGAGTTCGAGCATGGTGAATTCACCAGGGTTTCCAAGATTAAAAGGTCCGACATGTTCTCCTTCCATCAATCTCATTAGACCTTCCACCTTCAAATTCAAAGAAATTGATTAGAAGAAATAACAACGTAAAATGTGGGACATATATAGTATTTAAATGTGCTTTTGTTTGAAGTTGTTGTCGTAAAGATAGATAAAGGAAAATGAATGCTAACCAAATCGGAAACATATTGGAAACTTCTTGTTTGCTTGCCATCACCGTAAACAGTGAGTGGTTCTTTCCTAAGTGCCTGCGTCGTTTATGAATCAGTATCAGAAAAATGATCGCATGTTATAAAAAGATCCAAAAATAGCATAGCATAGCATAGCCCACCTGAGCAACAAAGTTACTAACGACACGCCCATCGTCAATGCACATCCTAGGACCATATGTATTAAATATCCTCGCAATCCTTACCTACATTTTACGTTTCACATTTATAAAAAACTAAATATTATGGATGTAACAAACCAACAAGTACTAGGTAGCATAAAAGTAAATTGGGCAGAGAACTGGCTGCCAAAAAGAAAGTATTTTTTTTTTTATTCTTTTTGCACAAGCACAAAAACGATCAATGTAATGACAAGTTGTCTGTAACAGAAAATAAAATAAAAAGTTGCATGACACTTCAACCGGAGGATTGACTTTTTAAACGTCGTATTTGAATTTTTTCTCGTAATTTGAGAATAATATTTTTTTTACAAAACGACAAAAATCACAATTGTTTGGGATCATAACAAATAGTGAATGTAATTAACATTTAAATTTAGCAAAATAAAACATCTTTTTTCTGCATTTTCAGAAATAGGATATACAATTATTGATAGCAACTCTTAACAGTTTAAACAAAATATATCAGCATATGTAGTGTATAATTAACAACCAAGAATTACTTTACAACTCCGACAATACACTTTATCTTGTTAACAACAAATCAGTCTATATTTAAGCGAATATCACAAATTAATTATAAAGCTAGTTTACTTATAATAGTCAAAATAAATTATTGCATATTAACAAAATAATACCAACTTCAATGATTTTATCCGAAAAGCTAAAAAACAAAGTCTTTACTAAATACCATGCATGTCTGTTCAATAAATTATCATTATTGAATACTACGTTTATAATTTATTTGAAAGTCTCTAGATATCATCAAAATTCTGTTAAACAACATAATATTTTATATTGTACAAATAAACTAAAAATTTTATAAACTAGAAAAACTAAAATATAATATAAATTTTCAATCTGATATTTTTATGTTATATCAACAAAATATGAAACGGCTGACTATTGTTTATCATACCAAGTTAATGTGACTTTTCACACAAAAAAACACCAAATTTTTGTTGATTTTTTGTGATTGTCGGCCTAAAGGGATGATATTTTCACAATATGGTAGGACCCACATTATTCTAATTTTAGGTAAAGTACCTCGACGCCAGCGCCTCTATGGTAGTCCATGGTCAACGTTTCTGCAGTACGCTTTCCTTCATCGTAGCAACTTCTGACACCTGTCAAGAAAAAGTACCAAATACCCGCTTCCTGCTCAGATCTTCTTTGTTTTTATCTCATTTTTATAGTTCATCCCCATTTTGCCCCTCAGATCACCCCAAATTTACCAAATTAAGATCTCAATTTTACACAGCAAGTTCAGAAACCAATCAGAGACTCGCAAAAGGTGGTGTAAACATTGACCATTTGAATCGCTGGTAGATCTAATTAAGATTCCATATGGTTCGTAATCTACAAGATTACGGCCACATGTGTCGCCGGATTTACGGCGACAGAAAGAAAATAAAGAACTCACCGATAGGATTGACGTTGCCCCAGTAGGTTTCCACTTGAGGATGTTGAAGAGGATCACCGTATACCTCACTGGTGCTTGTTAGCAAGAAGCGCGCTCCAACCCTCTTTGCCAACCCTAGCATGTTCAATGTCCCAACTACATTCGTTTTGTGAGAACGAAATTGGAATTAAGGATTAACAAACGGAACATTTGTAGTAATCAGGCATGGATGGATGGAGTTAAATTGTGATGAAATGAGGATCAAATTTGCGATTTCGGACTCACAAACAGAAAATTAGTAATATTCAAATATAAATGATTGAAGCTAACTTTTGATGAAATGAGAAGCAAAACTGCAAATAAGGATTCACAAACAGAAAATTAGTAGTAATCAAAATTGGATGCTTGAAGTTAATGAGAGTAATTAAGGATATGATTGTCTTGACGGGATTGTATTTGTAATGAACAGGGGAAGCAGGGCAAGCAAGGTGATAGATCTGATCGACTTCAAGTAGTAACGGCTCAACAACATCGTGTCGAATAAGTTCAAATCTCGGGTTTCCAAAATGATGCATCACGTTATCCTTATTCCCGGTGAAGAAATTATCAACAACAATCACGCTATCTCCCCTGGCAATCAGCCGATCAACGAGATGGCTTCCAACGAAACCTGCACCGCCGGTCACCACAATCCTTAACCCCTTCCTTTTCAACCCTAACGGAATCTTCCCGCCCATATTGAACGAGTCGAGTCCAGCAGGATAAACGGATCGTCGTGGGTTCATCATGTGGACCGATTCAGAGATGGAGTAGGCATCGGTCATGCGGCCGGTGGAGGTGTTGTTGGAGGAAGGAAGGAGCGCGAAGACGGAGGTAGCGATGGCAATGCCGACGAGGACGAACAAAAGACGTTGTTCCCGGAGCATGTAACGAACAAGGCGAGTGACGGCAAGCCATGGCTTGTTGGGCTTCGCCGAGTAAGAATCCGACGTGCGTTGGGGTTCGTGCCCCCTGTATGTCAACTCAGATCCCATCTTCTGTCGTTTCTCTATGTGATTCTCTCTCTATATGTATCGGTAGAGAGAGAGAGAGAGTCTGTAGTGGAGGGGATGTGGATTGTGGAGGGCGGTATATATGGAGAATATGGTCTGGTGGCGGTGGTTTAAACAATACGGTAGGTGACTGAGATGGAATGCATAAAATATAGAATTGCGTAGGTGTATTACGAATTGGCCCTGTGGTGTGGTCTAAAAAGCAAACGGTAGGTTCTAAGTAGGAGAGAATTGCCAAAAGTTTCTTTGAGTTTACATAAATGACCTTTTGTTTATATAAAAAAATAAACAGAAAAAAAAAAAAGAGAACCGAATAATAAATAAATTATATATATATTAATTTGCAACTTAATTTGTCTCATAGAATTCACTATTCCTTTGGTTTTGCTATTCTCAAAACCAAAACTACTAAATCAAGATTATAGTATAATTGTTAAAGCATTTGATACAAAATTCAAATAAGCTTTTATTTGAAAATAGCAATTTTGATTCTTCTTATAGCAAACTTTCATATTTACGTTTTTTCCCCTCAACTAATTTCAAATTAATTGTTTTCACCCTATTTAATATAAAATTATATTATAGGTATTTCGTAAGTTACGATTCTGGTCCCTTATTATATTTTAAAGTTACATTTTCCGTCCCTTACGTAATTTGTCTTTGTCGAGCTGCGTTTTTCAATATACCGGGCTTCCGCAGCATCGTTAGTATTATTATGTAAAATAACAAAATATTATTTGGAAAAACAATAAAATGTATTTTTATTTTTAATATATAAAGCCCCTTTTGCTTTGTTTTTAGTTGATATGATTTAAATGTTTATTTGATGATTAAATAATTTTACTAATTTTGTATCGTTGTAAAGATTATATTTATTAGAACAAAGTCAATAAAAATCGAAATTAAAAAAATAGACAAACATCATAACGAATGGTATTATAAATTGTATGGAATTAACAGTATTTGCATAAAACCACGACCTAAGTTTAAAACAATTCAAAATGACATTGTAGCTTAATAATCTTTCAATTTCTGTTTTAAGTGGTCATTCAAGTTTTTTTTCTTGCCTTTTAAGGAAATAAAGTTTACAATGATCGACTTTAAGGATACCTTAATATATGAAATAAAGTTTACAATGATCGGCAACATCTCAATGACAAGGCATGAAATAGTTACAAGCTTGGCCCCCAAACTTACCCACTTGGTAGCTGGTCCCATCTGAATCCCCTATTTGAATGAAGATAAGAAAATCGTTCCCTTCATAGGATAAACTCGAAAAAAATAAATCATAGACTATTTAATATTGTTCAAGATAGTTCGTTCTGGACAAAGCTCAAGAATTCTCTTCGCTTCTATGTCGACGAAGTCCTCCCATCCTCCGGTTGCACCTGTGACTTGTAAGATGGAAGTCCAATAAGAGATTACGAAGATGAAGGAGAATCTACAAAATAGACTTAGTGAACATAACCTAAGGAAAGTTGAGATCGTGAAGATGCAAGATGAAATGGAAGATTTCCATTGAATGCAAGAGGAAATGGCTAACATGAAGAAGAAGATGGCGTTGTACCAATGTTCCCTGAAGAAAATGGCAATGTACCAGTGTTCTAAGTTCATGATTCTTCTACACCAAGTTCTCCGACGTTGTTTAAGTCCCTCAAAACAAACATAAAACTCGCTGAAATAATTCTTCCCATTTGGCATGTAGTTAGCATCCAATTTAACAGTTAACCCTACATTAGATCTTCTAATCTCCTACCCATATAACCAAAGCTTTGCATAATGTTCAACAATGGTTCTTTCAATAAAAGATAAATGATGCTTCTTTTCTCTCCTACATTGGCTCATACTAACCTCTTTACCAAACTTCTTCTTCACCTCTTTCTTAAGTAGTCTTAAAGGGATTTAATCATAATAACAAAAACAAATTGCAGTGGAAAATTGAAGTATGCGACCCATTAATAAGAATGGAAGTCATAAAAGAACTAAGCTACCTTGAAAACCCATCCCCCAAAAAAAATTCCCACCAAATCCTAACTTTCGCAACATTTCATCCAAGTTGTAACGACCCAAAAATATTGAATTTATATTCGAGAAAATACTTAAGGAAAAGACCAAAATATTTTGAAAGTTTTAAAATAATTTACTGGGAAATGTAGTAAAATTCCAAGAGTTTGGAGAAAAATGTTGAAAAATGGGCAAAATGGTCATTTGACATCCAAATGACTCTTAAGTAAAGAAAATATGATTTTTGGAGCTATTATGTAATGAAATAAACTTAAAAAGAGGAATTTGGAGTTTTGGGACGATTTTACAAAAGTTGTAATAAAGAAAGGGTAATTTGGTCATTTTACTATGAAGAGGGTAATTTGGTCATTTGGTCATGCACGGAAATTATTAAGAAGTTACAATTCTAGTCTAGGACTAAAAATGTAAGAAACTAAGTCTTATGTGATAAAAATTGATTTTTGTGGCAAAAGTCCAAGAAAGTGAACTAGAGGGACTAGATCTGTAAATTGGGAAGTATAAAAGGGAGAAATATCTCCCATATGATTACAGAACCTTGAGAAGCTACGGGAGAGCTCTTGAAATCACGAATTCTGGAACTCTTGGAAGAATTGAAGCAGGAAAATTTGGAACTTGAGCTTGGAAGTTGAAGATTATCAAGATAAAGGGTTAGTAGTTGACCTTCTAGCCAAACTCTTGAACATGTTCTTCACGGGATGAACTGGAATTGAGTTCCAGTTATGATCCCAATATGTTTTAATGATTTCCTGTGTCTTATCATGTTAATATGAAAAGAACAAGTGATTAAAACAAACGATTTTGTCGGTTTTGTGGATTTTGGGGTTTTTTGGTTCAAGAACCCTAATTTCTACATTCTAGGATTTGGAATGATTTAATGGATTAAAACTTGTTATAAACTGAAGGTTTTAGTCATGGAATGATTCCATAAGTATTAAGTCAAGTATCAGGTTCTTAACAAGCCACAACAGGAAGTTATAGTGCAGAAATCGGACTGCTACAGTGTAAAACCGAAGTGAAATGGAGCTGCCCAGAAAGAGCACGGGTCGTGCTCATTTAGCACGAGTCGTGCTCCTCCTGCACTCCAAAATAAGTTGCTATTTAGTGCATGCACGAGTCGTGCTCCTTACAGACCAAATTATGCACGAGTCGTGCATACTTTCTGTTAAGAAAATGTCATTTTTGAGTTTGGAACTTGGTGCTAGACTTGTCCGATTGGTCTAATATTTATACCACAAGTCTAAAATGGTGTGAAAACACATGGAAAATTGTTAAACCGGGAATACGACCTCCCAAGGGTACTGTAGTAAAATACGTATAATATACGATTTATTTAAGTTGGTCATTTAAAAGTTATAGACTTGTTATGACCTATACTGGTATAATAAGGACTCTAATGAGTTATAGAGTCAATAGAAATAAATGTTAATGTATTATATAATAAATATAGGTGCAAGTCAAGTGATTGAACAACAATGGAAGGGTAAAGAACCAAGAAATACTTAGTCAACTTTCAAGAACTATAAGGTGAGTACATGCAGTATTTTTACCCATTCTGGGGTACATGGCAAGTAAGTATTTATAAGATTTCTTATAAAATCTCTTTATGTGAAATTATTTGCAAGAGTATTATTTCTAATTTGATGAAAAAGTATGATGCTATATTTGAAGTTATGTTTTGAACTACACATTAAATTAAGTGAAAGTATGTTGGTCTATGAACCAATTATGTGAAAGTATATTTTGAATACAAGTTATATATGTTTTCAAGTATGAATGGCATATAGCCACAAGATGTTTAAGAAGTATGTTTTGGTTACAAACCGTATATGTTTTCGAGTATAAATGGCATATAGCCATAAGATGTTGGAGAGTATGTTTTGGCATAAAGCTTAGTATGTTATAAAGACATGATTTAAACATATGGTTTTTGTGAAACGAAAGTTATGAATTTGGCATTTAGCTATAAAGACAAGAAATGGTAAAGTTTGGCAGTTAGCCACTATGTAAGTAAGTAATGTTAAAGTAAGCAGAAAGTATTTTGTATGACTGGTAATTGTAGCAAGCAGTGTTAGTAAGGGAACTATGTTCCAACCTACCCGGGTTAGGTAAGGGGTCTACTAGGGAAAAAGCCCCATCGCGAAGTAGATTGCCTCAGCACTTCTATGCTGAGGATTGATCCGTTCTTTCTAGCCATAGAGACTTGGGGTATCACTTATGGTGATTAAAGCCCTAAGTATAAAAATCCAGCAAGCTTATAAAACCAGTCAAAGAAAGTAACAAAGAAACTATTTTTGTAAAGTATATTATGAAGTGATTTTGAAAAATAAAGGGTTATAGTATGTTAAACTATAAAGTTTTGAAAGATGTTATCTTTGCAAAGTATATTATGAAATGATTTTGAAAAGTAAAGAGTATAGTATATTATTACTATAAAGTTTTGAAAGATGCTTTTTGTGATAAGTTTTAAATAAAAGTTGGAAAAAGAAGTTAATATTTGAGTCTAAAACTCATGTAACTCACGAGACATTATTGTCTTACGTATTATATGTTTTGCCATGTATTCCAGGTTAAAACGATATGCTATAATTGGATGAAGTTTAGCTGGAGTGGAGCTCGAGTTAGCTCCTATTTTGGACTCAAGGTTTAATCCTTTCTTGCTTACTATGGTTAGTTTTGATATAGATTTGTACACCCACTGTTTTAAGCATTTAAATTATCGGTTTTTGATAAACCGTATTTTTGTATTCCTGTATTTATACGAAAAACCATTGTATTTGCAAACAGTAGAAATGGGGTGTCACACAAGTACTCCTAACAAACTCCATCATACGCTTTCTCGAAATCCAAATTGAAAATTAAGAGTTGTTTTGGTTGTTTCTTGTGTCAATTTACTATTTCATTCGATATTAACTGGTCATCTAATTTGAAAACCCTTTATGAACGTTGATTATTCCGGATTCACCATCCCATTAATGACTTAATGTAACCAGTTAGTCAGTAGCTTGCCATATATTTTGTATTGACAACCTATAAGACTTACTGGTCTAATTTGTAGTGTTCTTTGGGTCGTAAACTTTGATAGGATTTAGGTAAACAAATAAACTCAAACTGTTAAGTTCACATGCAACCTTAAAATGATCTATGTTTTCACTATTGAACCTATAAATAAGAACATCAAATGAAACCCTAGAAACCCTAGTTATAAAAATCAAAAATATCAAAAGGGTTTAGGATTACATACCTTATTGTTATTATAGCAAATAACAATTATTCCTTGTCCTGTAGATCTCTAGGAAGCAAGCACCACAAGTGTCGTGCCTCTAATGGTTCACACCCAAAAGTCCAAATAATTAGGTTAATTATCTTATTAAGAAAAGCTCGCTATAAAACCTTAGAGAATGATTATAGATTCTGCTTGAGAGAGAAGGAAAAAACTCCAGAAGAATGTCTCACAGAGTTGGCGCAGGTTTTAAAGTGTTAGGGAGGGTTTTTATAGCCTCAAGGGTGATTAATGATAAACCTTAAAGATAAGCCTTATTTGAATTTAAATCGGATAAACCTTTTATCTTTAAATCCAATCCCTTTTACTGCTATATATAAGTTGGCGATTTGGACAATGATAAATCCTTAAAATCGTCCAACATTATATCCCTACAATTATCCATTGCTCAACTATTAAACAATTACAATTCAGCCACTGCACTTTTAATTAATCCCAAATTAATTCAAACTAATTCCAATTAATTCTAATTAATTCCAAACTAGTTTCTAATTAATTTATTATCACACAACAAATTAATCAACTATTTATTTCTCTCTCTCTCTCTCTCTCTCTCTATTAACCTTAATACCATTTGGACAACTGAGGGCAACCCAAAAGGATTGTGCTACTATCAGTTCTAATATATACCAATTATAGTTATGGGCTTAGACACCTAATCTAACAAACATTTGGCAAAAGCGTAATAAATGGTGGGTTACTTCCTTTTGGGATGTTTCTAGCCATTTGGAATTGCAAAACCGCTAACACAACATCCTCATTAATCATCTACCAAGATCGATTGATGAATTCGAACGTGAATCCATTCGATCCTATAGCTTTATCGTTACTATAATCCCAAACCGCTTGCTTAATTCCACTCAAGAAAAAGGAACTTCAAGAGAAAATGCTTGATCATGAAATAAGATTCCAAAAATTACATATCAAGGCTCGCCCTTACCTTTTAAATGGGATAAATTTTAAATCAGAATATTTTGACATTATCTTTTACCCGTACAAGTTCAACAATCCACTCACCATCCACCATAACACTTCGAATTGCCACCTACAGTCTTTTTCCATCCAAAACCTCATGAAAGAATTATTAATTTTCATCATCCTTGGTACCCCAGCGAATATTAGCCTTTTGAGATAGATCTTGTATGTTTGTTCCTTTCCAGATCCTCCAAATCCTTAATACAATAAAGACGATGTCCTACTTTGAAAGTAGTTGTACCCATCTCCATGCGATGATCATAATCTTTAATGTTAGCCTTTAGTGAATCCTTAATATCATTGTGTACACTTATAAGAACCCCTTTCCAAGATGGAATGTTGCTTTTAAGTAATTCGAATTTCTTCTTTAGCATAACTAATGCATTTTCCACCATCACCTCTTAATTACACCAAGAGTTTTTCACGATTCCACCAAATCAAGAATGGAAAAACCGGAATGGCCATTGGACCATCGTCAGGAGAAATTCCTTTAATAGAATCAGTTTTATGGTCTGATAGATGTCGATAAAAAGGCACATGATTAAGGGCAGTGATGTGTTGCTAGACGCTTAGAGTTGTACATACAACTAGTTAGTTTATCTCTTGCAATAGTAGGAGTCAATTGGATATAATGTGTAAGAAACAAACAAATTACTATATTGGTGATTAGGTGTCGGACTGTGAGATCATACATAGAAAATAAAAAAATCCAAATTAAATAATAAATATTTATGTGATACGACATGATTGCCCGATTTGACATCCTTAATTTTAAGTAAACTCAGCAAAGCATAAAAATTACATATTAAAAGTATTTCTTTTTTTCTAATATCATTAAACATGAGACATAAATAAAATTATTCCCATATAAGTTCAATATAGGTTTCCTAATCACGAATACGAATAATATCATTAGACTTAATTAACTATTATGTCAATATAATATTAGTGTGGCCACGCACTCATATTTATTCAATACATCAAGGGGTCTGATCAATATCACACTCCAAACAATTAGAAGAGCAAATCGCATGTTGAGTATATGCCTTTATAATTAAGCTTGACATCATATTTGAGAGTATCCGTTATAACCACATTGTCTAAAGCAAGATTTAGCTACTTCAAGACATAATGCTACACTTACTCAGAAGCCAACATATATCTCATGTCGAATGATGTATAAACTTAATTGCAAGACTCGTCTAATAAAAAAGATCAATGAAGTGACATCCTGAGCTTGGTAAAATCCAATATTCACCTTCAGTTAATACACATGAATTTAGATTTCTACTATATACATATTCATCCTTATGGATATTACCAACATTCACATTAGTCTTAATTCATAGTTAATCATATAGAGAAATTATATTAGTTCCTAATTTTTGTTCCTAACTTTATTCCTAACCATCTGAAAAGATGACAAGTGTTAAGTTTAATAAAATTAATAATATTTTAATCCACTTGTCATCATTTCAGATGGTTAGGAATAAAGTTAGGAACAAAAATTAGGAACCAATACAATTTCTCAATCATATAATATGATTTACTATAGGTTTTTATAACAACCACCAGTTAATCATGGAGTAAACATGCTAATATAGAACATCATAATGTTGATGAAAATAAGCATACACGATACATTAATTCAATACTTAAACATTATTGCTTAATGTCTAATATCTATGTGCTACTATATTTCTTATTGTTGTCAATGTAATGTTCATGCCTATAACAGTTTGACGATCTTGAAGAACCATTGTAGTTGTTGTATTATGTGAAACAAATGTTTGGTTGCATGCAGATTTAAGAAAATTGTGTTCAATACAGACCCCAACATTTTAGGTTTTATGTTGTTTGTTTGTGCGTATACGCTACAATATCCTACAAGGTTTAGTCTGAGTGCTATAATATCATAATAATTTTAACTTAATTGCCCGTGAGATATTTGATATATATATATATATATATATATATATATATATATATATATATATATATATATATATATATATATATATATATATATATATATATATATATATATATATATATATATATATATATATATATATATATATATATATATACACACATTGATATGCATTGTAATTGTATTGATTCTATAATTAGATACAAATAAATAGGATAATACAAATACAATCTACAATATCTAGAACACAAAATACATCTCTAATGATAGCTTTTCAATAAAAATTTGCTTATTAAAAAAGTTTTGAAAAAGTTTTTTCTCCTAAAGTGTTGAGTTTTTTCAATAGGTAACTATAACCACTTAGTATTCTTTAACATTTTAATCATCTTATATGGTTTGTCCATTACATTTCATAACAATTTATTTTACATCCTAATTATATATAGATATTAGTTTTTGTTTTTTATTTAATCTATTTTTTACATGTTAAAAATAGATATGAATATATTTTATAGAAATTTATATCGTAAAAACGTAACAGTCAAAAATTTCAAATTGATACATATACCAAAGATTAAAAACATTATTATAACATAATATTTAATCGTTTTTTATTTATTAAAACTATTAATATCAATTAACGTTATTTTTCAAAAAATATGACTTACACTTAAAAATTAAACAAAAAATATATGAGATAGTTTACATAATATATGAAAAAGATAAATATAATTAGTTAATTTTTATGAAAAACCTTTTTAAGATGTTAACCTTTAGAGTGAATTTATAACAAAGTTTTTTGATCATAAAGTTTTAATGTCAAAAGGAAAACGCTTTAAAAAAATTAAACATTAGAGATTCTCCTAAATTTATATCGTAAAAACGTAACAGTCAAAAATTTCAAATTGATACATATACCAAAGATTAAAAACATTATTATAACATAATATTTAATCGTTTTTTATTTATTAAAACTATTAATATCAATTAACGTTATTTTTCAAAAAATATGACTTACACTTAAAAATTAAACAAAAAATATATGAGATAGTTTACATAATATATGAAAAAGATAAATATAATTAGTTAATTTTTATGAAAAACCTTTTTAAGATGTTAACCTTTAGAGTGAATTTATAACAAAGTTTTTTTATCATAAAGTTTTAATGTCAAAAGGAAAACGCTTTAAAAAAATTAAACATTAGAGATTCTCCTAAGGGTTATTGTCATAAAAGCCCTTAAGTTTGTAAGAAATGTTCGGGTTTACCTTTTTATGTATTTTTTGTTCATAAAAGCCCTTGAATTTATGTAAGTTTCATTAAAACCCTTAAGTTTGGCCGGAATGTTCGGTTTTACCCTTAAGTTTGATAGGTTTTATAACAGGACACAAGGGTAAAACCGAACATTCCTGCCAAACTTAAGGGTTTTAATGAAACATACATAAATATAAGGGCTTTTATGAAAAAAAAATACATAAAAGGGTAAACCCGAACATTTCTTACAAACTTAAGGGCTTTTATGACATAAACCCTTCTCCTAATGGCTGTATTTGATTGATGTTCAGTAAAATTAAAAAAATGAATGGAAAGGCGTTTAAAATTTTTTACTCAAATGGTTACGTCATAAATCGTTTTATTAAAAAAAATCTATTACTTTGATAGATAAGCCATTAAGCCTTGCCATTATACTTAATTAATCGACTATTGGTAAAACCTAAAAAAAAGGTGTACGAAAGAAAACGATAGTGAATCAATTCAACCGGACCGAACCATTTTGATTTTTGACCTGCACTTTCCGTTTTGACTTCAAAGTTCAAACCATTTTAACCATTATCCAACCCAATCATTTTGTACCGTTGTGTTTCAAACAACGGAGGAGTGAAAATTGTACAAATAATTATGCATGTGGTACAGGTGTCTCAAGTTGGCGAATCGCAATCTCACTCAAAGGTGGTTTGGCAGTGGCCTTTGAGTAGCTTTGACTCTGTCCATTCAAAAGTCAAACTCTAACTTCTACAATGCACCTACTTTGATGCATTTTTAATCCGCCACATGTTTTTTTTTAAAATAGATGTTTAAACAAAAAAATATTTTGTTTAAATAGTTGGACTCAACATTTGGTTGTAAAACCTATATAAACATTTTATACCCTAAAAGGTGAATGTAATTTTGTTCTTTTCAAATACAATATTTGAATATTTTTATTAGGAATGTACCGCAATAAACATTCATGAACTATCGCTTACTGGTTATTACAATTGAATCATTTATAGGTAATATCGTATTTTTCTATCACTTTATTCAAAAATAAGAGAGAGGATAGAGATGGGATGTGTGTGTCAACTCAATGAAAGAGAGAGTGTGTTTGTGTGTGTCAACTCATATCTAAGGCTGTTAATCGGATCGGGTTTTTAAAAGGGGTGAATTTTATTTATATCCTTACAAAGTTTAGTAATAACGTATATATCCTTATAAACCTTCAAATTATATATATATATATATATATATATATATATATATATATATATATATCCTTATAAACTCTTCAAACTCACTTATATACCCAAAATTAAATTTTAATATTAATTAAATATTTAAAAAATTAAAAAACTGATTTTAGATTGATTTTTTATCATCAAAAAACTAATTAAAATAAAATATTACGAGGTTAGCCACAGTCTTTATGCTTCCAACCATCTAGCTACTCCATCGAATTGAAGATTCCTTATGTAACTTCGATCTTCAATTCTGTAACTTCGATCGACTGAAGAGTCCCAATTCCCAAATCCGACTTAAAATCAATCATTGTAAATTCGTTTTTGTCCAAACCAACTCCCAATGAGCTCTCTTGTATCAGCCTCTTCGCCAATTCCATTCCCTCTTTCAAGTACGCAATTCTTGTTTTTCTCTCCATCAATCCAATTAATCACTTAATACGCGCTTCGATTATTTCAGTCGTGATCGTGCTAACTGTAATTCGATTAGATTCTGTTTCTGTAACCATATCTCTATCACTCCCACTGTCGATAAGAACTGAACTAAATTATCGAATTTCATGCTTTCCGAATATTCAAGTAAAGTTGCTTAAATGTTCTTTTCTTTTACGATTTCGTTTTTCTTTTAAAATTCAAACATCCTCGAAAGCAAGGGGTATAAGGTGTGAATAATTATTGCCGATTTGTAGCAGGTCTCTGACTTCAAATTGGAAATCTCGAAACCGAATCCAAAATCGAATTATCCGGTGAACAATTGGAAGCGGTAATGGAGGAATTGAAAACCGTGAATAATTATTGCCGATTTGTAGCAGGTCTCTGACTTCAATCACATAAGTTTGAATCGTGAAGGAAGGATGGATGATGATCGATTGAAATCTTGAAGGAGTCGTGTTCACGATCAGTTGAACCATGAAGGAAGGCTCGATTGTTGCCGTGATCAATCCTTATTGAATTGAGGATTTGATTTTGTAAAGCCGGAGGATTTGATTTTGTTGCCGTGATATTGGGTTAGTTTAGTATACATTAATTTAAAATTAGTTATTTTAAGTTTTTAAAAAGATTATTAATCATTAAATTAATATTTTGGATAAATATGAGAGTATATAGAGTTTTTAAGGATATATATGTAATTTGTACTTTCACAATGATATAGACGTAATTAGAAGAGATTTTAAGGATATAAACGAAATTCTCCCTTTTAAAAAATATATTTTGACCCTAAGTTTAATCGGGTCGGGTTAATTGGCTTAGTATGGTTAAGATGTGAAATAAAACAATATTGTGACGTAAAACCAAATAAATTGAAAAAATTTGTAATCTGTACGGTACAAACATAAAGAATTCAATAAACATAAAGAATTCAATAAAGTAACTAAGTTTAATATTTAGGGTTATTGTCATATTGACCCTATAAACTTTCATCAAAAATTTTAAAAGGGCCCTTAAGAAATTTTTGGGCCTCATAAGTCATTAAAGTCGAAAATGACTTGTGTTTTATACCAGTCATCGTGTTTTTAAGCAGTTATCCGGTTACTATAATTAAATAGAATAAAATAATAATGCCACGTGTGTTTTCTTGTCAACAAAAGTTCTTCGAGTCCATGGCCTCTATATTCCCATCTAACACCCTCATTCTTTCATCAGCAACAGTAATCAGCTCAAATAACTAAACGATTTCTCCTTTTCTTCTCATAAATCAATAGCAAATTTCTCCTGTTTGCGGTTCAAGAACTATGAACCCATGATGACGAACCCCAACTCGCCGACGTTTAACCTGGTGAAACCGATGGCTCGAGTCACTGTCGCCATGGATGCAGGATCGGAAAAAGGGGAAAGGGATGAAATTTGACTGGGGCTATTGTTGATGGTTCTAGGGTTTGGTTGTTGAGGGGTGAGAAGAAAGGGGAAGATCGGAGAAGAGAAGAGGGCGCCATTGGAGAAGGTGGAGATAATGGGGGAAATTGGTAATTAATGCAGAGAAACAATAATAATAATGGTTTTTAAATTAATAAAAATATATAGCTAATTTAAAAAATAATAATAATCCACGTGGATGCCATATCAGTGCCACGTGGACATGTTTTGCTGACTAAGATGACACATAACATGCCACGTAGGCGTGTTAACCTGATGACCCGGTCATCTTCGTTAAAATGGCATTTTTGACATAGTTTTTACCTGTTTAAGGACCTAAAAAGCGCAAAAATAAGAAGAGTGATCATTTAAAATATTTCATAATAGTTTATTGGGCCATTATGACAATAACCCTAATATTTATATTATTTTGTTATTTTATATTTAAAAATATTTTAGTTATAAACAATTATATTTATGTTAGTTTATTATTGAGTAACTATATTTTTAATATTTAAGATATATGTTAAAATACATAAAGTAATTATTGATGTGCAAGAGAGACCACTTTTGAAAAAGTGTTGTTATTGCAGTGTTGCGGGATGTAATTGCAAAACTGACGTGACACAATTGAAAGATGAGTGAGATTTCATGGATGTGGACGACCTAAGCAATCTTGTTTTATAACCAACTGACTAAAGTTTCAAAAAAGTACCTCAAATCTATCACATTAAACAACGAATAAAGTTATCAAAATAATTCTGGTCATCACTGCTTCCGATAGGGTCACCGGTGTCGCCATGGCAGGCCCTTCCTTCTTCCATCTTCCTGCCTCTCTTTCTCGCTACCTCTCTCGGTTTAGATTGCGCAACACATAGGAACATTATTTTCATTCCTTCATTCTTCTTATCTTATTTCTGATTTGCGAACACACACACACACACAATCACACTAATTTGTTAAATCTCCCGATCACTCTGTCTCTCCGTCTTTGTCTGATGCCACACAAGCACACATACAAACATATCGTCGATTGTGTATGTGCTTTCCGCTTACCCAGTTACCCTTCACCATCGAGTAATATACACATAAGCACAAACCGATTTCTGTATATCCTGTTTTCAGTTTGATGAGCTCATCAATTTCAAGGAACCAACATAATGTTTAATTTTGACTAAGTCAATATATGGGAATTACCGTTTATACCCTTTTTCCTTTCTTTCACAATAACCACAATTTTCTCTTTTATTTTTTTCCCTTTTTCTATTAATTTCGAAAATTCTAGGAACATACTCGTATCATCTATTTCCTCTTCATTTTTAATAATTTGTCCAATAATTAAATTTTATTTTCAATAAAAACTTATAATAATACAAATTATGTATTATTTTCTATTTAATTTGTTTTGAACTTTTAAACTTCATTCTCCATCAACATCTCTAAAAGTAATGTTTTAAAACCCGTATGGTGACCAGGTTTGCGGGTCAACCGGTTTAACCGTCGAGTCAACCCGGTTTTCAAAAGCTTCATATATTTTATATTTTCCAATATAATTATATATTTAAAAGATATAAAAAATTTAATTCCACCTTTTTTATACCAAAAGGGATATTTTGTTAGGTTTTTATAGTGAAAATTTATCTAATTTAATGAACCAATGGTGGATTAATTTTAGAAGTTTGAGCGTTGAACTCTTTATCCCAGTTTTTGAAGCCCAAATTCTAATTTTTGTTTCAACTGTTGGGTTAACCCGGTTTCGCGTCACCGGTCCAACCGTATTTTTGAGAAACCTTACCGGTTCAATCCAAGATAGAAATTGGTAAAAACTCGGTCATAATTAACTCGTTCTCTTCACCGGGTCACGATCTAATCATTTCGACTGGCCGGGTCAACCCGGGTTTTAAAACATTGTCTAAAAGCTTTTATACTCTTTGATAGAATAAATGTTCAGTATTCCGAATTATAAAAAAAGTAGGATATTACAATTCGTTTACGTGGTCTGTCACTGAACCGCCTTTCTTCATCTTCATATTGACTATCGGCTGATCAGGAACACCTTGTTCGTTGTTTAAGGTTTCTCGTATATGCTATATAGCGCCTTGATTATGTCGAACGTTGTCCTTTCATTGGCGATGTTGTAAGCAACATTCTTCGCCAATGACTACTGCACGACTCCAAGGGCCTGCCAGTCTAACAGATGTCATTCCTCCTGCTCCATAGCGTCAGGTTTTACTCTGACAGGGGTAGGTATAGCTTCTTTTGATATAGATAATCTTCTATTTGCCTCTAAAAGCCAAAATCGTGTCCTTCAAATATATCGATCTTAATATTTCCTTCTTCAGCTGTAACTCTCATATCAGCTTGTTAGGATCAAAGACTTCAACAAACGTACTTTCTTACACGATTGATAACGACCAACGAACAACGACAAAAGTAAACAACCAAACATGAACACAAAGATTTAAGTGGTTCACTCGATTTGATTTGATAAAGTTATGTCCACCGGAGAACTAAAGAGATTTTCCTATTTATAATGAATGTTATACAAGATATAGACTGCTCTACATAATATGTTTAGCTTACTCACACTTTTTAATGACACGTCTTGGTTACATTTGGGAGAGGTATTTATAGTGGACAATAAGATCTAATCAAATGATGACAAATCTTTTTACAGTCATGCTTTCTCCATCTATCAACTCTGATGGGACAGGTCATGGGTTTAAGAATATAAAGGTGTTCTGTCCTGCATGACCCATGAGCTTTCCCATCGGAGTTGGTGGATGCAAAAATCATGACTATGAAAGATTTGTCATCATTCCATTAGATCTCATTGTCCACTATAAATACCTCTCGCAAATGTAAACAATACATGCAATTAAAAAGTGTTAGTGAGTCAAACGTATTATGGAGTGTAGCAAATACTTTGTGTCGCATTAATTATTTATAAGAAAATCTCTTTATTTCGGTGGTGGACGTCGCTTGATTAGATCATATCAAGTGAACCACTTAAACCTTGTGCTCTTGTTTGGTTGTTCTCTTATTGTCGTTTTTCACTAATCATGGTCAAAAATCATGTGAAAATGTATGCTTGTTGAAGTCCTTAATCCTAAAATTACATTTATGTAATAAAAATGTAGGTTGGATCGAGTTGCTAATGAGTGTAAAAGATTGAGTTTAATTGGGTTGTATAAGTGGAAGAGAAACTAATTATAATAGATAAATGAGTTGGGGTGGGTTGCTAATGTGAATAGTCTAAGCCTTAATATTTTGTGCAGTCCTTAAACCCCTCACTGTGAACCATCTCATGTGTTGATCGGGATAAAGGCCTAAACTTCATCTTCTTATTAGATATATCATTATCCACATGTGATCTCTCATTCTTACGACCCCTTTATCGATCAATTGTTGTAAATAGGTCAAGTCCCAAACATGACAACTATTTACCAGGCCATTCTTTCACAACTCTAACTACTTCTCTTTGTCAAATTTTCTCGGTACAATGGATTGGTGTTCTTCTTAACCTTGTGTTCTCTGATAAATAAACTAGTCTTTTACCTGATGGTGACCAGTTATTTTTTATCACAATCCAAATCAACATCTTCTTCACGCCCTTTCTCTTTCTCCAACTCTTTGAGTCTCACCAATATCTCCTAATAAAAAAACATATACATTGTGTGTTACTAGTGGAGAAAAATTTAAAGACAAAGTTTTAGATAAAAAGCTTCATGCCAAGAGCGAAGCCTCAAGGCAAAGTTGCTAATGAAAGTTTCCACCAAGAATGAAGAGGTGAGGCAAAGCTTAAATGAATGAAGCTTCGAGAGTGAAGGTATGGACGAAGCCAGGAGCGCAGCAAAGAAGTGCAATGAGAGAATTGGCAGTGAAGCCAAACACTGATATGTTGCGGCGAAGAAGCAAAGCTCATCTCTTAATCTTCGCCTTCGGTGTACATCATGTTTCGACTTTTTAGTGACCAAGAAGCAGTCATTGACTCTAAGCTCCGGTCTGACTTAATAACTTGGAGAGCAACTTTTCCATCACGGGTCAGCTTATGGCATGGGTCCATGTGTCCCAACTTAGGAAGAAAATTAGGTCAGACATGTACTATAAATAGAACTCTCTGTATTGATTGTAACCTTAGAACATAAAAAGTAAGCATTGAAGATTATCAATAAAATCTCTCTTTTTTTTTTTCAGTAGATATAGCTTGATTAATCCTCAAAATTGGTATCAGAGAGTTATGGCTGATGATGAGAAGATTAAGTTCGATAAATACGAAGATCGCAAATTTTGGGTTTTGAAAGATGTAGATTGAAGATTATCTTTACCATAAGAAATTACACCTACCCTTGAATGAAAGAATACCAGAAGGAATAAAGCATGTTAGATCGGCAGGCTCTTGGTGTGGTCTGGTTCTCATTGGCCAGGAATGTTGCATACAACATTGACAATGAGAATACAATGTTTGGATTGATCAAGAGTTGTCTAACAAGTATGAAAAACCCTCGGCAATGAACAAGGTTTTCTTGATAAGACAATTGGTAAATACGAAGATGAAGAAAGACAGCTTAGTGACAAATTATCGAAATGAGTTTACGGGGTTGTTTGTTTTACCTTTGAATGGTTCCATTATATATCCGTTAGAGCATTTGGTTGGGTTTTGATTAGCCTCGGTCAGATAGGCTCTAAATGGCTCTGCATCAAGGGAGTCTGAATGGAAAAAGACCTACTTTACCCTTAGACCTCATACGCCTCTTCCACGTGTCTCTCTTGCATTGTCCATTCTTATCAGCCAAACACTCCACTATGGCGACACCACCAACGACGTTTCCCTTGGACGACATCACCTGTGGTGCTCCCACTAACGCTTCCATCCATCTCATGACCATCATCATTGTCTTCCCCACATGACCTGCAATTGGCCAGGTCAAAAAAAATCCATTTTGGATTATACCTTCCATTGTCCCCCTTCTTCATCTTTCCCAGCCTTCACGTCACCCTTTCTTCTCCATCTTCCTCTGGTTTCATTCTCGAGGCTGTGCAAACATCGTCAATCTGATTGCACCTCAACTTGAGAATTTCTCAATAATTGATTCTTTCTTAATCGAGGACTTGAATGCTCCACCTGGACTTTCATACGTGTGTTATATATAGATTTTTCATCATTCGTCATTCTTTAAAGATCGATTTCATTCTGTAAACAAAGTGAACATACAAATGAACTCGAGTGTTATTGTCTTAACTTAAGCTACACCCAATATGTCGACACTACTGCTTGATAAAACTCCTTGATGAAAGTTAAAACCTTGCTCGAGAAAAATGTGATAACTTATATAATTTAAGAATACCTATCTATCTATTCAAACTATACTTGATAGGATCAAATAAACTAAAAATATCTATAATAAATTATGTTTAAGATTTGAGTTCGACCAAAAAACTCGACAAAATATCAAACTGGTTACAACTCTAATTCATCAAATTGTTTACAAGTCTAACTGTTTACATTCCTTCCACGTTGTACTCAACTTTGTCATTAATCCTATGACACATCTATATATTCGAAGTCTAATGAACCGACAAATCACCATATATTTTTATCAATTAATTATAAATGGGGGCCGACCTAGTTTATTCAATCGTTCAATGGTTATGAACTCCAAATTCATTGTATCTCAATCTTGCATTCCTACTAATGTTTGATTTGATTCATTATATGCCAACTTGCATTCCACCTCATTCAACATTTCCATCGAACCATGCATTTCAGTATGATTTAAGCACTAGCCAAATAAGTTAAGTCAAGTTGACCCATTCTTGCCGCCTCTCAAGATCCCCATCATTTATAGCTAGATTGTTTATTTTTTAAATATCAACATAAGACAATAAAAAATTATCCGCTTTCAGGTCGACCGTCATCACAACATTATCAACAAAAGATGGTTATAATTTGAGCTCCCACTGGCAAAAACACCTGGAGGATGATAAGTTGGAAGCACATTCAAATTTCAACTAGTCCAAACAACCATAAACACATATTCAAGTTAGCCTATATAATATTATGGAAAACCTGGCATACTATTTCCTAACTTAAGTTATGTAGCTGCTTGTGGAGAAGTGACGCATAATCCCCAAACTGAACATCATTAGGAGGACACAAATCAAATGCATACACAACTGCCTTTGAAGTCAGCATTGGCTTTTTAGTAGTCACCCCATCAGACAGCTTCCCAAAGCTGTATTCATCAAAGCCAAATGATTCTCTAAGGTAGAAGAAACTCTCTCTCCCAACATGTTCAACCTGCCAGCAAATACATCACATCACGTGCTTGTTTTCAGTTTTGCAATCAGACACACATTTTCAATTTCAGATGTTAAATCTTGAAAGGTGACTTGTTTGATCTCAAGACTCTGTTTGTTACATGGGACATGAATGAACAGGACTAGAAGCTTTATCAGGACACTAACTTTTCAAAAAAATTCGATTTTGACACTGTGTTTTTTTTTTTTTTCAATTAAGTCACTAAGTTTTCAATTTGGTTTCAATTTTGACCATTTGACCGGTCAACCCGGTAGTCAGCTGACGTGTCAGTCTTTGATGATGCGACGCTGACGTGGCATGGCACCCGAGTGTCAAAATTGAAAACATAGTGACTTAATTGGAAAAAATTGAAAACGTAGTGTTTTAATTGAAAAAAAATAACACAGTGTCAAAATCAATTTTTTTTGAAAAGTTAGTGTCTTTTTTGGAATTTTTCCTACATTTTTTAAAATCATAAATTCGTCTTTTTACGTTTTTAGAACGTAAAAATAAGTATTTATTCGTTAATTTATGTTTGTTCTTTTATGTTGGTTTAAGTTTGTTTTCACTATTTTTCCACCATAAACATACTTTTGATTGATACGATACGTGATTATATGCAAAACAAAACGTAGTTTATATTTCTAAAAACATAAAAATAAGTATTTATTCGTTAATTTATGTTTGTTCTTTTATGTTGGTTTAAGTTTGTTTTCACTATTTTTCCACCATAAACATACTTTTGATTGAT
Source organism: Cichorium intybus (assembly GCA_023525715.1). Classification (NCBI taxonomy): domain Eukaryota; kingdom Viridiplantae; phylum Streptophyta; class Magnoliopsida; order Asterales; family Asteraceae; genus Cichorium; species Cichorium intybus. The sequence continues at coordinate 159,088,718 of CM042010.1, read as the reverse complement.
ACGATACGTGATTATATGCAAAACAAAACGTAGTTTATATTTCTAAAAACATAAAAATAAGTATTTGTTCGTTAATTTATATTTGTTTGTTTATGTTTGTTCGTTTATGTTGGTTTAAGTTCGTTTTCACTATTTTTCCACTATACATGCTTTTGATTGATACGATACGTGATTATATGTAAAAAAACGTATTTTATATTTCTAAAAACATAAAAATAAGTATTTGTTCATTAATTTATGTTTGTTTGTTTATATTTGTTCCGTTATGTTGGTTTAAGTTCGTCCGTGTATGTTTTTTCATTTAGAAGTATAAATACATATTTTTATGTTGGTTTACGTTCGTTCGGTTAGAAGTATAATACATTTTAGTTGTATAAATATGTTTTTACATCTTTGTATAAATACATATATTTATGTTTTTAGAAATATAAATATAATTTTTTGTTGGTTTAAGTTCGTTCGGTTAGAAGTATAATACATTTTAAGAAGTATAAATACGTTTTTTACGTCTTTAAAAGTATAAATACATATTATTATATTTTTAGAAGTATAATACATTTTTAGAAATATAAATATATTTTTTACGTCTTTAGAAGTATAAATAAGTTTTTTTACGTCTTTAGAAGTATAAATACGTATATATACTTATGAAAATGTATGTATGCTTCTAAAAGTATAAAAATACATCTTTATACTTGTAAAAAAATATATTTATACGTTCTAAAAACGTAAAAAGACGAATTTATCATTTTAAAAAATGTAGGAAAAATTCTAAAAAAGACACTAACTTTTCAAAAAAATTGATTTTGACACTGTGTTATTTTTTTTTCAATTAAAACACTACGTTTTCAATTTTTTCCAATTAAGTCACTATGTTTTCAATTTTGTTTCAATTTTGACACTCGGGTGCCATGTCAGCATGCTACGTCGGCGTCGCATCATCAAAGACTGACACGTCAGCTGACTACCGGGTTGACCGGTCAAATGGTCCAAATTGAAAACATAGTGACATAATTGAAAAAAATTGAAAACTTAGTGACTTAATTGAAAAAAAATAACACAGTGTCAAAATCGAAATTATTTGAAAAGTTAGTGTCTTTTACTATGAAATTTACCCTACTTTTTATGATGAAATTGATAAGGGCATTCATATCTGTTGCATAGAATAGTAAGTCCTTGTTTAACCTTTTTGGATGGTGGTAAAAGGATTTGCAATTCTTTTTCTAATTTACATCCGTCCCTCTCTCACCTTTTTAGGTGGGACAAAAAATTGCATTCAATCCATGTCCCACTTTTTGGAATGGGATGGGACGAAAAATTACAATTCAAAAATATTGTCACAAGTACATGGGTCCGGTGCTGGTCCTTGCCAAACACAGTAGAGCATGTTATGTACTATCATGTCCTGCAGAACAAACATAACTAAATACATCTTTCTTTTTATGGGAAGATATATTAGTACCTGTAGTTGAGCGAATCGGAGGTTGTTCATAACAACGATAACTTGGACCTCTTTCAAAGCATCACCCAAAATACGGATTGAAAGATAGTCAAAGAAGGTTTTCACAAGACTTTTCTGTTCTTCCAAGTTCTCTACATCATTACCAAACTTAGGAATCCAGACCATGCACTTGACTTGTTTCCATGGTATTGTGTTCTTAACACCTTTGGGAATGATTGTTTCATGAGGATGAGAGAGACCCCAATGTATTCTTATATCTTGCAAATATGGGTCGATTGAAGTTTCAACTGCAGAGGTTGTGCAGACAATTGATGATGCATTATAAAAAAGAGCAAAATTTGCAGAAAATTGAATATCGAAGTCATCGAATACAAGGACACGTCCGTGATCTGGACTAGGAAACAAGCTCAAAAGCAGAGACGCGTCAGCAGATACATCTTCTGACACGCATGATCCTTGTTCATTACTTGGCAAAGAAATCTGTTCTGAAGTATGAGAGAAAAAACACGAATTCCCATTTCTACAACCCTGTAGATTTATCAACAGTTGACATCAATATTTAAACTAAATTACATTTTTGATTCCTAAAACTTCTCTTGTAATGTTTTTGGTCAGTGTACCAAGAAAAACGACTATTTTGGACCCTGAATATACCTGGTTTTTTGCATTTTCGGTCCCAAAAATAGTCATTTTACTTGGAACAGGGACCAACATTACAAGACAACTTTTTGAGACCAAATTTGAAAAATCAGCTACACTCAGGGACCAAAAATGTGATTTATCTTGGAAAAATGCTAGTAAAGCCCTTACATTTTGACAGAAAAGCCACTATAACAAAACGTTTTTCATTAAAAATTGTAAATTTCTCATGAAAGCCATTTAATATTGAAAAAAAGTCAGAAAACCCCTTATAGTTTACCTTTTTAAGGGCTTTGCACAAAAAGGTCCAAACTATAAGGGGGGAGGGGGGGTTTATCATTCTTCCTAATATTGAATGGTTAAAAAGAGGCTAAAAGTTATAAGATGGTTTTCATGGAAAATCATCAAATCTCAAATGGCTTTCTGGGAAAACTTTTTTTTTATAATGGCTTTTTCCATAAAAACTTGTAAAATATAAGGGTTTTTCTACCATATACCATTTACTCTTTATAATAATTAATAAGATTTTATGTTAAAGTGATGCATACCTGTAACGATAAGAAGAATTTACAAACTGGTTTTTTAGCATCTAATGAATGGGCATATAAACATAAGCTCCCTTTGTTGCATGTCCCATTGAGAAAAAATCTACATTGAGAAACTTCTGAACCATTGTAAGAATTGGAAATTTGTTGGTTGTCAGAGACGTCCTCCAGATACCGAGCCCTTATCTGCTCAAAATGATAAAATTAAAATTATACATTTTCAAGCATATAATAACTGAAAGACAAGTAAAGCAAAAAATACCTCTTTAATTGAGTTAGCCAATGTGAAAGAGACCCCTTTTTTATTAAATCCATATGCATCCACATAAGGTAGAGTTAAGCATTTCTTTGTTTCATAAATAGGATTGCTGATGTCATCTTCTATGGCAAGTGTATCGGAATCTTCGTTTTGTTCAACAGTCACAAGACACATGTGCTTAAATTCATAGGGTGTGTAAGGTGGCAGACCGTTAGAAGTTGCTAGAAACTTGGGACGATATCTGTGTACAGAATTAAGAACGCTTTCATCTGCAGATACAAAAATTACTCCTTATAAATATCAATTCCTATTAAGAAAAGGCCTTGAATTGACATCTCAAGATTCATACATATATTGGAAATATGCTGGAGTGATGACTGGAGAAGATTGTGGAACAAGCACCATTCTTCTTCCATCTTCATGGATGAAATTTGGGTGTTGGTTGTCTCGTTAATCTTTAGAAGGAGCTTTAACCGCTCAAGTCGAAGGTTATCCTTTATGATGGTAAAATAGCATGCCATTTGAACCATTCAATTCGATATATAATATTGATTGATAAAAAATAAAAAAGTTATCATGTCATTATGTACCTTAAAAGTACGTTGCCAGAACTGGAAAGCACAAAAGTTTGCCATGTATATCACCTCCTTCCTACCCATCAAACCAGTGATCTTACCATTTTGGCTATAGTAGTCGTCAGTGAACTTAGAAAACTGTCAATGTAGATTAAATTAAAGATATATCAGTAATCTGTCCGATTAAAAGCTGAAATAAAGTTTTTTTTTTTATCATACCAATGCTTCTTGGCCAAAGGGATGGATGATGGGTAAAGGCTGTGTATCCATCATGATACCGATTATAATGCCTTCACGTAGCATTCCAGCTTCTCCAAATATTAGTATAAGCATGGAAGCATCAAAGGACAAAGAAAAGCTGGAAAGCAAACGTCCATAGAAAGTTGGCTCATAACGCCCTCTTGAAGATGTTATTTCTAAAGCACGAATGTGGACCAGTAAATCTAATGCATCATCAACAACTACAGGTCGTGGTGGATCCATAACTTTCTGTAACAATACTGAGAAAAAAAAACCTTAAATTAGTTAATACTAATAGAAAGAAAACAAAATAATGTTGATATGAATTCTGAGTTATACCCTTTGGATCATTGATGGCTTTTGGTTCAGCACAAGCTGTAAGAAGCACCTGTTGCCTCAATGATAATTTCAAGATGGCCGGGGTCTCGTATTTTTCTAACTGCCCAAAAAATGGTTCGGTCACAAGTCGATACACTTCACCATCGCAAGTCCGCCCTGTTCTTCCCCTGCGTTGTTCAGCCTATAACAAACACAATGGAAGCATTAGATTTTGACTAAAACATTAGTAACTGGCTAACAGGTGACTATTTATTAATCAATCACCTGAGATTCGGATACCCAAACAATCTCGGCTGATTCGGCTTTTCTATTTGCATCCCAGTAGACTTGCAAAGATCTACAAGAATCAATGACATATGCAGCTTTTGGTATTGTTACAGAAGATTCTGCGATGTTTGTTGCCAATATAACCTTGCGGTGAGACTTTGAGATTGCCATGGCATTGAGAGCTTGCTCGGTGTCGATGCTGCTGTGTAAGATGTGAATCTTGAAAGCGCTACCGAAACGCCTTAAAGCAAGCCATTGTTGTTCCAAGGCAGCATAAGTTGGAAGGAATATTAAGATGCTTTTCTCCATGTCTGGTTCGTTTTTGTGGATGTGTAATACCAGATTATGTATAAGCTTGTGTACTTCCTCATTCATGCTTGCTTCAGATGACGGGGTTGTTCCGGAACAATATTTTAAAGACACGGATTCTTCTGGGTCCATATCCAGAAGTTCAACCACCTGTTTTATACCACAGCATATAAGATGATTATACATATACACTGCCAACATTAACAAGGTTACAACAACAGCCATAAGGGGAATAGTTGCCCAAAATACCCTTTAAACCTCTAAGCCAAGGGGGTGTTTGGTTATGAAAAGGAACTAGACCAAAGCCCAACCATGGCCGAGCCCACTGGCCCAATAGTCTACAAAAGAAAACGATTCAGGACCACAAATGGTGGGACGTGTGTCTGATTTGAGACCTTCCTGTTGATTTCATCTTCCATTCTTATTTCAATCACTATTGTTGAGAGTTGAATCTGTTACTCATTTGTAAGAAATGGAATGGAATTCAATGATCAAAATAAAAAAATGAGTTATTTCAAAACTTTCACTTATAATCAAACTTTCTCCTTTTAATTATTTCAATATATATAAGGTCAGTTTAAAAATACATTATTCTGGCCAATTTAACTGTTTAACCACTAATACTTTATTTTTCCAATCAAACCATCACAAGTTTCAAAAAATTTCCAGATTAACCATTTTGACCTGTTATATCAGGTTTCTAGGAATTTTGTTACATCATGTTTCGCCGGTATTTATCCAAACTAACCGGTTTGACATGTTACATCAGGTCACAATGTTGAATTTGGAAAAACGTTTTTATGGTTTTATTGGAAAGAATAAAGTATAAGTGGTTAGTTAAGCTGTGAAATTGCCAGAAACATATGGGTTTTCTGCAATTTTGCACTTTATATAATGAGGGTATTTTGGTCTTTTTGATATACAGAAGAAGAATGGAATTAAATTCCTTCAACCCATCCCTAGGAATGGCGAAATCCATCATGCACGGAATTTTAAGGAGTCTGACGGAGCTAAATTCCATACATTCAGCAACCAAACATGCCATGGAATGGAATCTGGAATTCCAGTTTTGTCCGATTCCGCCGGAACCCACGAAAAACATTAACAGTCATTCAGAAGAATCAAAGTACCTGCTCAAGATATGACACCCTACGCTGGTACAGAGTATGTTGGCTGGAACTGGGAATTCCTAAAACCTCCACCCTTTCCCCTCTACCAAGATCTTTAAAGTAATCCTTGTATCTTGAAATATCAGCAGTAGCAGACATCAATACCACCCTGGAAAAAGCTACAATGTATTAGCACCTAAAGCAGTTAAAAGTTTTAAAAAATAATAATAATAAATACCAACCTCAGCCCACTATTTTTTATCAGAAACTGCTTCACACATACGAGAACAAGATCCGACTCAACAGATCGTTCATGCACTTCATCAAGAATAATAACTTTATACTTTAAAGCATTCATTCCTTTTTCTCGCATTTCCTCCAACAAAACTCCAGCAGTTTTGAAGATGATCTTCGAGCTGAAATATTAATTAATGATTATAAAAACAACTTCCTTAACCACCATATGAGATGATCTGAAATATGAGTACCTTGAGGAAATAACCTTGGAGTGACCAATGTGATATCCAACCTCACCCCCGGCTATACAATTTCGAGCTTTAGCCACCATTTTAGCAACTGCCACCACAGCAAATCTCCTTGGTTGTGTACATATTATCGGCTCAATATTTGCTTCCAGTAAAAACTGAGGAACTTGAGAGCTCTTCCCTTCATTATCAAAAAGGAAGGTAACCAGTAAATATCAAATTTTCAACCTCTTGCAAATACAGATCATAATGTCATAGTAAACTAGGCTTCAGAGGAAAACTTGTAACACCCTAAATTCAGTAAATTATATCAGACTTGTTTAAGATTTTAAAACCCATGGCCATGACAGTCGATGGTACCTAATCAATTTAGCAATATAAAAAGAAGAATTTTCTGTTTTACAAATGTTCTTCACTCATAATTACCTTTTGAGTATTTATATACTTAGTCTTCAAGGATTTGAGTAACGGTTTAAAAACTCTAAGAAAGTGCCTCTTATAAGGAGTGTTGTATGTATAAAATGTACAATAGTTGCCTGAACAAGCGGTCAATGAAAAGGCAGCATTTCCTAATAATGGTAGTTTAATGAATAGCCAAATGTAGAGGCTATATTTATTGATATATGTACTTTCTAAATATTTCAAAAGCAAATACTGTGTACATCGGAATGGACTAATTAAAGTATAGTTGTTTCAATTGAGAACAATAGTATTAGCAAAATCCAGATTGTGATTAATCTTGTTTATAGAGGATCATGAGATAGTATCAATTATCAAACCATAAGATTGAGCTTCTATACTCCTTGACAATTCTTGAAGTACCCTGGAAATTAACCAACTCTAACAGCCACGTCAAATGATGAAAGACATGATTTTAAATCCACCAATCAGGGGCTGTCGGGCATACATAATTAATTTTTTTTAAAATAACCAATGATGAACTGGACTATTAATCTAGAACCAAACGGCATATCAAAGAGCTATATTTGCTTCTAATAGTCAGCGGTCGGCAAATAAATCAGGAAAGAGGGTTTGTTTGCTCTTCAATGACTACTAAAGGTAACAATAACATAAAGAAAAACATGGAGGACAAGAAGAGCAAGTACTAAGGGGGAGGTGGGATGTATATAGTCAAATATGTGTTAAATAAAAGGGTAAAACAATATAAACAGCAAATTATGCATGCTATTTGAAGCATAGTATAATTAATTTAATCCTCACATACAAAATGACCAGTGTAATGCATACTGATGCACTTTGGGCAATAATAAGCCTAAAAGATATTCAAGGTAAGCTGAATCAACACATTTAAGGGATCCCCAAAAATGTCAGAGAAAGGCAAACCCATTAATTTTATCATGCTTGCTCAACCCAATATATGTATTGATTACTCAAAAATCAAAATCACACATCAAATAAGAAAGGGCATAACCACCGCAGAAAAGCAAAAACATAACAATGGTGCAAATAGAACCAAAACACTAACTCCTTTGACTTCTTTTTTCCGGTCACAATGGCAGATATGGATATTGTTAGAAATTTAACCATTCGCATTTCTATTTAGATGTGCATTGTAAACCTTCACGTAGTTGGATAAGAACTCACGAAGTTTCGGTAACAACTGGCGCGAAATTTAAGTAGACAACTACTACGCTTTCGTTCGAGATAAAATGTCAAACCAAAGTCTTCTATACAGTCGGTGAGTCACTTGTTACTTCAATCAAGATGATTACAACAGAAACATCGAGTAACTACATAAAAGTTCAAGTGATTTTACCGCAGCCGGTTTCACCGACGATCAGAGTGACGCGATTTTCCATTATCTTCTCGACGATTTTGCTCCGGAGCGACATGATAGGAAGGTTACTGAAATTATCAGAGGACGAAGAAGACGACAACGATGATGACTGGATAGCTGAAGAAGTCGACGGTACCGCCATCGCGAGAAAACCCTCGGCGGTCGCACAATTCTCGCACTGGGAAACGGAAGGAAAAATAACGTGAAATCCTAGTGGTGTATTGCTTTATTTGTAGGAGGGGTAGCACCGTAGCAGATTGTTCAGAGCAGTGGGTCCGGGCTAAAGTTCCCGCTTCAGATGCGGCCGGGTGCACGACCAACCGCGACCTTGACGCATGGCTTGACTTGGCGTCGCCAAAGTCCAACAGAATTTCTTGATTTCTTATCGGAGATTTACAATTGATGCCGTGTATTTTTTTTTAAACTAATCTAAATTCACTTAATTTTTACCACTTAAACTAAAAAATACCTCTTACGCTGTGCTCCCAAGTGGATTTTTAGGAGAGAACGGAAAAGAATTGAGAGGAAAGAAAAGAAGATCTTGCTCCCGAGAAGTTGTTTTGGAAAGAAAGGAAAAGAATGGAAGGGATGTGGAGGGATAAGGATCCCTTATACGGTTCCTTCCAAATCGGAGAGAATCAGAGAGAAAGGATATCGTCCATAACAACAAAGCGTTCAACATTACCAAAATACCCTTGACCTAATATTAAAATCAAGCAGCCCTTCTGTTCTCGCCTCCTACAGATCGTTATCTTCACATCGACGTAAACACAGCCAAACCAAGGTATGTTTTCTTTGCTTTTCTACAGATCTTTTCTTCATTTTTCTCTCCTGGTCGACGTACGTGTTTCTTCTGCAGGTTTCTTCTGGTTTTGTTTTCTATGAACATTATAAAATTGCTGAAATATTGAGTTTTATCATCCTTTACCTGCTGGAACGTTGTGTTTACTCAACAATTTATTATACTTGATTTAACAATGACTTCCTTCAACCTTTTATACATGTCTGTGAATGAACTTTGAGATTGTTTACTCCTTCACGCTAAAAAACTACATGGTACATTGCATTTTTGTTGTAACCTGTAGCAATAGGACGATTTAGTTGTTGTATCTTGTAAATTGTAGTAACATAGGGACTTTGACTTTTGTAGCAACCTATAGCAATAGGAAGTCTAGCAAGATAGGAACTTTTGACTTTAGTTGTAACTTGCTACAGGAAGTTTTTTGTGTTGTTGTAACTTGCTACATAAAGTTTTTTGTCTAGTATTTTATTGTTTTCTTTTCTAGTTCTCACGTTATGAGTGTAAAGGCTATATGTAGGCCTTATTTATTTTGAATAAACCAAGCTATATGTAGGCCTTATTTATTTTGAATAAATGTAAGGCTGTAAGCTATCTTCCTGTAACATTGAGTACACTTTTCATTTTACAGTCAAAAGTTATTTTCCTTCTTTCTTGCAAGTTTATTCACGTGAGTTTGAGTGTGAAATCAAGAGGGCTTTTCCTTCTTTCTTGCAAGTTTATTCACGGTTGCATTAATTTATTAAACACGTTTGCATTAATGTCCGTATAGTTTATCTAAATTTTATTAGCTAATCAAATAAATTTTTTTCGACATATAGTACAATACCGCTGCCCTACATCGGATAGAATGGATAATCGGATACTCAACCCCATTTCCATTATAAGGGCTAGACAATTGCAAGCGGTTAATCTGATTTGCTTGTTGGTGGCTTTCATTACTCGACGTAGACTATCCAACATAAAGCATGCTAATTTACCTACTAGAGATGTACTTTTACAACGACGATCTGTACGAGAAGAGATGTTACACGACCTTGCAAATAGTGGCAAATGTCGTGAACTAATTCGTATGAGTCAGAAAGCTCTTACTACATTATGTGGAATGTTAGTGTGTGACGGTGGTCTTCGACGTACTCAACGCATGTCCGTTGAAGAGCATGTCGCTAGATTTTTACATATTGTAGGTAACGATTTACGAAATCGATTTGCCTCATGGATCTATCGTCGTTCTAGCTCAACAACAACTAGGTCCCTCCATAGAGTATTACAAGCAATTATATATTTGGAAAGTCATTATATGCAACAACCTAACGGTGATATGGTCCCAAAAGAAATTCAAGAAAAGAAAAGATTTTATCCATATTTCAAGGATTGCGTAGGTGCAATTGATGGAACACATGTTCGTGTTAAAGTGCCTAGTAAAGACGCCGCTAGATATCGCGGTCGTAAACAATAAATGTACTAGCTTGTTGTACATTTGACTTAAAGTTTACGTATGTATTAACTGGTTGGGAGGGTACTGCATCAGATTCAAGAATAATAAAGAATGCACTTACTAGGGATGATAAACTACTAATTCCAATAGGTAATTACTTAAACCAAATTAATTTTACTGTCTAATATTTTATGATAATACTAACTAGACCTTATTTGTAGGTAGATATTGTTTGGTAGATGCGGGTTTACCACATACGAGTACACTAATGACACCGTATAAGGGTGTTAGATATCATTTGAAAGAGTACTCCACCTGTGCACCTGAGAATTCAAAAGAGTTGTTTAACCTTCGTCATGCATCCTTACGTAACGCTATAGAACGAGCATTTGGTGTCCTAAAAAAGAGGTTTCCTATCATTAGAAGTACAACGGAACCGTTTTATTCTTGTGAAACCCAATCTTCAATCTTTTTGGCATGTTGTATTCTACATATGTAAGAACCCGCGAAAAAGTTGTAAAAGGGTAAAACGGTCTTTTGACACGTTGTAAGACTATTATGTAAAATAATATGTATTTGTGAAATAATAATATAAGAAATAAGAGATTATGTGAAATTTGGAGTTTTACCGCGTGAATAGTGAAATTTGACCAAAAAGGGCAAAAATGTCATTTGACATGAAAATGACCAAATTGTCAAGAAAATGTCAAGTTGGAAGTTAATGGAACTTTGGTTGCAAGGTTATGGGTCTTAGGACCATTCTTGTAGAAAAGTTAGAAACCAAAGGACCAAAAATGCAAATGTTTTATATATTAATTATATATATATCTATTTTCTTCATTATGTAAGGAAACAATAGAAGTTTCCAGAGAGAACTAGAGAGAGCGAGAGTCTGCAGGAAGAACACGGGGAGAAGAAGTTCAAGAATCATTGTCAAGGAAATCAATAAAGGATTAGAATTGGTGATTCCAAAGTTAAAGAAGGAGGTGCTTCAAATACTAATGAGCACGGAAAGGGAGACGACGTATAAGAAGCGTAGTGGTTTATAGCTAAACCAAGGTGAGTTTTATGAGGATTTTTCTAGTACATAGCAAAATGATATTTTCAGAAAATGAGATTTCCAAATATTTGCAAATCTTAAGGATTGGAAATAGTTTTGAATGTAGCTCTAAGAGCTAAGTGTCTAAAAGAGATTTTAAAGAAATTCAGTATTTAAAGAAGTATAATTTATAAAGTTTTGAAAGAAGCTCCATACATGAGCTAAAGATGTTGAGATTAGTTTTAAAGATATTTTTGATTATGAGTCTAAAAGTTATGAGTTGAGTTATTTATAAATTGTGTCCCATTTTGACCAATTTAAAATGTAATGAGATAAGAATTAAAGAAAGAAATAAGAAAGAGATAGTTGTCCGGACTAGGTCACCCACATAATCGGGGGATCAGAAGACACTACTGGGATGGTACCTCCCGTCGCGAAGTAGTAGTCTAGCTTAGTACACCCTTGTGCTTGAATTCGTTCCAAGTCACAAAGGGGAGACAGAATGAGCATAACCAAGCGGACGGATCTGTTCTGTCCCGCGAGGGGAGCTAGTTGAATGAATTAAATTAAAATAATTCATGAGTTTCAGTTGGTCACAAGTACATGAGAAAGAAAGCAGTTTTAAAGAAAGAAAGCAGTTTTAAAGAAAGAAAGCAGTTTCAAAGAATTAAAACAGATTTAAAGTAAGAAGACGTTTTTGAGAAAGAAAATGTTTTTAAGTTTTAATTATAGAAAAGCAAAGAGATTTGAGACTTATTTTGAAAATAAGTTTTCAGCAGTTTATCAGTTTTACTTGTTATTAATTCAAGTATTGAGCAGAAAAGTTTTGGGTCTAAACCCATATAACTCACGAGGCTTTATGTCTCACGTACTACTTGTTTTAAATGCTATGTACTTAGGTGCGTGGAACATGAGCTAGGTTACTTTTTGTGCATTGAAGCTGGGACAATGTAAATTACAGATAAGTTTAAATTATGGTTTCTGTATTGAGTCTGTAATACCCTTTCAGTATAAAGTTTGTAAAAAAATTGGTGACTTTTATTAGTCACGTTTTGTAAAGTAAACTATACTAAATTATGGTTTGAGAAAGGGGTGTTACAGTTTTGGTATCAGAGCCATAGTTTAAGCGAACTAGGTGTCAGTATTTGAACCTAGACTTAAACTGTGTAGGAGATTAGTAGAGCACCCATTTGGGTATAATGTAGGGAGTAAAATCACAACAGTGGAACATGAGTCTTAGTGGTAAAACTGGAAGCAAATGTGTATTGGTGGTTATAATAATATGGGCCCGTACTATCATAATCACAGGATATACATTTGAGTCTGGTGGAACCACACAGGAATCATGTGAAGCGGTAAGAGATAAGTGTAAGAGGTTGAGGGGTATAGATTCAGTATACCTATGGAATAAAAACCAGTATGACTGGAAATAATACATGTAAGAACCCGCGAAATTTGTAAAAGTGTAAAATGGTCTTTTGTCACATTATAAGACCATTATGTATAATAATATGTATTTGTAAAATAATATGATAGGAAATATGAAGTTATGTGAAATTTGGAGTTTTTCCACGTGAATAGTAAAATTTGACCAAAAAGGGCAAAATGGTCATTTGACATGAAAATGACCAAAATGTCAAGAAAATGTCAAGTTGGAAGTTAATGGAACATTGTTGCATGAATTTGGGTCTTAGGACCATTTTTGTAAAGAAAGTGAAAGATTAGGACCAATTGTGTAATTTTTTTTATGCATTTAATTATAAAATGAGAGATTAAACTCTCATTCTCCTAGAAATCAGTAGAGACTTCCAGAGAAAGCTAGAGAGAGCGTGAGTGAGCAGGAAGAACACGGGGAGAAGAAAATTCAAAGATCGTTGCCAAGAATCAAGAACAAGCTTAGGAATTAGTAATTCCAAGCTCCAAGAGGTAACCATCTAACCCTAGAACTCAAATTCTTGAACGGGAAATTAATCCCAACTTCTGATTTTCCAGAAATCAAGGTTCTAATGATCTTATCTTGCTCAAAATCATCCATCTAGCATGTTATAACACTTGAATGTGTTAAGAATTAAGAAATGGTGATTTTGGCCAAGAACACTAAAAACGGGTTTTACAAGATCAAAGCTGAATTTTATGGTGTTGTTGGGTTCAAATGATCATTTGGGATGTATGAAGACACTCCCAAGTGATTAATTTCGAAAACTTGGATTTTTGGACTAAAATGACAAAAACGGGTTTGGATGAAATTGGAATTGGAATCAATGATTCCATGGCTTAAAACTTGATGTAAAGCAAGGGTTTTAGTCATGGAATGATAGTAAAACAATTAAGATATGTATTAGGTGCTTAATAGGTCAAATAGAGGTCTGTAGCACAAAAATCGAACTTAAAAACTGAGTCTGCAGAAAGACACGGGTCGTGTGTTTCTTAGTACAAAAAACACACGGGTCGTGTGTTTACTGGAAAAGCTTCTGTCCAATTTTTGAGTTTTGAAATCGATGCTAGGCTTGTCCGTTTGGTCTGTAACTTATACCATAGCCTTAAAATGGTATGAAAACATGTAAGAAACTTTCAAATTTGCAATCCGACCTTGCGGAAAAATCACTGTAGCGGCAGTGGCAAATTTGCAAAGAATATTGTTAAAATTTGATTTTTGGGATTTAAGCTAAACTTGTCCGATTAATCCCAAATTTGGAACACAAGTCTTATATGGCTTAAGACTTCATGTAAAAGTGTCAAAACTGAAATACGACCTCTCGGGATCACTGTAGCAATATACGTGTATTTCGGGGACAAATTATAAAAAGAGTCTATTAATGGTTAAACATTTGTTATAACCTAGAATTGAGATGTATGAGACCTTAGAACTGTAGAATATGTATTTATTGAGTATTTATATATAATACTTATATAGGTGGTGCTTCAAACGTGGTTGAGCACGGAAAAGGGAAAGGAATACGAGAAGCATAGAGACTTGTAGCAACATCAAGGTGAGTTTTATGAGGATTTTTCTAGTACATAGCAAAATGTTATTTTCAGAAAAGTATGATTTCCAATCTTTTAAAATACTAAAGTTTGGAAAATGGTTTTGAACGAAGCTCTATACAAGGGCTTAGTATTTTAAGTATATTTTTAAAGTATGATTTCTAAAGTAATTTGAAAGAAGTTCCTTATAGGAACTCAGTTGTCAGAAGCAGTTTTGAAAGTATTTTTGTAAAAGAATTATAAAATGTTTGAGTAAGAATAGTTTACAAATTGTGTCCCACTTTGACCAATTTGAGATGACATGAAGTAAGAATTAAAGAAGTATGAGCCAGTTGTCCGGACTAGGATCACCCACATAATTGGGGGATCAGAAGACACTACTGGGATGGTACCTCCCGTCGCGAAGTAGTTGTCTAGCTTAGCATACCCTTGTGCTTGAATTTGTTCCAAGTCACGAAGGGGAGACGGGATGAGCAAACCGAGTGGGCAGATCTGTTCTGTCCCGCGAGGGGAGCTAGTTGAATGAATTAATTAACTTAATTCATAAGTTTCAGTTGGTCACGAGAAATGAGAAAGAAAAGCAGTTTTAAGAAAGAAAGTCTTTTTAAAGTTTGAAAGTAAAGAAGAAAAAGTCATTTTGAGATTTATGAAATGAATCAGTTTTAGCAATGTACTTTTGATATTTCAAGTTTTGAAAAGAAAAGTTTTGGGTCTAAACCCATATTACTCACGAGGCTTTATGTCTCACGTATGTTTTGTTTAAAATGCTATGTACTTAGGTGAACGGAGCGAAGGTTGAAGTTGGAACCGTTATTGTACAATGTAAGTTTAAATTATGGTTATTGGTATTGAGTCTGTAATACCCCTCGAGTTAAGTTTGTAAAATAAAAAAAAAATAAAATTTAGTGGCTGTTTTATAGTCACAAGTTGTAAAATATGTTTGGAAACTGTATTTGTATATTAAATATGGTTTGAGAAAAGGGGTGTTACAGTTTTGGTATCAGAGCCATAGTTTAAGCGAATTAGGTTGGAATACCATCCTAGGCTTAAACTAGCAAGAGTAGTAGTAAGTTGCCTTAGTAATATAGGAGGCATAGAGTGAGCATGACTGTTATAAAAATGCAGTCAAGATAAGGAGATAACATGCTACCGCTTACGAAATACTATATAGAATTGTGTATTAAACCGATAATTTGTTCATCTATATAGTAATGGAAGGCAGACGACAAGCTGACAGGGGTGAAGGCAGTCACACTTCTTCAAGAGGAAGTGAACCATATGTTCTTCGTAATGATGAGGCTGAGCCAAACCCACCACCACCCCAACCTGTCACTATGGAGGCAATTCAGTTTCTAATCGATAACTTACGAACTGAGTTGAGACAAGATGTACATAACATAATCGATGGTCGAATGGGTGAACCAAGAGCCCAATCTTCACAAGAAGTCTCTAAAAAGGCGACTGAAGAAGAAGGTAGTGGAGAAAACAGAAAGAAAGAGAAGGGCTGTTCCTTTAAGTCCTTTATGGCTTGTAAACCGCCTGAATACCATGGTAGTTTTGAGCCAAAGGTGACGATGCGATGGGTCCGAGAGATTGAACAAGCGATGCAAGCGAGCAAATGTGGCGAAAAAGATCAAGTCAACTACGCCTCCCGGCAGTTGAAAGACGATGCTCTGGTGTGGTGGAACACCAAATATGAAAGCTTGGGAAAAGATGTGGTTTATGGTTGGTCATGGGCGGAGTTTGTCACGTGTCTCAAAGATAAATTCTGTCCCACGCGCGATATGGAGAAAATGAATGAAGATTTCCTATCGATAAAGAAATGAGATATGACGGTGGATGAGTATACGAAGAAGTTTTGCGACATGTTACCTTTTGTGGGGGAATCCTACCCTACTGAGCGGTCCCGAATTAACCGCTATGTCCGCGGTTTGCCATGGAACTACGAGTTAGAAGTGAAGAAAGCCGAAACACTTGATGGGGCGATTAATGCTGCCCGAACTGTGGAAGATATTGGAAAACGAAGGAAGGAAGAAGGACCTGGTTTTGGTGACAAAAGGAAGACAATTAGCAGTATCAGTGGGAACTTAAAGAAGAAAGGAAAAATGAGTACAAGTCAGAGCCGACAAGGAAGTGTGAAAAAGTGCGAGAAATGTGGGAAAGAACACGGTGGTGAATGCCGAGCGGGATCAAATGCCTGCTTTAATTGTGGCGGATTCGGTCACAAAGCGAAAGATTGCAAAGCCAAGAAAGCCAGCGAAGTGGAATGCTTTTCATGCCATCAGATGGGACACTATAGTTTCAACTGCCCAAATAAGGGAGGAGAAACCATGGTGTCAACAGCCCAGAAGAAGACCGAACCTCAGAAAGTGAAGACCAGAGCCTTTCAGATCACCAGGGAGGAAGCAAAGGAGACTCATGATGTGGTCTCAGGTATTCTACTGATCAACTCGACACCTGCATATGTCTTGTTTGATTCCGGGTCTACATATTCGTTTGTGTCCCATGGGTTTGGAGCTAGATTAAAAGTCCCATTAGAATTGTTAGATCTAGTTTTTGAGGTAGAAGTGGCGGACGGGAAATTTGTAGAAGTCCAGCATATGTACCGAGATTGTGAGCTTGACATCAACGGCAAGAAGTTTCGACTTAATCTCCTTCCTATTGGAATTAAGTCCTTTGATGTAATAATTGGGATGGATTGGCTTGGTGCAAATGATGCGAAGATAGCTTGTGGACAGAAGAGGGTGTCTGTTAAAACCCTAAGAGCCAAGGTGTACGTATATGGGGAAAGAAGAACGCACGTGCCCAGTATTATCAGTGTAGCTAAAGCTCGAAGATGTATCAGGAAAGGATGTGTATCTTTCCTGGCCTATGTGATGACTGAAGACAAGGTGAAACAGACGTACAAAGACATAGAAGTAGTAAAAGAGTTTCCAGAAGTTTTCCCAGATGAATTACCAGGCTTGCCACCAGAAAGGCAAGTTGAGTTCCGAATAGATCTTGTCCCAGGAGCTTCCCCAATAGCACGAGCACCGTACCGACTAGCACCAACAGAGATGAGGGAATTAATGTCCCAGTTACAGGAGTTACTAGATAAAGGCTTCATCAGGCCTAGTTCTTCTCCGTGGGGTGCTCCAGTTCTATTCGTGAAGAAGAAAGATGGATTAATGCGGATGTGCATTGATTACAGAGAATTGAACAAAATTACCATCAAGAACCGTTACCCGTTGCCCAGAATAGACGATTTGTTTGACCAGTTGCAAGGAGCAGATTATTTCTCAAAAATTGATTTGAGATCTGGGTATCATCAAGTCAGGGTAAAAGAAAGCGATGTAGAGAAGACGGCGTTTCGTACACGATACGGGCATTACGAGTTTCTAGTAATGCCATTTGGTCTTACGAATGCACCAGCGATCTTTATGGACTTAATGAATCGGGTTTGTAAACCATTCCTAGACCGGTTTGTTATAGTGTTCATAGATGACATTTTGATCTACTCAAAGAATAAAGAAGAGCATGTGAGTCATCTGCGGTTAGTACTTGAGACTTTGAAGCGGGAACAGTTGTATGCAAAGTTTTCCAAGTGCGAGTTTTGGATGAGAGAAGTACAGTTCCTTGGGCACGTTGTTTCTATCCAAGGTATAAAAGTTGATCCAGCGAAAGTTGAAGCAGTAATGAAATGGGAGCCACCTAAGACGCCAACAGAAGTTAGAAGTTTTCTCGGTCTTGCCGGGTATTACAGGAGATTTATTCAAGATTTCTCCCGTATAGCAGTGCCACTTACACGACTAACCCGGAAAGAAGAGCAATTCAGATGGCAAGAGGAACAAGAAAGAGCTTTCGCTACCTTAAAAGAGAAGTTGTGTAACGCGCCTGTCCTTACATTGCCAGATGGGACAGAAGACTTTGAAGTGTACAGCGATGCCTCTCATCGGGGGCTTGGCTGTGTGTTGATGCAAAGAGGGAAGGTCATAGCATACGCTTCCAGACAGTTGAAAGATCCAGAGAAAAAGTACACAACTCATGATTTAGAGCTTGCAGCGATCGTTTTTGCCTTGAAGATTTGGAGACATTACTTGTATGGTACAAAATGCAAGTTATTCACCGATCACAAAAGTTTGCAGTATGTGTTCACTCAAAAAGAGTTGAACATGAGACAGAGTAGATGGCTAGAGCTGATAAGTGATTATGATTGCGAAATTGTGTACCATCCGGGTAAAGCGAATGTAGTAGCAGATGCACTGAGTAGAAAAGTTCCTGAGAAAAGAATCAAGGCAAGGTCGATGCGTATAGAATTGGTGTCCAGTATCATAGAACAGATTAAAGCAGCTCAGCAAAAAGTTGAAGAAAGTGGAAACTTGAAAGATGAAAAATTAGGAAAAGATGTGCAGTTTGTAACCAATAGTCAATGATTGAAGACTTTCAGAAACCGCATTTGGGTACCAAAGACAGGAGGTTTGAGAAAGCTAATTCTAGATGAATCGCATAAGTCAAAGTATTCCATTCATCCTGGGAGTACCAAGACTTATCAAGATTTGAAAAGACAGTATTGGTGGCCTGGGATGAAAAAGAGGATAGCTAAGTACATCTCCAAGTGTGTTATATGTGCACAAGTCAAGGCGGAACATCAGGTCCCGCATGGAGATGCTCAGTCATTACATATTCCAGCCGGAAAGTGGGAAGATGTAACCATGGACTTAGTTGTCGGGTTACCAAGAACGAGAAGAGGTCATAATAGTATATGGGTCATAGTGGACCGGTTGACCAAGAGTGCATTATTTCTAGCCATAAAAGAAACTACTCCATTGGAGCAGTTAGCCCAGTTGTATTCAGATGAAGTGTTAAGAAGATATGGTGCACCGTTGTCTATCGTGTCAGACAGAGACCCCAGATTTACCTCTAACTTTTGGAAAGCTTTACAAGATAAAATGGGGACAAGAATTCAGCTAAGTACGGCGTATCACCCACAAACAGATGGTCAGAGTGAACGAACGATCCAGACATTAGAAGACATGCTACGATCATGTGTGATGGAATTTGGAGGTAGTTGGGATGAACACTTGCCATTAGTGGAGTTTGCATACAACAACAGCTACCATTCTAGCATTAAAATGCCACCCTTTGAGGCATTGTATGGTAGAAAGTGTAGAACTCCTTTATGCTGGCTGGAGGCGGGTGAGACTAAGCTTACAGGGCCAGAGATTGTTAGAGTGACAAATGAGAAGATCGGAGTAATTCAAGCCAATATGAAAGCAGCACAGGATCGACAGAGGAGTTATTCAAATCTAAAGAAGAGACCATATGACTTGCAAGAAGGAGATTTGGTGATGATTAAAGTGTCGCCATGGAAAGGAGTGGTTAGATTTGGCAAAAGAGGAAAATTGAGTCCAAGGTACATTGGACCTTTTAGAATCCTGAAGAGAGTTGGGTTACAGGCGTTCAAAATAGAGTTACCACCCGAACTCAGTGGAATACATGATACCTTTCATGTATGCTACTTGAAAAAGTATTTTGGTAAAGAAGAGTTAGTAATACCGTATACTGACCTGAGGGTGGAGACTCCTAGTAAACTGATTGAAGAACCCGAAGCCATCCTAGAAATGCAGACTAAAAAGCTAAGGAACAAAGAGATTGACCTTGTACTAGTTAAGTGGAAGCATCCCTTAGGGTCAAACTTGACTTGGGAAACGTTAGCAGAAATGAAGAAAAGATATCCGAATTTCACCGATTACGAAAAGATTCCGAGGACGGAATCCGCTTAAGGAGGGGTGACTGTAAGAACCCGCGAAATTTGTAAAAGGGTAAAATGGTCTTTTGTCACATTATAAGACCATTATGTATAATAATATGTATTTGTAAAATAATATGATAGGAAATATGAAGTTATGTGAAATTTGGAGTTTTTCCACGTGAATAGTAAAATTTGACCAAAAAGGGCAAAATGGTCATTTGACATGAAAATGACCAAAATGTCAAGAAAATGTCAAGTTGGAAGTTAATGGAACATTGTTGCATGAATTTGGGTCTTAGGACCATTTTTGTAAAGAAAGTGAAAGATTAGGACCAATTGTGTAATTTTTTTATGCATTTAATTATAAAATGAGAGATTAAACTCTCATTCTCCTAGAAATCAGTAGAGACTTCCAGAGAAAGCTAGAGAGAGCGTGAGTGAGCAGGAAGAACACGGGGAGAAGAAAATTCAAAGATCGTTGCCAAGAATCAAGAACAAGCTTAGGAATTAGTAATTCCAAGCTCCAAGAGGTAACCATCTAACCCTAGAACTCAAATTCTTGAACGGGAAATTAATCCCAACTTCTGATTTTCCAGAAATCAAGGTTCTAATGATCTTATCTTGCTCAAAATCATCCATCTAGCATGTTATAACACTTGAATGTGTTAAGAATTAAGAAATGGTGATTTTGGCCAAGAACACTAAAAACGGGTTTTACAAGATCAAAGCTGAATTTTATGGTGTTGTTGGGTTCAAATGATCATTTGGGATGTATGAAGACACTCCCAAGTGATTAATTTCGAAAACTTGGATTTTTGGACTAAAATGACAAAAACGGGTTTGGATGAAATTGGAATTGGAATCAATGATTCCATGGCTTAAAACTTGATGTAAAGCAAGGGTTTTAGTCATGGAATGATAGTAAAACAATTAAGATATGTATTAGGTGCTTAATAGGTCAAATAGAGGTCTGTAGCACAAAAATCGAACTTAAAAACTGAGTCTGCAGAAAGACACGGGTCGTGTGTTTCTTAGTACAAAAAACACACGGGTCGTGTGTTTACTGGAAAAGCTTCTGTCCAATTTTTGAGTTTTGAAATCGATGCTAGGCTTGTCCGTTTGGTCTGTAACTTATACCATAGCCTTAAAATGGTATGAAAACATGTAAGAAACTTTCAAATTTGCAATCCGACCTTGCGGAAAAATCACTGTAGCGGCAGTGGCAAATTTGCAAAGAATATTGTTAAAATTTGATTTTTGGGATTTAAGCTAAACTTGTCCGATTAATCCCAAATTTGGAACACAAGTCTTATATGGCTTAAGACTTCATGTAAAAGTGTCAAAACTGAAATACGACCTCTCGGGATCACTGTAGCAATATACGTGTATTTCGGGGACAAATTATAAAAAGAGTCTATTAATGGTTAAACATTTGTTATAACCTAGAATTGAGATGTATGAGACCTTAGAACTGTAGAATATGTATTTATTGAGTATTTATATATAATACTTATATAGGTGGTGCTTCAAACGTGGTTGAGCACGGAAAAGGGAAAGGAATACGAGAAGCATAGAGACTTGTAGCAACATCAAGGTGAGTTTTATGAGGATTTTTCTAGTACATAGCAAAATGTTATTTTCAGAAAAGTATGATTTCCAATCTTTTAAAATACTAAAGTTTGGAAAATGGTTTTGAACGAAGCTCTATACAAGGGCTTAGTATTTTAAGTATATTTTTAAAGTATGATTTCTAAAGTAATTTGAAAGAAGTTCCTTATAGGAACTCAGTTGTCAGAAGCAGTTTTGAAAGTATTTTTGTAAAAGAATTATAAAATGTTTGAGTAAGAATAGTTTACAAATTGTGTCCCACTTTGACCAATTTGAGATGACATGAAGTAAGAATTAAAGAAGTATGAGCCAGTTGTCCGGACTAGGATCACCCACATAATTGGGGGATCAGAAGACACTACTGGGATGGTACCTCCCGTCGCGAAGTAGTTGTCTAGCTTAGCATACCCTTGTGCTTGAATTTGTTCCAAGTCACGAAGGGGAGACGGGATGAGCAAACCGAGTGGGCAGATCTGTTCTGTCCCGCGAGGGGAGCTAGTTGAATGAATTAATTAACTTAATTCATAAGTTTCAGTTGGTCACGAGAAATGAGAAAGAAAAGCAGTTTTAAGAAAGAAAGTCTTTTTAAAGTTTGAAAGTAAAGAAGAAAAAGTCATTTTGAGATTTATGAAATGAATCAGTTTTAGCAATGTACTTTTGATATTTCAAGTTTTGAAAAGAAAAGTTTTGGGTCTAAACCCATATTACTCACGAGGCTTTATGTCTCACGTATGTTTTGTTTAAAATGCTATGTACTTAGGTGAACGGAGCGAAGGTTGAAGTTGGAACCGTTATTGTACAATGTAAGTTTAAATTATGGTTATTGGTATTGAGTCTGTAATACCCCTCGAGTTAAGTTTGTAAAATAAAAAAAAAAAAAATTTAGTGGCTGTTTTATAGTCACAAGTTGTAAAATATGTTTGGAAACTGTATTTGTATATTAAATATGGTTTGAGAAAAGGGGTGTTACAATACAGCATAAAAGAAAAAGTGTTAACGACAAAATAGCAAATATGAGATATATAGGGAAAAAATCTCATACTCTATATGAGTCAGTATAAAGTATATAAAGAGCACTGAAAATAAGATGACTAGAATGCTAGAGTAATGAAGGAGAAAAGTTTGAATTTGTGGTTGTGATGACCACTGTATAATATGAGAAATAATGTAAAGTATGACAGAAATTAGGAAAAGAGACATGGCCAGAATGTGAGAAAAAAAAAAGACTGAGAGTCATAAAAATTATGAAATAAAGAGTAAAAGCGAATATCCAGATAAGTCTTAGACAAAGAGTCAAAGATGAAATAAGAGCTAAAATAAAGAGACAGGAAGTTACTACCTCTAAACGGAAGTAACGGGTAAAAGTAGCCAAAGATTTGAGAAAATAGTCAGTGTACGGTTAGTAAACAAAATGTATGTATAGCGTATATCGCCTTAAAATACATAAAGGTAGAGAGAGTAAAGAAATGAGTCTTAAAGGAAAGAACAAGGTAATGTGTTGAGCATATAGCCTTACGACATATAGAGAGAAATAGTAAAAAAATAATAATAGTAATAATAGTAAAAGAAATTTTGGATATTAAACCTAGAAAGTTTATAAGTAAATTATGTGAGACATGCAGACTAGATGTTTTAAATTTTTTTTTGAGGTAATCTATATGATTATGAAAGTAGTGTATGTTTATACATATAATGAGATAAAACAAGAAATTATTGAGACAGACATGTCAGTTTTTATTGAAATATGATTACAGTGCAGTCAAGATAAAAAGTGAATTAAAAATTATGTTGGCATTAGCCATAGCAAGTAAAGAGTAAGCAATAGATAGAATGCTAAACTAAGCATTAGCGTGAGAAATAAGAACTACAAGAAAATACTAAAACAAAAGTAATAAGATGAGAATGGTACATGGGGTACCTAAGAAGATAAGAAGTGTACTCATAAGAGTACTGTAAGAAAGCTGAGGAATAAAAAGGACAAGATTATATTATACAGTATAATGAGCAAAAGAGATTGAAATCTCTTTAAAAATAATAATGATAATATAAGTAAAGAATGATACCAGACATGTATTTATAAAAGTAATACATGCAAGTAACATGATGATAGGGTAATAACCTTATGAAGATGTAAGAAAACTAATAGTAAAGACAAAGAAAAAGAAAAGAAAAAGATAGAAAAAAAAATTCTTTGAGAATTAAAGATGACAGATAAGA
Source organism: Cichorium intybus (assembly GCA_023525715.1). NCBI lineage: Eukaryota > Viridiplantae > Streptophyta > Magnoliopsida > Asterales > Asteraceae > Cichorium > Cichorium intybus. The sequence continues at coordinate 159,064,874 of CM042010.1, read as the reverse complement.
TGAAAGAAACAAGAATGACGATTGACTTTTGAAAAGTCAATTCCTCTGGTATATGTAGATATACGAAGTTGTAAAACTTCTAAAGAAAGGTATAAAGATGAAGTGAGCAGATATAGTGTAAATGTATATATATAAATATATATACGAGACTAATGACAATAAAGAAGTAATTAGAAATATAGATTGACTGTTGGAAAGTCAATCTTCTATAATAAAGTATGGAATGATAAAGCTTCTAAAATAAGAGAGATAAAGTAAATTTAAAATATGAAATTTACTCAAGTAAGAAAAATAAGTAAAAGCTTCTATTACATTAAAAGAGAAGTCAAGTAATGCGTCTGTCCTTATATTACCAGATGGGACAGAAGATTTTGAAGTAAACAACAATGTCTCACATAGAGGGCTTAGCTGTGTGTAGATGCAAAGGAGTAAGAGTATAGCATATGTTCTCAGATAGTTGAAAGCCCTAAAAATGAAATATATCACCTATGGTATAGAGCTAATAGCGATAGTAATTGCCTTAAAAAAATTTGGAGGCATTACCTGTATGGAACAAAGCGCAAACTACTCACTGATCACAAGAGTTAGTAGTATGTGTTCACTCAAATAGAGTTGAACATAAGACAGAAAAGATAGTTATAGTTGACCAGTGATTATGATTGCAAGATTGTATACCATTCAGGCAAGCCAGTGTAGAAGCAGATGCATTGAGTAGAAAAGTTCCAGAGAAAAGAATCAATGCAAGATTGATACGTATCGAACTAGTGTTCAGTATGGTAGAACAGATTAAAGCAGTCCAACAGAAATGTTGGAATAGGCATAGATTTGAAAGATGAGAAACGAGGAAGACATACAGTTTGAGATAAGTAGACAAGAGTTAAAGATTTCCAGAACCCGTATTTGGGTGCCGAAAGCAGGAGATTTGGGAAAGTTGATTTTAGAAGAGTCATATAAGTTTAAGTTTAAAGTTGAGAAAAGTACGTCTCCAAGTGTGTCACTTGTGCACAAGTCAAGGCGGAACATCAGGTCCCGCATGGAGATGCTCAGCCATTGCACATTCCATCCGGAAAGTGGGAAGATGTAACTATGGACTTTATTGTTGGGCTATCAAGAACAAGAAGAGGTTATGATAGTATATGGGTCATAGTGGACCGGTTGACCAAGAGTGCACTATTTCTAGCCATAAAAGAAACTACTCCATTGGAGCAGTTAGCCTAGTTATATATAGATGAAGTGTTAAGAAGATATGGTGCACCGTTGTCTATCGTGTCAGACAGAGACCCCAAATTTACCTCTAACTTTTGGAGAGCCTTACAAGAGAAAATGGGGACGAAAATCCAGCTAAGTACAGCGTATCATCCACAAACGGATGGTCAGAGTGAACGAACAATTCAGACAGTAGAAGATGTGTTACGATCAAGTGTGATGATTTTGGGAGGCAGTTGAAATGAACACCTGCCTTTAGTAGAGCTTGTATACGACAACAGCTACTATTCTAGCATCAAATGCCACCTTTGAGGCATTGTCTGGTATAAAGTGTAAAACTCCTTTGTGCTGGATAGAGGCAGGTGAGATTAAGAGTACAATACCAGAGATTATTAGAGTGATCAATGAGAAGATTGGTGTGATTTAAGCCAACATGACGGTAGCGCGAAACCAACAGAAGAGTTACACAGATCTAAAGAAAAGACTGTATGAGTTACAAGAAAGTGATGTAGTGATAAAAAAAATTTGTTGCCATGGAAAGGTGTAGTCAGATTTGAAGAGCGAGAAAAGCTGAGTCCAAGGTACATTGGACCTTTTAGAATCCTGAAGAGAGTTGGGTTACAAGCATAGTGGAATACATGATACCTTTCATGTATGTTACTTGAAAAAGTACTTTGGTAAAGAAGAGTTAGTAATACCGTATACAGACTTGAGAGTGGAGACTCCTAGCAGAATGATTGAAGAACCTGAAGCGATTCTAGAAATACAGACTAAGAAGTTGAGGAACAATGAGATTGACTTAATACTAGTCAATTGGTAGCACTCAATAGGGTCGAACCTAACTTGAGAAACATTAGAGGGGATGAAGAGAAGATATCCAGAAGTTCACGGATTACGAAAAGATTCCAAGGACGGAATCCGCTAAAGGAGGGGTGACTGTAAGAACCCGCGAAAAAGTTGTAAAAGGGTAAAACGGTCTTTTGACACGTTGTAAGACTATTATGTAAAATAATATGTATTTGTGAAATAATAATATAAGAAATAAGAGATTATGTGAAATTTGGAGTTTTACCGCGTGAATAGTGAAATTTGACCAAAAAGGGCAAAAATGTCATTTGACATGAAAATGACCAAATTGTCAAGAAAATGTCAAGTTGGAAGTTAATGGAACTTTGGTTGCAAGGTTATGGGTCTTAGGACCATTCTTGTAGAAAAGTTAGAAACCAAAAGACCAAAAATGCAAATGTTTTATATATTAATTATATATATCTATTTTCTTCATTATGTAAGGAAACAATAGAAGTCTCCAGAGAGAACTAGAGAGAGCGAGAGTGTGCAGGAAGAACACGGGGAGAAGAAGTTCAAGAATCATTGTCAAGGAAATCAATAAAGGATTGGAATTGGTGATTCCAAAGTTAAAGAAGGAGGTGCTTCAAATACTAATGAGCACGGAAAGGGAGACGGCGTATAAGAAGCGTAGTGGTTTATAGCTAAACCAAGGTGAGTTTTATGAGGATTTTTCTAGTACATAGCAAAATGATATTTTCAGAAAATGAGATTTCCAAATATTTGCAAATCTTAAGGATTGGAAATAGTTTTGAATGTAGCTCTAAGAGCTAAGTGTCTAAAAGAGATTTTAAAGAAATTCAGTATTTAAAGAAGTATAATTTATAAAGTTTTGAAAGAAGCTCCATACATGAGCTAAAGATGTTGAGATTAGTTTTAAAGATATTTTTGATTATGAGTCTAAAAGTTATGAGTTGAGTTATTTATAAATTGTGTCCCATTTTGACCAATTTAAAATGTAATGAGATAAGAATTAAAGAAAGAAAGAAGAAAGAGATAGTTGTCCGGACTAGGTCACCCACATAATCGGGGGATCAGAAGACACTACTGGGATGGTACCTCCCGTCGCGGAGTAGTGGTCTAGCTTAGTATACCCTTGTGCTTGAATTCTTTCCAAGTCACAAAGGGGAGACAGAATGAGCATAACCAAGCGGACGGATCTGTTCTGTCCCGCGAGGGGAGCTAGTTGAATGAATTAAATTAAAATAATTCATGAGTTTCAGTTGGTCACAAGTACATGAGAAAGAAAGCAGTTTTAAAGAAAGAAAGCAGTTTTAAAGAAAGAAAGCAGTTTCAAAGAATTAAAACAGATTTAAAGTAAGAAGACGTTTTTGAGAAAGAAAATGTTTTTAAGTTTTAATTATAGAAAAGCAAAGAGATTTGAGACTTATTTTGAAAATAAGTTTTCAGCAGTTTATCAGTTTTACTTGTTATTAATTCAAGTATTGAGCAGAAAAGTTTTGGGTCTAAACCCATATAACTCACGAGGCTTTATGTCTCACGTACTACTTGTTTTAAATGCTATGTACTTAGGTGCGTGGAACATGAGCTAGGTTACTTTTTGTGCATTGAAGCTGGGACAATGTAAATTACAGATAAGTTTAAATTATGGTTTCTGTATTGAGTCTGTAATACCCTTTCAGTATAAAGTTTGTAAAAAAAATTGGTGACTTTTATTAGTCACGTTTTGTAAAGTAAACTATACTAAATTATGGTTTGAGAAAGGGGTGTTACAACATAACTTTTTACTAGAGGAAGATCGTGACAAAACTCTTGAAGAAGAGGTCATGCATGAGTTGTTAAATGCACCACAAGAGAAAGATCGACATAGTTATAGAGACATACGTGAGGGTAGTACTAGGGTAGAGCAACCAAGGAACTCAATTGCAAATGCAATGTGGGCTAATTATTTGTTACATCCAAATAATGAAATAAATATGTCAAAATAGTTTCGTAATAGTACATTGTTTAATTCGAGTTGACATTGTATTGTCGATCATTGTTTGAAATTACTTATATTATTTAGTATTTGCATTTTTCATAACTATACCATTAACTACTTCATTGTATTATTTCAAGTTGACGTTGTGTTAACCGTTTATATATGTTTCTATCTAGAAGGTAATCATGAGCAAACAGGAAGCCTTTGCAAATACATTTAAGAAGGAACAATTAAAGTGGACTGAGAAAATGGATTCCGCATTCGTTCATGCAATGATAAAGCAACAAGATAAAGGCAACAGGATTAAGGGGACATTCACTACCCAAGCATATGCTGATATGACTGAGGAATTGAGTGCAATTCTTCAAATGAATATTACAAAAAATCATTTAAAAAACCGTTTAAAAACCTTGAAAACTGCATTTTCTCAGTGGTATGACTTGTTTCAAGGAACTTCAATGAGTGGTTTTTCTTGGAATGCAAATACTCGATTAATTGAAGCCGAGGATGAAATATGGGATAACTTAATAAAAGTAAGTGTTCCTTTTATGATTTAGTTAATTTTCTATGTATAACTTATGTTACCGTTTATAATATTAGTTATTTTTTTCTCATGAAACAGTCAAAGCCCGATGCTATAATGTTGAAGACCAAAAAAGTGTCTAACTACAATGAAATGTTAGATCTCTTTTCTACGGACAGAACAAAAGGTGAAGATGCTGAAACTGCCAAGGAAAGAAATGTTAGATTGAACAAAATTGACAACATTAAATTGGAAAAAATTTCTGAAGTTGATGACTTATTAGCTTCGAATGAAGTAACTTTGGAGAATCCATACAATCTTGACGATGATGATGATATTCAAGTGGTATATCCCACGCCGCTTTCGCCCGAGCAGCCTTCGAGTGCAAAGAAATGTAAAAGTAAAAAAAGAAAGGTTCAAGAAGAAGTTTAATCGTATGACTCGAACATTGTGAATGTCGTTCACAATGTAGCTCACGCTATTATGGAAGGGAATAAAATAATGGACAGGGCTTATCCTCGTGAGTATACGGGTGAGGGAATTTTTCAACAATTGGAGCTAATGGGTTTGGAACTCAATGAAATACCAAGGGCCCTCAATTTCTTGGCTACGAATCAAGCAAAATCAAGGTTATTATTCGGTACTCCACTTCAGATAAGGATGGGTGTGCTGAAAGATATGATGGGTACATGAGATTAAAGGTGACAATTTATGGATTGCTCTCATACATTTGGTTAGTTGCAATTTGTTTGTTTGGTACTTTTGGAAAAAATTAGATTTTTATTTGTTTTTTATTTTGTTTTCTATTTTGATTGTGGATGTTGAAAACAATTCATTGGTGACAATTAGTATGTATTTCATAACTTTTTGTTTAATTGAATGCCTTGCGTAGAAAATTAACATTATTGCAAATTAAACTCACCGTGGGTATTTAACGGTGGGTTGCCAAATTCAATTTTCTTAATTGTAAACTCAAAGGTTAGTATGACGTGTAAAGTCAAAGGTTGGTATAAAGTTCAAAACCCATTACAACCAACACGTGATGTTATTTACAAGTATTAAAAAATATAATTATTTATAATATAGCATGATGTGTATAGTGCAAATGAAAGCCACCACGCGGAGCATAGATGTGGCAAACGAGTATAAAGGGTATGGCTGTAAATTTACAGTTTTCTTTTCTTTTCTCTCATAACTCAGGAGCACAAAAATCTATCCTTTCTTTTCTTTTCATTAGAACTCTGGAGCATGAAAAACATTTATATATTTCTCTTCTTTTCCTTTTTTTTCTTTCATTATTTTCCATTCTTTTCTCTTCTTTCCGTCCGTTAGTAAACTCTGAAGCAAAGCGTTAATTTCTCAACTTTAGGAGACCTCTGTTAAAAAAAAGACACGCGTGTTCCATATTTGCCCTAACATTTACGCATCCCTCATATCTGATTTCACGCCTCCTTCACGCCTCCAAAAATAGATCGGGAGAACCGATCTTCTCCTACCCTTCTTCTCCCCTCGTCTCGCTGGTCCGGTTGCCTCTCCGCCGGCGACGACCCTGCTCAACCTTATTTGGCGACGACCTAACACGATCAGTCTCCACGACATCGTTGTTGCAGGTTAGTTTTTCTCCTCAAGAAATCGTTGTTGCTGCTCAAATTGTCTCCACGAAATCGCTATTGCTCGGTTTTTGTTGGTGAAATATGTTGATTTTCTCCTCCTTTTCCCCTACCATCGATTGCTTCCGGCACGCCTGTACAGTTCGTCCCAATCGGCTATGCAGTAAGTGGCTTGAATTGATTGCTTTCATCTTCTAAATTTCTCCTCTTTTCCCCTGCCATCGATTGCTTCCTGCAGGCCTTGGACATTTTTTTTATTTGACTGAAATTTGTTTTTGGGAAACATACAAGTTATTCCAGAAGAACACAAGACAAAGGTTTTGTTCATGTGTTCTGATTTTTGTTCGAGTGATGTTTCTAATGAAATTTGATGTTCTTGAAGGAAATAATTTAAAAGGGTAAAGTTGTCATTTTCATCATTCAGCACCCAACTATTCAGATGTATAACCAAACGAGATTTTTTTAGTCATATGTAGATTTTTCAGAGCCTCTATCTAATTAAGACCTCTATCTGATTCAGATATTAATTAAACAGATCCTGCCAAACAGGACCTTAATCCCCTAACGGAATTTAAACCCAAAACCTCAAAAAGACCGGACATATATATGTGTCGTCGTACCATAAGGTCTTTGGTTGATGCCGTGTATTTACGACCTATTTTTTATAGAAAGTTTATTTTCGATGTTTGTTGAAAAGTTAACGGGATTTTTTAAATGTTGCGAAACAACTTTATATATAAAAAGTGGCGAAAATTTTGCAAAATTATATTATTGTTTTAGAAAGTTTATTTTCGAAGGTCTTTGGTTTGTTTACATCTTTATATTTGACTAGTATATATTTGTTTGACATGTTTATAAAAAAGTAATATTACCTACGATCACCGGTAATATTAGCTTATTATGAACACGTCAAACAAGTATATTGGCCAAACTTGTACGAAAAAAACATGGTTACCTAAACTTAGACAAAAATCAAGTTCGTTACGCATTTATTATATATTTAAAGTGCCTATTTTTTCTGTTTGATTATTGTATTTTAATTTTTTTAGAAATTAACCTCTTGATCGGTTTTTACATCATTTTCGAATTATATCAATAATTAAATGCTTTATCACATGTTTTTTTTCAACTAATGACCATTTGAAACCTGGAAAATGGCGTATTTGAACAACAATTTAAAATTTTAATGATATTAAACACATAAAAACGATTATAGGCAAAATGGTTAAAAATAGTGAAATAATATTACATTCCTAATGTTCACTGCTTCATCCTAACTCATGTCATTTTAAATGAATAATCGAGTCTTCGAGATAAATATCGTGAACAATGAGTCACTTGAAGTTGTATGAAACAATGCATTCATTGGCCTTAATGCCCGACGAAATTATGTATATTTTAATTTGTTATTTCAAATTAAAAGTGATAAGATCTAAAAACAATTATATTTTAATATAGAAGTATTTAAAAAACATAAAAACAATTAAATATTTTTCCTTCATCCGTCCAAATTTAGGTAACCATGTTTTTTCGTACATGTTTAGGTAATTATGTTTTGTTCGTATAAAGTTGACTAGTATACTTGTTCGACCTATTCATAATAAGATAACTAGCTGTGAGACCCGTGTATTACACGGGTTGGTTAAAAAAATATTAAATAGGATGCTAATACAGTCATATATAAGCATGTATTGTAAATAATATTAAATACAAGCTCCCGTTATAGTGTACTTATATTTTTGTAACAATGTACTTACATCAACTAAATATAAGAAACAGTGAATGGCAAAAAAATAATATTATATGTCCATGTAATACCAATTTAATAGCCAACACTTTGAGCATAGAACAAATGATTGTTAAGGGCCTTAAGGCCATCAATTTGTACAGGCTCTCTAATTTGTTTAGTAGTCGGAACTATAAAAGATTCACACAAAAAACAATTAGTTGACATGTAAGTTATTTGAACAAAAAGAAACTGCAAAACATGAACATAATGTTTTTCCATCTTTCTTAAATGAACAAAAATAGGAATTATCTCTACATAGTTCAAGTACCCATCTCTAGCGACATCCCATTTTCATAATTGTTTTTTGACTGACAATTCAATCACGTTTTCATCTCCAATTTTCCCTCAAGTTCCTTTATTTTTTCCATCTGGTTTTTAAATGTCTAATCTTTTCCTTTAACTTTGCTTTCAACATTCTGGATACTTTCTTCTACTTTCCTCAACGATTCATCTTTTAGAAGTGATCCTTGCTTAACTTTATCAAGGTTCATAAAAAGTATTAATCAGTTTGAAACTGTTAAACACTTGTAGAAAATAAAGAAATAATAAAAAAAACTGGTTATTCACTTACCATTGTTTTAAGTTTTGAAGCTCAATTGTATCAATTTGGTTTCGTGCAGACATAATTCAACCCCTCTGACCCTTGTTGCATAGTTCATAGAACTTAAAGTTTCACTTAGGTCCATCTCAGAGGAACTAATTAGTACAAACATTGATGTTTTTGAATCCCCTACGGTGATTATTTGTATGAAGATCTCAGAGAAGAAAAATCAAATCTACAACTAATCTTGAAACTTGACTGTAATATCAGCAATCGTGAAAGACGAAAGAATTAATTTCATAAAAAGGTAAAAATCAAAAAGCAAATGACCATTTTGTAATTTACTGTAAATATATAATTACCTCAACACCACAAACGGGGTCAGGATCCAACACATAGAATGGATGGCACAAATGTAACATAACAGTCCATGAAAATGGGTATTTAAAGTTGTAGCAATGAACCAAAAATAACAAAAAAGATAAAATAAAATAAAATCTTTTGTTGAACTGTTATGAAGACAAAAATAAATTCTAAAATATACCTCGTTTAGGTTACAAACTGGTCCTTGTAAATGGCATCCATCTCTAAGTTATTGATGTAATGAGCATGTTATGACTGAAAGTCAACACAAAACATATTGGACTAAGGGAAATTTTAACGGATGTTCCAAGCTTCCGGTCCAAGTATGGAATTATTTCGACATCGTTTGGAAATTAAAATATCTAGTTTCACTTTAGGAAGCATATGCACTATAGTTGGTACCTGTTTAGGAAGCGCCTGAAGATGAACAAAGGTCTATCATATTTTCTTGAATTAAATACTTGCTCTGATCTATTCATCATTCTTATAATGATTTGGAAATGTTTGGTGCTTCTGTACATGCAAAAGGTTGAGATAAGCTTGAGTGAGCATAGTAGTGGACAATCAAATATTATATAGGAGGTCTTTTGGCGCATCCTCACACTTTGATTTATTCTTGATGGTCCTCCTACAGATTTTCCAGATGATTTCGTGAAGGAATAACATATATAATTAGAACTTCTTCAACTTTTTGTGTAGACGGCTTTTGACATTTAACCGTCAACAAATAATAGATAAAGAATAAGCTTAAGACCATAAATGTACTTGCGATGAACATCAGCATCAAGGCTCTTATTGTCCTTGCTAAAACCAGCAAACCTCTTTTCGCTTTGAGGAATGTTAAATCCACCATCAAGGGATCCCTGTAATATTTAAAAATAGAAAACATTTTAGGTTTTAAATTGTTTATTAATATAAAAAGGTTAAAACATAAAAGGATATGTACCTTGAGTGCACCAAAAATCAAACAAATAAATCAAACAAAAATAAATAAATCAAACAAATATACCGATAAAAAAAAAAACATGATTACTTAAATCGTTACTTTATTAACCCAAATAAAAATTGAAAAGCCCATTAATACCGGGCCCAGCGTGAAGTTTTCCATCACCCGTAGTCCAGATATCCGCCGCTGGAATTGCTTTTTATCAAAACATCTTGCCTACACCACACCACACGGGATGATTGCTCTCTTTCTACGGCTATAGTTATTGTCCCTCTCTCAAAACCCTAACAGTCGAAATTTTCTACCATATCGCTCTCACTCCAGATTTTTACATCTCAAGGTACGCTAAAATTCTGCGTTTTCCGTACACATGCCATTACCGGCGCATATGCATGTATGTATTCATCTGTAAGTATAGATGTGGTTAGCTTTAATGTTGAAAATTTCTATTTGTCAATCAATTTTGTTCATTTGTAAGATCGTGTAACTTCGATTTTCACAGTTCTTTGTGTAATTTAGTATTTTGGTTTTATAATTTAGGTTATTGCAGTTTGTTTTGGGGTGCACTCCGTATTTATTGAATTATTCTATTTCTCTGATTTGATTGTTCTAAATTCTCGAAGTTTTCATGCCATCAGGAACATTGCGGTTCTTTATCCTTCTGACGTTGTTTTGATTTCTAATTTTCACGGTTTTCGTGCCACCAGGATCTATGAGTCGCTCTAGCAGAACGCTATATGTTGGTAATCTTCCTGGGGATATTCGCGAGCGAGAAGTAGAAGATTTGTTTTACAAGGTAATTAGTAATGCTCAAAATTTGGTTCCAACATGAAGTCGCCTTTCAAGCCTTTGGTTTCAAATCGAGTTCTACATGTACCAACATATTGTTTCTTTCTTTTTATTTGGTTGCAGTATGGTCCGATAGCCCATATTGATTTGAAAATTCCACCAAGGCCTCCAGGCTATGCATTTGTTGAGGTGAGCTTCATTTTTGTTTCAGCTTCTGCTTTCTTCTTCATCATTCTTTTCCTCATATAAGTTGATGTTCTTTCTTTAGTTTGAAGAGTCTCGTGATGCTGAAGATGCAATTCGTGGTCGTGATGGCTATGATTTTGACGGGCACAGATTACGGGTTGGTCATACATACAATGCACACATAAGATATCACCATGTTTAAATTGTCATTAAAAACATTTAACGTCATATGTGTTTTAACAGGTGGAACTCGCTCATGGTGGCCGTGGTAACTCATCTTCTACAGATCGTTACAGCAGTCACGGCAGTGGTCGTGGTGGTGGTGGTGGTCGCAGTGGTGGAGTTTCTAGACGATCTGATTACAGAGGTCTGTATTTCATTTCTTCATGTTGCATGGTGCTAATCAATAATTATGAATAGCTAATTCTCAAAATATACTTTTTTTATGATTGATACAGTTCTGGTTACCGGGTTACCCTCTTCTGCATCATGGCAAGATCTTAAGGATCACATGCGCCGGGCTGGAGATGTTTGTTTCTCCCAAGTTTTCAGGGAGGGTGGTGGTAAGGGTTTCATCATAATGCATATTTAATAAAAAAAATGTTGAATTTTTTCACTTTATTAAGGTATCCGTGATGATATGTTATTATTTTGCAGGTACCACAGGGATTGTGGACTACACAAACTATGACGACATGAAATATGCTGTAAACATTTATCTATTTTGCCTCCTATGTATTAATTTTGAAGTTATGAATTTTGTAGTAAATGTTTTCAATTTTGCGTACAGATACGAAAATTGGATGACTCTGAGTTTCGAAACGCATTCTCCCGTGGATACATACGTGTATGATTTCAATCAATATGCTAACTATTCATGGATTTATAAACTATGTTTGTATGTTATGTGTTTACCTTTCATCTGAATGTACTTATAGGTGAAGGAATATGATTCAAGCCATTCTAGGAGCCGTAGCCGCAGTCGAAGCAAAAGCAGGAGCTATAGCAGGAGCAGAAGGTTGGACCCTTTTTATTGTACTATTTATTCCGATTTTGCCCCTGCCTCTCCTGAGTTGACTCGGCCTTGTTATATTCTTATGCAGCAAGTCCCCGAAAGCGAAAGCAAAAGCTTCTCGTAAGTCAAGATCTCGTTCGAGATCTGCCTCCCCTCGTTCTGGATCTAAACCTCGCTCTTTATCAAGGCATGAATCTTTTCCCATATATATATATTTTTGTCTAGAGTGTGTATGCTTATTTTGATTTGAGGTTATACTTTTATCACATGATAAAGATGAAATAAATCTGACTTGATGTATTTTTTATTTTGTTAATTAAGAATTTAAGATGACGACTAACAAGTCATATTCTACCATGTTAGTAAGCAATCTTGTTAATAATGCCAATACTGTTTATCTAATTTCTAATACTTTTGATTGTTGTCTGGATAAAGTGCTGTTTAAAAGATATATGAGAACTTGACGACTGACTTGGGGAAATGGAAGTAAAAAATAAATGAGGGCAAATCTGTAAAAAAACTAGGACTTGGTGGGAAAAGCCGAAAGCCTCCTTTGTTTGATTTTTTTTTTTTGCATTAAGATAAAAAGAAGCACCCATATATAAGGATTTAAGTCTATTAAGTAAAAAAGAAACAACACCTTAGTTTAAACTAATGGTTTCCAGTTTGTTTGTCATTCTACTTCCAATCCTATGGTTTACTTTCTGATTTTCTTTAACAGACATGTTGAGAAAATGATTGTCCATGTATCATTTGTTGTTGATTATATGATGAAAGTTGTCTTGTCCTTTTTAGATATAGATATATTTAGCTGTTTGGGGATTGCATGTTAAAAGTAGTGGAATTGGCTATAACAGTTATGGTTGTTGAGGAATTGTGGTTTGTTGATTCCAGTTTTGGATTTCTTGTGGTGTTCTTAAATAAGCATGATTGGGAACACGAAGAATGATGGATATGGATTGCATTGCAATGGTAAAGCTGGAGTGTGAACTAGGACTATTAACACTTGGACCATACGGTACAAAAAGTTGGAGAATATAATATAGTAATGACATGTGGCTAATAAAGCATATTTTATTCTATCATAATTTTCCTAATTGATTAGTTGTTATCTAGATCCTGTGATATATTGCATTGGGCTGCTATGTGGATTTTCCATTGATTAATATTGATTTTGGAAGTGGGCATCAAGGCTTGAGCTCTTAAAGAGGAACATGTGGATATTAAACTCGGTTGTTTCTGGAACTTTTTGCAGATCTCCTTCAAGATCCAGATCTCCCCTACCATCTGTAAGTCAAACCCCATAAATCTTATATAATCTGCTACTGTATGGTGGTTTATCATAACTATGGTTTAAACACAAGAAATAGCAACATACTTTGATTTGTTTGTTTACTATAGCATCCTTCATTTTTGTTGTTATTAAGCCATTGTATTTTGAAATATCTATCCAACTATAACATTGCACTTTTAGTTTGGTTCTTATCATGACATTGTTAGCAGTGAAAATTGCTTTGTATTTGAACGACATTGCTGTAGATTATTCAAAGTGCAGTGTTGTAATAGGATGAAATGGAAGTAGGATGCTATAATTAACAAAACATGGCTGATTGTTGCATTTTTAGTTAGTTATACTGTTTATTATATAACTGTTATATGTGATATCGGAATTCAGCGGGCAAGTAAAAGCCCTAGCAAGAGCAGGAGTCCCAGCAGAAGCAGGAGCAAGAGTTTATCCCGGTATACTCTTTTCTATTTTACCTACTTGACTAGTTTTTGTGTAATAATAACAAGACTACAAACTAAACTTCACAAATCACAGTTGGTGTGTTGCTGATTTATAATCATATTATGTCTTCCAGGTAATAACTTATGAAGCCGCAACGGTTTGTCTTGGTTTTGGTTTTATAGTGGATTGTTCATGAGATTTGGCAACAATGGATTCTTGACTTTCTAGTAAAAGATTATGCATGTAACTGAGTTTGGTGTTTGTTTCTTGCTTTTACTTGAAACATATTGTGTTATCATATATTCCATGTATGAGTGCTAGCTAACTTACCATTACTAGCTTTGTTTTTGTTTGTATGGATTTGGAACAAAGGCCTCACTTGTTGTGCAATGTGCATGACATGATACAACATGTACAACGTTAGGTGTGTTGTCTGTCGGACTTTGACTAGGCCATATGTAAATGGGTCAAAAATTGCAATGTTTTGTTCCAGCTACAAAGATGAACTAGGTGAGACATAGAATGGCTACCAATCTCGCCAAAAAACTGCTATATCATATCAAAAGATAGGATGGATGATATTCTATATTTGAGGCTATTTAATTTAACGTCTTTATGAAAAAACACTAATCTTAAAAGATTGCAGTCATTTTAATTGGATAGATAATAGCATGTACTACTGTTATTTTTGGGAATCCAAGTGTTGATCAACTAAAGTCATACATATCTAAATTTGCTTTTGTGCATATATATGACGTTGACTCAACTCTCTGATGCAAGTTGGATACATCAGCTATGCAAAAATGAGGACTTCTAGGTTACGTATTTTCACTATGCAAGGAGGTAGGTTTTTTTTTTCCTTGAACTAATCAAAATGTGAAATCTTCTTGGTTCATCCTCCTAATTAGGGAGAGTGGTGTTTGTTGTTTGTCATGAAGGTCTTTATATGATGGTAAATAATTAAAACTAGCGGGAGCTCATGCTCCGCACGGGTTCGGGATTGCTGGAGCACAGTTCCGGATAAATGCAACAAAAAACAGTAGCAATGTCATAATTGGGTTAGATATACTTTTCAATACACAAAAAGGAAGATCAAAGTGCAATGCTGTAACAGAAAGAAACAAAAGTTGGATGCTAAAAAAAACAATTAAAGTACATTGTCGTTTATGGAAATTATCATCATCTCCAACATCAGCTGAATGCTTTGAAATTGCAATTTCTTCTTCTTTTTTTGTCACGGGGAAAGCAGAGTGCAAGTAGTCTGCAATTTTTTTAAAATTAAAGTGAAAATGTTTATATAATTATAAATGTCGTATACGGAAAAAAAATTTCCACCCGTTTACCTTTTATATATTTCTGTATCAATTGTTGTTGTTAAACAAAAGACAACAACTGTCATGTTATCCTTTTGTTTCTCGAGCAACCGGCAAATAGTTCTTGATAGAAACACAAGAGCAGTATTTTCGTCATTTCATAAGCAAGTGAAGGAATGGAATTCAATTCCATCCACAACCATAGAATAGAATCCTGAATTCCGATTCTACTGGATTCTGTGAATTAAACATTGCAAGATTTGAGTTGACATATAGTAAAGTCAAATGTTTGACTATTAGTTAAATATCTAAAATATACTTTAATAAAGGAAAAATAAACGGATTTCTTACTTATTCCCACGTGGGCGGCCGGTTCCGTGGGTAATTTTTAGCTTTTGTGTATATACAACCCATAGCAATGCTGCAATTAAATATTCCATTGGATAATAAGCCCAAGAATTGTAAATAAAAATGGATAATTGCAAATATTCGTATACAAAAAACAACCTTTGAAGACCGTTTTCAATGAGGAGTTCTAGACAAGAACGATAGTAGTGACTCAAAGCATTCAGCTGCAGTATGATATTTTACAGCATACTTGGGCCCCACCGTATGTATAACCCTCATGTAATAGAAACATTACATAAAATCAAAATCAAAATAAATCAAAATAATAAAACAAACAATTTCACAAAAACTCACCTTACGGGAAGATCATACGCGTTGGTAACTTTTGCCATCCCTGTTCTACAACCACCCTGTGAGGTTAAAAGTTGCATCATGTCCTTACCATAATACCAAGGGCAAACATCTTATTTCAAATTAAAAATTAACCATAAGAGAATCTTTGTGTTACCAGTGTTGCACATTCTTTAGCTAGACCAGGGACAGCCGCAGCATGCAAACCAGGGCTGTATTGAGCTTCATCCAAAATCTGTAGAACAGTTAAAAGTTTGACCAATGACAGTGATCACTAATAAGTGATAACAAAAGGAAAAAGTCAACATTCATAAGAAAAAAGTCAACAACTCCTTACCTCATTTGTGGAATTGACAACAACATCTACTTCAAGGTTCCATGGATTTCCTCTCCAAAGATAGATTTTTGAGTTAACTGTTAATGTATCCCACATTGGTGCGACACAGTCCTATAAGTTTGTATATATATGTTGGAGTCTCACATCTCTCCACAAGGGCTCTTTTGGAGAGACACTCTTGGGCTCCACATATATTTACATGGTATCAGAGCCAGTGTCCCGCACCCCCGAACCTCATCGAGCCTACGTCTCTGAGGGGGAGTGTTAGTGTATCCCACATTGGTGCGACACGGTCTTATGAGTTTGTATATATGTTGGAGTCTCCCCTCTCTCCACAAGGGCTCTTTTGGAGAGACACTCTTGGGCTCCATATATATTTACATGGTATCAGAGCCGGTGTCCCGCATCCTTGTAACGTCATCGAGCCTACGTCTCTGAGGGGGAGTGTTAATGTATCCCACATTGGTGCGACACAGTCCTATAAGTTTGTATATATATGTTGGAGTCTCACATCTCTCCACAATGGCTCTTTTGGAGAGACATTCTTGGGCTCCACATATATTTACATTAACATCATGGTCAATAGGAAACCCTCAAAGTTTTCCACTATTTTCTGTTCCAGAAGATGAAGCCAAGGGGTCGGGGAAGTGTGAATTTGGGAAATTGGGATCTTCAATTTCATAAGAAAATGTGAAATCGCCATCACTCCATCTAGGAATTTCATCAAGAGTCACCACAGCATCTATGCTATCAGTAGGTTATCATGAAATAGAATACCACAAAAAGAAAGTTAATATGTGAATTAGATAGCAAATTATTCATTTAGCTTTGAATAGATATGTATGAATTAATGGTGTTACCTTTGCGGTTGGATCTTTTCTTGCAAGTCTCTTCAAATGCTGTGCCAATTCACCATCAATGTCATACATTGCGGTTTAACAGTTCCGAAATCGTTATGGACCAAATGTATGAATTAAATCCAGTTTTTGGTGCAACACTTCTATTGATTTTCATGACAATTCATGTACTTTACAAATGTAAACTTGACATTGATCGACGCCATATACACTTGTATCGTTAAGATAAAACTTCTTTTCAATATAGTTTATTAATGCATATAATAGAGAAATAACGACAGAAAATGTAGATGAATTATACATTTTATGGTATCGATATACACCTTTGTGCTCACTATCTTTAGCGGGCTCGATATAGATGTATTTTCCTATGTTTATGGACACTAAACCTTGTGATCCCAATTCTATAATTTTATTGAATGGACGTTTATGTTGATCTTCTTCAAAGTATATTATCAACACCTCTATATTTTGTTCAGCAGTTGAATGAGTTAAGCCGACCAAATCTTTCTTTTTCATATTTAATGATTTTAATCACAGTACACCAGATAAAGAGCCAACATACATGTTTCTGCTGAAAACAAAAAAAAGTAAATTTTGAAATAAGCATCTTTGTCACAGTTTTGGTCAGAACTCAGAAGAGAATAATATCCCACCATAGAAGAAATTAGAAGGTCAGACACCGATTTTACTCGATGTGTAAAACAGCAAACTCTGTACCTAAATGAATTAGTTTTAGCAAGCAACGTACCTGAATCATATTAGAATCATGTAATCATGTAAGTACGATGATGCTTTAGCAAAGAAACTACTGAATCAATTTTACTTGAAGCAAAAGGAACTTCAAATACCAAGAAAGGAGAATCAGTGTCTTGGGTAATGGGTCTAGAAGTATCAATGCGTGCGCTGCCGACATAACCCCCAAATCCAACCGATGTGGCACCCGATGGTAGCAGCGAAGCGGCTAAACTGCAATCACTCGATTTCAGAATTTCTTAATTAAAACCAACATGAAACAAAACATGTGTGCGTATATAAGGACAGAAATAGAGTCGAGCTAGAAGGTGTTCTTGACTAATTTAGTGGAATTCGGACCAAGGCCTGCAGTGTTCGACCACCACAAGCAAGCGCCGCCACCCCACTGTCGCACACCGCCACCGCCAGTCATTAGTTACAAGGGTTTTAAAGTTTGATTTATTGATTATATGTAAAATACTGAAGAAGAGTTACCTACCCATCATGATTCAAACGATAAGGTTACCATCGGGGTTAATAGTACCAGCAACAAAGCTTTGTTGGTCGGAGAACGTGACACTCCGTCTCTGAAGTCATCGAATCGAACCCTAGGTTGATTGCAGCTCCGATGGGGGATGGAAACGTAAGGCTGCGACGACATCATCTCCCGATTATCGCTGAATTTGGAGTTCTAAAATCGTGGGGAGAGGGTCACCGACTGAAAGAGGAGAAGAAGGGATGAAGAAGAAGACGGTAATTCATCACAGTGCCTACGAAATCGAGAAACATCTATATTCGCTGAACCGGATCCAGTATACGATCCAGATCTGGATGAGGATCCGCGTGACAAACCACAAAAAAAAAAAAAAATCCTCATGTAACGTTCACAAAAAACACGGTTTTTAATATATAGAATAATAAGGTAATCTATATATCTATCATAACAAAAGCAAATTTACTTGTGTCATATTAGTTTGAAATAACAAAAGCAAATTTACTTGTATCGTATTAGTTTGAAATTCCATGACTTTTCAATTTCTTTCTAATAATGTTTCTAAATTGATTAATTAATATTAGATAAATGCAAAGAAAATAAAATTTTCTATGTAGACATAAATTTATACCATTTAAAATTAGTTAAAAATAAATGGTTTTATGATAAATAATAATATGTGGTATTAAACTTTCTAAATTGATGGTTTTGTATAACCTTTTTTTAATAATAACGAGTGGGACCCCGTGCTCCGCACGGGTCCGTTTGTTTCTCGTATAAATGTAAGCGACTCTTTAAGGAGAAAATATTTGGGACCGATCGGTTTAAATACTTGGGTTGTCGTTTTCCTATATCGACTAATTAGGTTGAATGGTAATTTTCTAGGGTTTTCCTTCTCCTATGTTTAAAGAAGTCAAGGTGAAGGGTAACTTACACAACGGTACCATATGCTATAACTGTCTGAGGAGAAGTGCGAGTATAATAATGGTAACCCGTGCGGAGCACGGAGGAAACCCTAGAAAATTACCATTTCTCTTGTGTTTAACCTTTAATAATTAGCTTAACCCTTGAAAATGTGCAATGCTATAACTGGGTAGAGTTTTCAAAGTATAATAATGGCTTAAATAGAGAAAAAGTGAAAGTACAATGTTGTAACAGAAGGAAATGGTCTCCAAGGGGGGACGACTAAACGAAAGTAGGATGCTAAAATACACAAAAAAAATTAAACTAAATTGCTAATTCTTGCATATAGCATTAAGCAGAATCTTACTTCTCAACATAGATATGGCTTAGCTTTCCATATTTTGAGCATTCTGATTGAACGTTACTTTAAAAGGGCCAAATGGAAATGCCTGAAAAAGCAATTAACTTTCATTTTGAATGGGACGAAAATGAAACTTCTTGAAATAAGGTACTATTGATCATTTTATTTGAAGTCTTTATCTATACATTCTAAATTACTTAATCAAGAACCGAAATCAAATCAAAATTGAAATTAAACCCTACCTTTGTCTCTTTGCCGGCATACGAAGGCAAACGGTACAGGTGC